>JADLZK010000644.1:600000-951910 GCA_015847255.1 Hyparrhenia diplandra | reverse complement strand
GATTTGATCGATATTCTGATTCCGATTATTGAGGGTGCAAGATCAATAGAATGAGCACAAGTGGCACATGTCAATTCCTTAGAAGGTCACTAGTATCATGGTCTTCAAAGAAACAAAATAGTGTTGCTTTTTCAACCGCCGGCCGAATAGATATTATTCGCCAACGAGGTAGGTCGCCACGCCAGAACAGGATGACGACGGCAGTGATTTCGGCCAAAGGAGACTAGCCATGTCATGGCAAAAGCTAAAGCTATATACTACTAAACCTACCTAAACGAAGAAGGGAACCGGACCCCCACCTCATCGCTTAGAACGGAGAGAGGAAGGGTAGGGAGGCCTAAGCAGCAGCCAGCCGGATCTAGTGAAGTTCGTGGGGAGGGGAGAAAGGGAGGACTGATACGCCACTACCCCTCCGTCCCCAAAATAAACGACGTTTTTTAACCCGAGAAAACATATGCCGGCAATTATATATTAAAAATAGGATTAATATTTATATTACATAATTAGTATCATTAGAAAGATCTTTTGATCTAGTTTTTTAACAAATTTATTTGGAGATTTAAATCTTCTACATATTTTCTACAAATCGAAATTAAACTTTGTGGCGACAAAAACCCAAAACATCGCTTTTTTTTGGGGCCGGAGGGAGATTACGAGAGAGCAAATTCCCAGTACCACAAAGGAAATTTGAAACTTTTTATAATGGTCCACAAGGAATTTGAAAAAAAAAACAGAGTCTATCTCGCAGCGCGGGACCAAAGCATCAGCCGCGTCACTGGTCCCACACGGGCCACGCCCACGCGCAGCTCCAGTACTCCGCCCCGCTCGCCCCAGATCTGAGTCTCACTCTCTCGCCGCCTCAATCCCGGCATCCGCGCTCCAAACCCTAACACGCCGCACGATCCCAATGCGCAGGTGAGCCGCCCGCCCGCACCACCGGCAATTTCTCCAACTTTTTTCGCGACTTTTCTTCCGACGATCATTTGTTTTGGTGTGGTCTGGTCTGGTCTGGTGGGACCGCGCAGGGGTCTGGGCAGCGAGGCGTCGCTGCGCCGGCGGCGCGGGCCGGCGCGGCTCTGGGTGGCCGTGGCGGCGCTGGTGATTGGCACCGTGTGCCTCTTCTCCTCCTCCCTCCGTCGGCCTGTTCGGCGCCTCTTACAGGGTCCAGGTGCGCTCGCCTCGCCTGCGCTTGCTTTCTGGTCTGTATATCTGTTTTCCGTCGCTGTGTGCACTGCCTGGCGTGTGGTGATTAAGGCAGGGGCGGCATTGGCGTGGTTGTCCCGTTCCTGTTCGTTCGTAAGCAACTCGCGAGCTCTTTACACTGGTTATTAGATGAATGCTACATTATGTTTGGAAGCTGCTTGGGAACGAGCCTTGGGCTCGACTGGCTAGCTGCGTTGGCTTTAGGCCACAGCTAGTCAGCCGGAGTTCGATTCCTGGAGAGGACGAATTCCCGGTACCCACCTGGGAACAGTAGTTCCCATTTCAGCCTGGATTATTTCCGGCCTCGCCTCTTCAGCTTGGACGTTCAACTAATATTGCGACGATCTTCGTTGCCCCTCGAAGGACGCCAACTTCCATGTCCGTGTGTAGCTGTAGGTCCGGTTGTACCACAGGTGGTGTGGTGTGGTGGTGTGCGCGTGTGTGTAGGTGTGCGTGTGTGTTTGTGTATGAACAGATACTACACCGTACCCGCATGAGAGGCTCGCAAAAAAAAAAAAAAATGTTTGGAAGCTGCTTGAAGCCTCATTAATGAACGCAGAGATTAGCACATTGGGCGCAAGAAATCTGCATCCACTAGTTAAGACCAAATCAGCTGAAAGTTGCTTTGTTTCGTTGACAGCACAGGGTTAAAATATCATCAAGTCTTCCTTTTAAATATACTTGCATTCTTTGCAGTAAACTAGAACAAGTTGGCAGTTTGAGTGCAAACTGTTCATTTGTCAAGATTCTGCACAAAACGTGGGCAATATTGTGTAATCCTTGATCAATGATTGGATGATAACATTTCAGCTGGTTGTTTGCAATTCCATAGATTCTTATAAAAAAATGAGGCATGGGAACTGAAACTGCAATGCATTTAGTACTAATTGTGATTTTAGTACTAATTATGATTTGGCATGATGAAGTTTGGAATAGAACACTTGCATTTAAGTTGATAACGGTATTTTGCCTTCTCTGTGTAAATGGTTTGTTACACTTTGATGAGATCATGATGCCAAGTGGCACCCTAAGTAGTGTCGCGCTTAAAATGTTATACTTTATTTAGATTGGGAATAATGTCAAAGATAAATGGCCCAATTTTCATACACTCAGATTTTTGGCCCACCACTTTCATTTCAGTTCAGACTCATTTGAGGTATAGGCTGAGCTTTGCTAAATGCGTGGAATTGGACTGTAGTACTGAAATTAAATGTATATTCACTACTTGATTTTCTGTCAGTTATTTCTTTGTACTGACATCAATGCTACTACTCAAAGGATGTTGATGTAAATAAGTTGTGGAGAACTGCAGATTCAAATGGTTGGAGAGCATCTTCTGCACCACGCACCTACTGGCCTCGTGAGTTTCTCACTGTATCCTAGCAGCAGTTACTGTCCAGTTACATACCATCCGTAAAATGAATATACTGACATGGTATCTCTCTGCTTGCAGCCCCCGCCAACTGAATCTGAGAGCAATGGCTACTTGCGCTGTCCGTGCAATGGTGGCTTGAACCAACAACGAGTGCAGTATGATTAAGAGAACAAACTTATCTCTAAAGCATCATGATTCATGTGCAATTTTTTATATTCATGGTAACATAGCTAAGACATTCACTGTTATTTTGATTCTGTAGATATGTAATGCTGTTGTTGCTGCACGGATCATGAATGCTACACTGGTGCTGCCAGAATTAGACACAAATTCATTCTGGCATGATGAAAGGTATGTGTTTGTGTGAAATGGTTTATCTTGCATGTGACTTACCACAAACTTTTTTTTTTTTTTTTTTTTTTTTTGGATCCTTCTGTCTGTCTTAACAGCACCACACCCCCCAATTTTTTTTGAATGGGATGGAATTAACGTTCTTGTGTTGGTTCGGTCACATATCTGTTGTGTTTTTCTCCAAATACTTTAAGTTGATTAGTGATTGCTTTTGCCTGATATGTGACTACCATTAGATAGTTAACCTAGTCCAAGTGTTCCATGTAGACGGACATGTTGAATAATGCCCTATGAGTATTTTTTCTTTGGTCAGTTGATTAGATATAGTTAGTGTGTAGTGTTGGAACTTGTTTGGAAATATTAGCTTTGCATTGCAGTTAAAATTCAGGCCTGTTTGTTTAAACTTCAGCTATTTCAGCTTTATAACCCAGTTTGTATAAACTCATGCGGTCAACAAAAAGACCAACTTGTAATCCAGCTGTTATAATCTAGGTTCCCCCAGCTTAATCCTATAAGCTGCCCTGACCCGCTTTATTTCAGCATATTTCAGGTTTCTTTGCCTATGAGATGGATTATATAAGTTTGGGGGTAAACAAATGGATCTCTAGTCTAGGAACCGTTATGTAGGACATGAGAAACTATCCAGCCTGAAAGTTTGCTCATAAGTCATAATACATTGATAAATTTGAGCTTAAGATGTAAAAATATTTCGAAGTTGAAAGCATGCATAGTCGACAATGCAGACATTATCGGATTATAGCATCTTTTAGAGCAGGTTGTGATGTATCTACTTGACTTGGTTAGAAATCCTTTCATGTATGTGGGCTGCCATCATGAAGATGTTACTGTATAAGATTATATATCTGGAGCTGGACTAATTCATATTTTAAGGGCATCATGTGCTGCATTTACATGTAATTTCTTAGAAATACTTATTTTATTTTATAATTTCGTGGCCATCTTCGCTTTGTGTTTAATGATTGCAAGTTCATCTGTTGTTGGTGTTTACTTATTTTCTGCATTTATATATGCACCCAGTGGCTTTGTAGGTATTTATGATGTTCCCCACTTCATCAAGACATTGAAATATGACGCTCGAATTGTTATGAGCATTCCTGAAATCAGTACAAATGGAAAGATCAAGAAGCTCAAAGGCCATCAGGTGAGTAAATTTAAAGGACACTACATTTAGTTGTGTTAAATTCATTTTTCTATCATAAAAAAAACTCAATTTTTAGGAGCATACTATACTCATGAGACACTTTGTCCTCACAGATTCGACCACCCAGAGATGCACCAGTATCTTGGTATGCAACCTTGCTTTGGAGACGATGAAGAAATATGGAGCTATATATTTAACTCCATTTTCACAATCGCTTGGCAGAAGATATTGATGATCCAGAGCTCCAGAGATTGAGATGCAGGGTGAATTACCATGCACTACGATTCAAGCCACATATCATGAAAACAAGCAGTGAGATAGTGAACAAGCTCCGCTCAGAAGGCCATTTCATGTCAATTCATCTTCGATTTGAGTTGGATATGCTTGCATTTGCAGGGTAGGGCTTTGACTAAACTATTGTAAAATTATATCACGTGATGCTGAATATGTCACCCTTTATTTTTGTGTCCATCAATAGGTAAGTTCATCCCCTGAAGTCTTTAATCTAGTCTCGAGAAATCTTCACAAGGGCTACCTTGTGTGGAAATGGCAACATTCATGCATATATATCGATTAAGAAAAAGTTATCAACAAATGTGAACTCATTGTCATTAAGCATTCTTGCCATTTCAGTCTTTGATACTATAATTTTAGAAAACTATTTTTTTTTCATTAATTCTAGCTACTCTTGCCATATGCACAATGAATATTACTTGCTATGTAATTTTTTCTTATCTTACTTCTAAAATGAAAATTGCAGGTGCATTGACATATTCAAACCTCAAGAGCAAAAAAAATTCTGTTGAAGTACAGGAAAGAACATTTTGCAGAAAAGGAACTTATCCCCATGGAAAGAAGGCGCTTGGGAAAGTGCCCTTTAACTCCAGAAGAGGTACTGAATCTCCTTACAAACATTGATCCAGATATTCCTTGAGCGTGATTGGAGCTCTGTGTCTAGTCAGAAGTTAATGCTGTATTAATTTCCGTGGTTGCCTGCACATGATATACCATTCTGTACTCAGTAGCATTAAATGAATCCTTTTGGTTGATATAAAAAATAATAGGGAGGGAAGTTGAAACATATATACTTAGTATGAAAATTTAGAAAGAATTTTTTGGGAAGACTTCTTAATAGCTGAACTACCGAAGTAATCCAATATACTCTATTTGTATTGTTGTGCAGGTAGGTCTTATTCTACATGCTATGGGATTTGACAATAGAACACGATTTACCTTGCTTCTGGTGAGCTCTTTGGTGGGAAACGTTTCATGAAACCATTCAAGGCTATGTTTCCACGCTTAGAGAACCACAGCACAGTTGGACCTGGAAAGCTGGAAGAGAATACCCAAGGGCTAGCAGGATCAGCAATTGATTACATGGTTTGTCTCTTTGTCTGACATTTTCATACCCACATATGATGGCCCAAGCAACTTTGCAAACAACCTCATGGGCCATCGTATGTACTATGGCTTCCGGACCACAATCACACCAAACAGAAAGGCCCTTGCCCCGATATTCATTGACAGGATGGAAGGTCGTGAATTAGCTTTGAGAGAATCAGGAGGGTAATGTTCAACGCTCATTTTGGTGGCCCTCACAAGCGATCCATCCAGAGTCTTTCTACACGAACTCGTGGCCAGAGTGCTTCTGCCAGACGAATGCCAGGAACCAAGCAGACCGGTGCCCCCTGATAATATAAAAATGATGTTCTGGAAAGTCAGTTCCAGAGCGAAGAAGAAATGGAAGAAGCAAGAGCCACTAATCAGACTGACACATCCAGCCAAATAGAAGAGCTGGCGACTTAACTGACCAACTAAGGATTACTGCTCAGAAGCATTTTTTGAACACTTGAATGTTCATCAGAGAGATCCAGATACAACAACCTTAAAGGAATGTATTAATTGATGGCACAAGCTCACTACGGGATTTGATTAGCTGGAGCGGTTGAGATGCTGTGGGTGTGGTATCTGGTGGTATTCAGGGAGAGCACCGAACCAGATTTTGATATGTCTGGTCATATTGGGGTTTTGAGAAAACAATATGTATGTCAATAATTTAATCATCATTGAAGAGTGAAATGGCGTGAATTGTGTACGTGGCAGCAACAACAGTTAGAAGCCTTTGCGCGATACTGTATAGCCAGTGTTAATATAGGTGGAGCTGTCGTTATTTTCTGTACAATTGGTGATTTCGTGGTACAACCATCGTTTGATTTCCCCGTAGACTACTCAACAAATGATGAGTTTGTTGAATCGAAATATGTTCAATCTCATTACCTACGCGATGTCAAACATGTCCTGCTCCAATTTGTATAGTAGGGTAAATTGCCGAGGCAGTGATTTCTATACTCTATTTTTTTTTTTTTTTTTTTAATAATCGTGATGTCTAAACTACTTAGACCCTCAAACTATAAATTGCTTTTGTTATATCAAATTTCGGTCAAATACTAGTCGGTGTGCCTGGATATGGTAATCTCAACTCATACTCAAATACTCTCTCTCCTTCTTGGTATTAGATGTCGTTTTGACAAGGTTTGGCCAAACATCTAATATAAATCATTAATAATTTTTAAGTTGTTGAGTTTGTAAATATAAAAATTATGAAGTAGATTTATCTTAAAAATACTTTGATAAAAGTATACGATATCACATCTTCATAAATATTTTTATAATAATAATAAGAGGTCAAAGTTGTGTTTTAGAGACCGCATCGCCCTAAACGACTTCTAATACCATCCCGGCTTAAAGTAATTTGGGTGTACCTCGATATGTGGGAGTACATGGTAGCCACTTTAACTACTATTATACACTGTCATTTACTACCACTGCCTCAAAAGAAAGATCTTATAAATTTAGTCAAAGTTAAGAATCTATAGTTTTGATTAAACTTATAAAAAGAATGTATTGATATTTATGATACCGGATTAGGACCATTAAATTTGTCATGTAATTACTCCCTTCATTTCGAATTATAAGTTGATTTTAGCTTTTCTAGGTACAAATCTAGACATAACATATATCTAGAAATGTAGCAAAATTTTGTACATAGAAAAGTTAAAACGACGAAAAAGCTAAAACAACTTCTAATTTAGAACGAAGGAAGTAGTTTTAAAGTATTTCTATTTGGTATCATTTTTCTATAAAGACATTAAAAAATATGATATGATCACGAACAATCTCCAAACAATAAAAATACATCAAATACCAAATCAGTTCTCTTCTGCCTTCAATCGTCTATGGGTTGTCGGATATAAAAGAAAAAAGGGACACCTACAAACACCCTCGCCTAACAAGACTTTGAAGACTGCAAAAGCTCAGTCGTGCTAGTCACCAGAAAAAAAAAAAAAGCTCATTCACGCTAACGAGATCTAGTAGCCACCAAAAAAAACAAAGATAAGAGGAACCCCAAAGTGCAAGCTTACAATCCTTCACTACCAGAATAGAGTGTCGAAGTTGTTGGACCTTGCTATAGAGTAGATAAAAACAAAAAATTGAAATCATCACATTGAAAACCAACCAATTGAATTGACATATATGACAAAGTATGCTCGAAAGTCATTCAACAGTAGGATATGAGGCGGTGGCTGGATGTTAGAGGACGATGAAGGGACTTTGGACGGTAGTGGGATTTGGGATAGGGACGACGACACCTAGGGCTAAGGGTGAAGGCAGGTTGTGGAGCGAAGGCAAGATGTGGAGTGGACATGTGGGGAAGAAGAGATGTGTGCAAGGGTCAGAGGCAGGCAGTGAAGATGTGAAAAGCAAAAGTGCGCGCGAGCGAAATTATTTAGTATAGAAAATAGTAGATAGAAATTAAAAAGAGCTCTATCGAGCATCTTGATCAAGAACCCTTACTTGGCATTTGGAGCTTGGCTCTACTTTTTGGATCAATATTCAGGCTTCCACTCTAGCAAGTAGCAACCAAAAGTAGGTCCGAATTCATAAGGTCATTCTTTTTTACGATGCAAGAGACTTACTCACGAGTGACCCATTATTGTCCATTGATATATTTTCCCCTTTTCAACCTATTTTGTCTCTTATCCAACACCCCTTCCTCCCTCGATCCTCGACATAGCTCTCACCATGGAATCTTTTAGTGTGCTCCACCACAAATATGACCCATCAATTTTCTCTCGCATCGTGGGAGGAAGAGTGACACGACGCACAAGCATTTGAGCTTGTGTAGGAGTTGTTGCGGAAGGCAAAAGATGCACAAGCGATGACTGGTAGCTCAAGCGCGCGATCGTAAGGTCCTAGATGGTTAGAGGGGGTGAATAGCCTATAAAAATTTTCTACAAACTCACTAAGCAAACCGTTAGTAGAATAAATGACGATTAAGCAGTTTGCACTAGCTCTAGTGGTCTTGCAAGCCTTCTAGTGACAAGACTAAATGTTGCTATGATCTCTAAGTCACACAAAGGCTAAGTCACTACTCTATCTAGTGAACAATCCTAATATGATCCTTAGGCTAGCAAGAACAACTACACAAGCAAGTGCTAGCTCTCTACTCAAAGTAAGCTAGATAGTAAATACAAGTGAGAGAGTGATATACCGACTAGTAGAGGCTATGAACCAATCACCGTGAAGAAGATGAACAATCAAACACAATATGAAGATGAACCAATCACCAAGACAATGAACATGTTGATTTGTTCACCCGAGTTCACTTGTTCACCGACAAGCTAGTCTCCCCAAGCAGCCGACTAAAAACAAGGATGGTGCTTGAGCTAGGCGTGCACTTGCTAGCCCCAAGCCACCACTCACAAGTGAGGTACCCAAGACACAAGCAATGTATTCCTTGCACTTTGTCTTCCCTCGACGAGGAGTGCGTAATCCTCTCACAAATCATCGGAGGTGGCCAAGAACAATCACCTTCTCTTGCCAACGCCTCCACCAAATCACCAAGCCGGGCTAGGAGCGGTGTCTCCAAGAGAAACAAGAAACCGACCGGCTCACAACGATCCCCAAGTGGCTCTAGATGCAAGAACTCGATGCAAATGCACTTGGATCACCTCTTCTCAAGAATGAAGCTCACAAGCAAGAATGAGAGAGAGGGAGAGTTGTTGCTCAGCTCTAGGGTGTTAGGAATGATTCAAATGACCAAGAGAGAGAGCAAGCCGGCCAAACAAGTATATATAGCCCCATCACGAAATCCAACCGCTGGGAGGCAAAACTTGTTGTTTTTCAGCTTGATCGACGCTGCCGACCGGACTCACCAAAGAGTCCGGTCGATGAGTCCCGGCCACAACCGACAAGCCGAGCCGGGCACGCTTCCGAAAGTGCATCCGGCCGATGCGACGCTTCCGGCCAATGATCCGGCAGATGCGTCCGGCCGGTCCACGACCGAACCGAAAACATGCTTATCGAATCCTGACCGAACCACTCATCTGAGCGCCCCGGCCGGCGCGCCCGCTTCCCGCCAAAGGGTCCGGCCACCGGGTTCGGTCACGCCCGAGCTGCAAAAATCCGTTGTTGTGTTGTCATTCCTTCGCCTTTGCTCCAAAACCGACTTCCATCACTTGATTCTTGTTGCCGACACGCCGAAGAACACCCCCCACACCATGTGTTAGCATTTCAAAACCATTTTCATAAAGTACGGAGTTAGCTCTTTTATGTTAGAATGCATGCATATGAATTTTGAACCTAAAGGCACCGGAGGACCGATATGTACGATAAGTTTCCCTCTTTATAGTACGGCTTATCGATCCTATAATCACTCACACCCTCTATGGTGTCTTGAGTGCAAAATCAAAAGGCCATATGGTTATACCTTTGCCTTGGGCTCAATTGATCTCCAAACCTCATCAAGTTGGATGCTTGATCACCTTTTGGATCACCTCGATCCATCCTCCATGATCACCATGTCTCCAATCTTGACCCGACCAATCTCCAATCTAATCAAACACTTAGCATCGAGAGATTAGTCCTTAGGTGTCACTAATTAGCCAAAACCAAACTAGAGATCTTCAAATGACATGAGCTAAGGCACGCTTCTATGATGTAGGCTTCGCGTGAGGCAAAGGAAACTTGGCTCGACCGCCGATGTTGGAGGTGGTGAATGACCCTCTTACCTCATGGGCACGCCGCTAAAGTCATTGGCGCACACTTTCGTCTTCCTCAAGAGCACAAATGGCTAGCCCTATCCTCACCCGCCTTGACCATCGCTTAAGCTATCGATGACCTCTCCCTCCCGCAAGACACCCCTTTCGAGATCTAACCCATGTTGACGGTAGTTAACAACTACTTTAAGCCACAACCATTTATGAAATAAGGGCATAAAATGAATATCAACATAGACTTAGGGCTGAACTAACAACATTCCATGAGTTTTGCTAAATCTTTAAATTTTTAGGGATTAAATAGGAAAACCCAAAGTTCGCAAAACATTCAAAGCAAAACTCCAACAAGTGAGATGACACTATAGTATTAAGGTGATGCTATGGAGAGAGGTGGTCAACCTTTGTGCATATCACGAAAGTGAGATTAACTCCA
Organism: Hyparrhenia diplandra; assembly: GCA_015847255.1. NCBI lineage: Eukaryota > Viridiplantae > Streptophyta > Magnoliopsida > Poales > Poaceae > Hyparrhenia > Hyparrhenia diplandra. The sequence goes on along the minus strand of JADLZK010000644.1, from coordinate 941,327 downwards.
CTTTTGGTAGTGACACTTAGCAATACCAAGCAAGCATTGTTAGTGTTGTTCCTAGGAGTGAGATTAACTCCATTCCTAGTAGCGCCGTTAGATTTACCAACAAATATTTCTAGCGCCAATTCTGTGGTGAAGGGTGCTAGCCACACACGCACACACATGGATATGGATATCACTTGCATCACGTAATGCATTGAGGACCCATTTATCACTACTCAAACAAGATTACCCTTGTTTTGTCTACTTGTATTTATCTTATGCAGGGTGATGTATGAATTGATCAAATTTTCGTGAGAACTATATAGACAAATCTAGAATTTTTATTTAGAAGGATGAAATCCAAATTCGTAAAAGTACAACCACCCCTATTTCGAAGATCATAATTGGCTTAACACCAGAATTTGAGGTCATGGCTGAGAAGACACTCCATGAGTTCTCTACTCCAACTTCTGACAAGATCCTGAGATTAGGGAAAATGCTTTTGAGCTCAAGCCCGTCCCTCATCAACATGGTACAAGCAAGCCAATTATGTGGAAAGGCACACGGTCGCGATGACCTCACCGTTGGTCGCTCTGCCAACCAACCACTTCCTGGTCCTGCCCCCGTAAAAGGACCGGTGTTGGCGGCTTTTTGAGGGGGTGGGGGGGTGGGTGTGAATAGGAGGCTAAAAAATCTTTCATTCTTTTGAATCTCCGTTCTTCACACAACCCCCAAAAAAGCTTGATCTCAAAAAAATACGAACAACACACAAGCTAACTAGTACCTAGATGTCAAATGTGAAGTATTGAGCATACACGAGATCAATGCGAGACGATGGAAACAAAGCAACTCGAACTGACACAATCAGCACAACTTCAGCAAATACCAAAGTCACTACCGAACCCATCAGATAATATCAGACCTCCCAGAGAGGGTACAATGGAAGAAAAAAACCCATCAGAATACCAGATCTGTTAGGTATTGATTTTCTTTTTAATTGTATTTGTTGGTTTAAGAATCCAACAAACTAGCCAAACGGTTTCATAAAGTATCTCAACAGAAATTTACAGAAAGAATGTGAATTTGAATTACTTTAGAAAATTCTAGCCAAACGGTTTCATAAAGTATATCAGCAGAATTTACAGAAAGAATGTGAACTTGAAATAGTTTTAGAAAAATCTGTATCCATACCCTACACACCCTAAGGAGCTGCCAAAGTTGTTCTGGGCAAACTAGCCATGAGAATATTTCATCAAGACGATAACTTTTCACAGCCATTCTTATTTCAATTCTTTCTCAAGTTTTTCTACATATTCTAATTATTAAAACGCTAAAAGAAAATACACTACAAAAGACAGCACTCCTTTTTTTTTGGGGGTACATAGGAGAGTATCCAGCAGAACCCATCTTCAGTTTTCTCAATATTGGAATACATTTGTTCCTTCCTTTACCGGGTACTGCAAGATGGAAGGAGCTCCAGGAGTGTTTTCCATGTGAATGAAAACAGAAGGCGCTACAGACAGCTCCGACACATGTCATATAATAGCAAATATCTCCATGCAGTCTCACCTGATATTCATCCACATTCTGCCCGTCCACACCAAAAAGACAAAAACAGAACACGAAAGGAATACAGTGATATTTGAAGCTACCGACATTGCATTTAGCGATTTAACCAGACGGTTACATGGCCAAAACTGAAGTACAGATTGCAGTAAAGACAACAAATCACTAGGCAGCTACGGTCCCTCTCAACCGGTTGGCAATGTGGAGGAGGTGATCGATGTTGGTGGCTGGGCAATGTTGCAGCAGCTGGATATTTGCGGTGAAGTCTCCAGCTAAGAGGCGCTTCCGGACTAGGATGAGCATGGCACAGCATATCCTCATTAATGTGTCCTGCATGAGAGCATGCAACAGTTTAGCACAGTACACTGCTGGGAGAATTGCAAAAAAATTTTCAGTGGTGGTAATGTACCGATGGGCCCTCTGATCACCCAAGATAGCATCCCATATATGTATACACACATTAAAGCTGAACTCCATTGTCAACAACAGTGTGATCCATCTAAACGCATAATATTGTGGGTAAACCTGTATAAACAAAACAGAAATCATGTCAGGTTTGGTTGATTGCCATGCATGTGAGAATCTCTGTTCACGCCAGTTGCTAAACAGGAAGCTGAGCTAGCTTAGTTGGTCGAGGGTGTTGATGCATGACCAAGACCACCCAGATTCTGTTAGCTGTAATCTCCCCGCCGACCCATCTATAATGTTGTGTGAACGAGGCAGACTCCTGTGCCTGTCTCAGTAGGACTTCTAGGTCTCTGCAGGACAGCATGGCTTCTAGGTCTCTGCAGGATAGCATGGCTGTCCAGTCTGTGTAGTACTATAGCAGTAGCGGTTGATTGACTCCAGCCAGTTGAAAGTGTGGAACATGGCTGAGCAAAAAACTAGTACTGTAGGGGTAGTTGGTAGGTAGCAGTTCAGTGCCAACTCGTGTATATATTCCTATGCAATGCAATGGAAAAGGCAGTCTCTTTGCCACCAACATTCAACATTCAGAGTCCAGGTTCAGCCACTGCTGAACCAGTGTGTTGTGTGTGCGTGTGGTAGCAGAGAGCTCAGCTCTTCTTCTACCTTGTGACAGAGGAGGGAGAGGCAAGGTGAGCAGGGTCTGCTCTGCCTTGGTGCCTAGCTCAAATTGCAACACATTCAGAGTTTTCAGTCCAGCCAACGCTGAACTCAAGGTGTTCAGTTTCAGTCTAAAACTGAGTGGTGTGAGTGTGTAAGTGAAGAGAGTTCCTGCTCTTCTTCTTCCCTGGTCAGGGAAGAAGGAAGAGGGCAGCGGTGAGCTGATTGCTCACCTGTCCCTGGTTGCAGGGAACAGGGGCCTCGCCTTCTACTTGGAGCAGGGAGGAGTGAGAGCAGCAGGGTGAGCAGGGTCTGCTCACCTTGGTTCCTGGCTGTAGGAACTAACAGATTCGAAGTTCTCATCGAGGCAAATTCTGTGCCTATTTTCTTAATAAATTGCTACCTAGTTACTACTAGGTTGGTCTAGTTTTTTTCCTTTTATTTTTACACCATTTTCTAAACAACAGAGTATTCTACAGGTGGCTACACTAGTATGTACCATTGTGATATGTATACTACACATCTTAAGTAATTAAGCAAACAAGGAAATAGTCCAAGCATCTATAGTCAGCAAGAATAGAAGGCCTTCTTACGCATAAATGCCCGGGGCGCTTGCCCTCACAGGTCGAGTTTAGTTTTTTTTTTTTTTTTTTTAATATAGTCAAAGAATAAATTTGGAATATCAGGAATCTCTGTGATGGATTGTAAAATGTACTGTTTATTCAGTTTTGATATAAACTGTATACACACTTTATCTCAACATTCAGTTATTCAGTTTATGCTATTTCTGCTGTTGAATGGATAAGACCTGGTGACATTGATAATGACTAATTAGTTTCAGCTTTTGATGAAACATCAGACTAGGATAACAGAATTTTGTCTTGATGCAATGTTACATGCATAGATTACCAAAGATTGGAGGGAAGATTCAAGGGAGTACTGAGGGAGGAGAGGGAGAACCGTGGCCAGAGTATGATCAACACCCTAGGGAAGCTTAATTGTTGGGAGCGGCAGCCTCTGGCCGGTGCTCAGGAGCAGAGAGATGGACAGGCCCCTTGATCTAGTTCTGCTTAAGTCTCAAAAGGGTACATGGGCCCTCTGTATATAACATATAAAGAGGAGACTCTGACTTGATTGCTAAGTACTCCCTCCGTCCACAAATAAGTCCATTTCTTTTCGATTTTCACCATTCTTGTCTCACCATTTGTCTTATTCAAAAAGGTTTAATAAAAATTACTTATTTTGTTATGACTTAACTTATCATTAGAGATATTTTCATAATGATTTTTAATTTTATTATTTACATAAGAAATTTAAATAGGACAAATGGTCAATCAAGAATGATAAAATAAACGTTTATTTGTGGACGGAAGGATTAATCCCTACCCTAACCTACCCTATTCCATAAGTTTGGGGATGAAAGAAACAAGGTCAACAACAGACAGAATTCCTGACCAAGTAGGTTCTACCATACCCTACTTCATTAACCCAGAATTCATGGCGCCCTGGCCCCTGAGTGACAGAAGTGTTACAGTACCCACAGTACACTTTATGAAGGTGAACAGTGCTGTGGGCCTAAACACACCATTTGTTGGCCCCAGTTGGTCCTGGATCGAGCATGCAGTTAAAAGTGCGCTTTTCTCTCAGCATGACAAGCTTAATTAGTACAAAATTATAGCAAACCATTCTCATATTTTTGTTCTTGACAACAATCATTCTCATATTTGACAGTTGACACGAGGAAGCTAGTACTGAAATTGCCTACCTTTGTGGTGACCTCCATGTGACGCCATAGTTCCTCATCATGCCGCTCAATAGTTGTGATAATTTCGAAAGTGTAGATCGATACCCACGCTATTTATCAAGATGCTTGCAATAGTTGTCTCTAAAGCTACTCAACAATTCAACAAAGCAAAAGTACGTGTCTGCTTCAGCTGACGCCTGCATTTCCAAATGGTAAGTTTGTTCATGAATATGGTCATCTATCTATCTGAAGTTAATAATCAACAAAAAAGTTCTCGAAAGTTATACATAAAAACTAACATATTAATAAAAATTATGGTCTCCATCTAGGGAGGTTAGGATAGGGAAGTCAGAATAAAAAAATAATGGAGAACAACTTACTGAGCTGCTCGGGTCAGGGTCATTCTTGAATACATAAAATAGAGGTGCCAAAACTTCATTCATCCCTTGCACATATCTTATATTTGGGGTTCAATTTTGAAAATATAATTAGAATTCTCCTGAGAGATTCCTGATAGGGTCGAAAAAGAACAAACAGTCAATCAAGTTCAAGTCATACTGGTACAATTGGTATCAGTCAGAACACTATAAACACTGAAAAACGAACCTGGTTAGACTTTGATGAGAAAAACGAAATATCAGGATGCGTTCTCTTTACATCACGGTCTATCTGTTCTAGTATCTCTGAATCCTGAAATATATGTTTAGATCATGAGCATCAAAATGATAAAAACATAACCATTGTTTTTGTACATTCACATTAAAACGTTCAGCGGTCATAAATATAAGTAATACAATCTTGAGCAGAATATGTCAAGGGCGCAAACCCTCGGGTAGCTGGACCTTGGCCACGGTTCGTAGCCTCGATCCGCCTTCTCCGGCGAGGTTGGTTCCTCTCTGCCGCAGGCTTAGTTGGAGAGAGAGAGAGAGAGAGATAGAGATTAGATTGATAATTTTGCTTTATTGCATAGACCTGATTACAATATATAGGATCTATCTTCCAACCAACTAGGACTAGGAATTACTTGACCCATAATTTTGGAACTCTAAACAGAGAAGGACTCTTTCTTTGCTAACTAGCCACCGGTGGCTGGCTCCAACGCTGTGCGCTTCAGCGCTTTCTGCAGCACGCTGCACATCTCGCGGCGCTTGGCTCTGCTTGAGTATAAGTCTGGCCCCACACAACAGAATACAAGTCAGGAGAACCAACTTTTCCATTTCGTTTACTCTTGCCTTTAAGAGAGGGGGTGTCAGGAAAACACACAACTCCAAAGCTAGACAGCCGAAGTAACATTAATTTTTAGTCACCACCAGTGATATGAACATGACCAGGGGGGCTCAGGTAAAACACGCAACTCCAAAGCTAGACAGCTGAAGTAACATTAATTTGCAGTCACCACCAGTGGTATGAACATGACCAAACAAATAGAACATAGTGACACGCACTGTTATTGCACTATGTTAGATTACCATGAGGTAAACATGCATCCCACACACATCAGTAGTACGGCTAGTGTTTTCGATTCACATCCAGACCATGAAAACAGGGCGAATAGGAATAGGAATTTGTTCCCATGGGTCCTGGGTGCATCTCAAGTTTCAAGAAGGCAGGCCTTTGGCGGCAAATCCAAAACAAGAAAAAGCCAGAAAACATGACTTCCATGAAAACAGAGAGAAAAAGAAACTCACATAAGGCATATAACGACATCACATAAGAAAACTGCACCAAATTGTAAAGAGTTTCTCATGGGAAACAAATGGTGTTATTTTGGCTAATTCTAGCCAATCCCATATCTGAAGGTACTTGAAGAGTGTTAGGAAAGCAGCCAGTTGGGCGGCGCTTAGTTTTTCCACAAGAAGGATCTGGAGAAGCACATCCAAGAGGAGCACCAGCTGGTCCCTTGTGTCGGGTTAAGTGTGAGGGCGTGGTGTTTGTGCAACCTGTGTGTTGTTCTGGGCAGGTGCCCTGTACTGAACACTTGATGTGTGGGTTTGTTTGGTAGGTTCAGTGTTACAGTTTTTGGTTGGTAGTAGTGTCCGATCATGGGATGGATCCCTGGGTGATCAATTCCATGGTCATGTTAGTGTTCAGGTAGCAGCGCTTGTACTTCGCTAAACTGTGCAAATATGTAAATTTTTACATCAGTAATGAAATTCGGCTTTGGCCACTGTGGAAAAAAAAAGGAAAGCAGCCACTTATCATTGTTGGTTTTCAACCATGCATAAAACTCTGATGCTTCAAGTAGCACAAAGTTTGCAGAGCTAAAGAAATAGTACCTGAAAATATTGGTTCCACAAGCTAGATTTACCAGAGCTTAAAGGATGCTCTTTCATTAGTAACTTCTAATCTCGAAGAAAGCCAATCCTCTCAATATTTAATTCTTTCTTTCTCGACAGCTTTGTTTCCTCGATCCTTCAGAGTTTTTCTGACTGACCACATAAAAGGACTGTCAGAACTCTTACATTAACAACTGAACAATTTATGTGCCTTTAGAAACAATCACAGAAAAAAGTTCTGGTACTATAATATACTAAACAGCAGTGGTAAACATCCAAATAATATGATTTAAGGCTCGAAGAACTAGTTGTGTTGCCTGGTATCTCTCTTTATCTTAGAACTTTTAAGTGACACCTATGGCAAATGTTGAGAGCTACTTAACATTTTAACTATCATTGTTACTGTATTGCCGATTGACTTCTCTTTTTGGGGCACATTCTTTGATTTATTTCCGGTGAAACAACAACATAACACTGTCTTTACAGAACAAGAAACAAGTTTCCTAGAAATTCTAGATATTGTCCTTCATATTTATTATACTCCCTCCATTCATTTATCTCCTTCATCTACGCAAAAACGTTTTATTCAAAATCTCCTTCAAATTAGCTAGGGACTTGCGGCATTTATTGCCCCTTTGGTGCTCATTAGCTACCACTTGCCTCCACTTATTGCACGTTTTTTGCTTATTGGCTGTTTCTTGCTTATGACTCCTAATGCGCCAGCCCGAGATGATTAAGTACAAAATGAGTGTTCCTTGGTCATTGCTAAAAGGCTTAGATGGAGATAAATGAATGGAAGGAGTATATACAAAGATAAAAAAGGATGGATAGATCTTTACTCATCGAGTTGGAGACTAGCAACTGAAACTTACAGGGTTTAGAAGAAACTCTTCTTTGTATGCACTATATTGACTCCGCTTCTTTTCTAACTCATAAGCCCATAAGAAACGATCAGTTGGCAAATACCCCAAAAGAAGCTGCACACTATAAATATAGTAGAATAAATTTCGTGTAGAGAGTAAATAGATAACAAAAATTGATGTAAATTGTACAGACATACTTCCAGAAGCTCCTAGAGTGCATGCTTAATCATAACCATTTAAAAACAATGCATAAATTGGGGTTCAATGTGCAACACAATGCAATGGTAAACCCACACTATCAAAATTAGAACATCAGTTTAAGCAAATTCAAATGGACACTGATGGTAGTCAAACACAGGACAAGATTGAATATAAGATATGATCCAGTAGGATAAAATAATAAGACATTTATTGAGATTTTTGTGGCTTTCACTTTCACTGAAAACAGGCCATGAAACCTTTTCAAGGATTATATTTCCTACACGAATTAGAAACCACTCTTTGAGTGGGTGTTCTTTCACAAAATGTAGCTGCACCAAGAACTACATCCCCAGACCAACAGGTATTGTTCATTCGGCCATTTACCGAACAACAACCAGCCCTGCAGATCCCTACCCTATTGTGACCTTAAAAACTACACAGTTTGTAACTCTATCTCCATGTCTTGATTCAACAAGAAAAAACTTGACGACAGATATAAGTCAGGTATGGCAAGTGAAAATATGACCACATTTTGGGCTGTGAACCTTTCTCCTTCCTCATTTATCTCACCAGCTCAATCTCTCACCATGAAATTACAGTCTAAAGCAGTGCAGAAGGGACATCGGCTCACTAGCACAGGACACATGTGTTAACATTACTATAAACAATTCGCATTCATTACAAATAATGACTAAATTGCAAAAATAAGACCCCAAGCAAATATCAGCACTAAAACCCTTGCATGGCGCAACTAGGAAAAAGCTGAACTCCGAACTCAACCGAAATTCAGAATACAGTCAGAAGAGAATGCGAGTGGGGACCTTCCAGACGACGGGTCGGACACCGGCACCACCGTCGGGAACGCCAAGGCAGGCTAAGCGCCGCAGCTCTCCCATGTTCACCACCTTCTTCGACAGCTGCGCGCACCCACAACAGAGCGTCAAATCAAACAGGAAAACCTCGCGAGAATCCAAAGCGATAACCAACAGCCACGCACCGCGGCCTTGAAGTCGGAGAGAGCAGGTGCGCCCGTATCACCGCGCCGGCGCCCCCGTCCTCGTCCTCATCCCGTCGGCCACCACCCACCCCTACGGCCTGCTCGTACGATGGCGGCGGACGTACCGGAGGGGCAGCAGCTGGCGGCGGCAGTGGCTTTGGTGGCGGCGGCGGGGCGAGGTCGACGCCGTAGGGGTCCGGCGGGGCCGGGCGCGGGCGGGGTCGCGGACCAAATTGGGCTGTTGAGCCACTCCGGCACCGCCCGCCCTTCTTCCGCATGCTCCTCCCTTCACCCGAAGGATCGAGCAACCGTCAGGGAGGAAGCCGCGGTCGGCGTCCGCGTGGGTGGGCGGAAGGAAGGGAAGGGAAGGGCTGGAAGAAGGGATTGGGAGGAGAAGGGGCAGCAACAGCGCCGCAGATCTCGAAACTCCAAGTGGTGAGTTGCAGCGCTCCTGCTGTTAATGCAAATACTAGGTGTTTTTTTTTTTTTTTTTTGGACAACAGAGCAAAGCAAAAAGAGGGATTGTTCCCTTCCGTGGATCTGGAAAGAGGAGGGAGGGTCCAATGGGGATGGACGGTAGCCACGTGAGTGTGATTTTGTTTTTGTTGTTATTATTATTGTTATGTTGTGTGTTCTAGATGTTGAATGGTGACGAGATTGTGTGTCAACCTCGTCCTTTGTTATAGATCGTCCTGGTCATCACGTGAGCCGCCTCGTATATAAGGTCATGTTTGTTTCCTGGCCGTGTTCGCTTCTTTTGTCTTATCTTTTAGTTTATTCTTTCTCACGTATCATTATTCAATCGCCTAAAATCACCCGAACAGCCTTCAAAGTAAAAGGATTTATTAAGTCGATTTACTAAAAGTTAGCGACCTACTCCCTCCGGCCCCAAAATAAAACGACGTTTTCGCCTCCCGAAAACATCTCGCCAATTAATTATATATTAAAATAGGATTAATATTTATATTACATAATTAGTATCATTGGAAAGATCTTTTGATCTAGTTTTTAACAAATTTATTTGGAGATTTAAATCTTCTACGTATTTTCTACAAATCGAAATAAACTTGTGGGTAACAAAACCCAAAACGCTATTATTTTGGGACGGAGGAGTATAAGTCATGTCGGCTTGTTGAAAATGATTTATAAAAATGTTGTGAAAAGAAAGAAAATAAGTGACTTATAAAGTTAGAAAATGAAAAAATAAGAGAAAAAATAGTTGCAAGTGACTTATAAATCCCATAACTTAATATATCCCTACTATTCAGCAAAATAAGTCACTTATTTCACCTTTTTAACTTAATAAATCTCATGACTTATAAAAAAATCAAACAACCCCTAAAGCTTTTTTTTTTTTAGACTATATATATGAATAGTTTTTTAAAGAATCGATGTAGCAATATTCACGAGAAATGAACCCTCCCAACTCATAATTTCAATAGTATTTGTGTCTATAGAGAGAACATTAATTGGCCTTATGGGAAACAGGTTACGAGGTTGTCCCAACCAAGTGGCACAAAAAATGGTTATTATCTAGAATTCTCAAATTAAAGTAATCAACATTATTAATTGCCTACTTGCGCAAATGAATCATAATTTCATGCGCTATACAAAGTAATCCCACATTGTGTTGATCTTTTTTTCGACAGCAAGGGAAGCCCCTACTTAAATTTTTTAATATATACTCCCTTCAGATAAAAAGAAAATCGCTTTAGATATTGTTACAGCTTCCAAAGCACAACTTTAACTTCTATTTTCTATATAAAAATATTTATTATAAAGTTATTGCCCGAGCCACCACGACCGAAGAACGCAATGATAACCAATACGCCGCGTGAAGAGCTGGCCGGCTCTCACCCAGAGGGACTGGTCAGAGCGCAGCTTGGCCGGGTTCCTCGAAGTTCCTATCGTTGGAAACAGGCTGAAAGCGAATCCGTGCTGGTTTAGTCGGCTAGGTGACTCGCTAAGCCGACTGACTGGTAGAAATTTAGCTGCAATCTTCCAAAAATCAAAATTAATTCATTCGCACTCCAATTGTGGCAAACCATATATTTTTTTCGATCAGCGTGATGAGAGGAAATGATGAAGTCCATTCTTGCTTTTGAGAAAACTTGTCCAGATTACTAGCCGACTAAGCCGGTTTTAGGGCAGTAGGCGGCCTGGCCAGGCAAGCCAGCTTAACCGGTTTGAGGACCCAGCTGCTTTCAGCTTAAAGGTGAAGCCGGCCTGGCCAGGCTGACCATAAGCAAGGCCCGCTTGACCTTCGTTACCTGCATAAAGGCCACCACACCCGCATCGCACCATCAGACGGCCCTCCCATATCTACTCATGGCTGCATTTGGCCAACTGCTGCCCAAGATCTGGCTACAGCCGCTACTATAATGGCCTCTCACTTGCCATATGAGGCTCGATCATGTGTGCTAAGAAAAGAGTAAGTATTAATGGCGAGTCGTATCGCTTGGCATGCAACAATAGTGGTGATCTGCAGGAAGAGAGAGCAACGAGACAATCTAGTTTGTCGAAGCAGCCGTCTATCGGCACACAAACCCTCCAACACAAACAATAAGCATTCATCTCTACAACATAAAAGAACAAAGAGGGGGCATTTTTTTCATGCGACATTCGCCAGTTCCGCCTTCAACCACCACCCCATGTAACCCGGGAAGAAAAGGAAAACGAATCGGCCCACGCGACCTAATAAAGGAAAGAATTAACCACGAATAAAAGGAAAAAAATTAACCATGCAATAAAGAAGGAAAAGAAAAATGAATCGCCCATGCTACCCGAGCAAAGGAAGCATTTGACCACGCACTAAAGGAAAGAATTAACCACACAATAAAGGAAGGAATTAATCACGCACGTTGGTTGTTAAGTGATAAAAATAGGAAGGAACCGTGATCTCGCTTCTTCCACCCGCCTTTCCACCCATAATGTAAATAGGAGAAATCTAGAAGGAAACGAAAAAATCCCAAAGGCCCATTCTCCTCTCGACCGAAGGGGGAAAATCTCTGAGGAAAATCACCACCCTACCTACCATGCTTTTTTTTCCTTTTTGAGCTTCCGTGATAGAAAATAGGAAACTAAAATAAAAGATCTCGCATGCACCCCTCCCCATGCCCAAGCCGTAATTTTAGAAGGTGCGATCAATCACACCCTCCCCACCCACACGCAAAGAATTTGGACGGTGATCCTCTCCACCTATGCTAATTTGGAAGGTGAGATCAATCACGCCTCCCCACGCCCATGCGAATTCTGTGGTGGTGCGATCAATCACGCCTCTCCCCACCGCGACATCGAAATTTGGAAGGTGCGATCCTTCCACTCATGCGAATTTGAAGGTGCCAAAATCACGCCTTCCCCACGCCCATGCAAAATTGGAAGGTGCGATCAATCAAGCCCTCCCCACCAAGACGTCTAGAATTTGGAAGGTGCGATCCCCATGTAAACCTGAAAAGTGCGATCAATCACGCCTCTTCACTTCATGCAAATTTGGAAGGTGCGATCAATACACACCTCCCCACCAGACGTTAAATTTGAAGGCGCGGTCTCTCCGCCTCCCCACCCACACTAAATTTGAAAGCTGCGGTCTCTCCGGCCTCCCACGCCATATAATTCAATGGTTAAGTATGCATACACAAAGTCCTTGATAATATTACCTTAGGCTAATTATGAAGAAGCCATAAAAAAGAGTTTAAAAAACCCGTGATATCCATGATTGATTGTGGGCATTTTCACAAAAACTTATTTAGATTAAATGTTACTTTAATACCATTGTTTAATTTTATAAGTATTGTTATCTTATTATGCGATCTATATGTTTTTATTATTATATAAAATTTTAGTTATCCCAGAGCAACGACACGGGCGCTTAACTAGTTTTTTTATTATATATTACCTTGCTCTTCCCGTCTCAAGCAGATAATCGACAATGGAGGACGGGGCTATGTTGAAGAATAAAATTACATGGAAATTTCATTAGATAAACGGCGTATAGTTGTTTAATGAGTTACTTGTTTGGTGCTTGTCTTAGAGCAACCTTAACCGCTTAGCTAAACATAATAATTTAATGTTATTGTTTAACCATTTTGTAAAACAAAAAACTTCTAGGAAAAAAGAAGAGGTCCACGATGTGACTTGCTATTTTATTAAAACCATATAGCAAAGGATGAGTTCCTTGCAATAGTGTTCCCATAACAATGTTTAACCATTCCTGTGTCATGGAATGACATTTGCTGGCCAAAGGACAATGGAGGCTTAGCAATCGTAGACCTTTTATCAAGTAATAAAAGTATAATTTTAATGCGGCTTGGAGGATTGCTCAAAAGGATGTGTTCCTTGCAACAAATGTTGAAATCCAAATACTACCATAATAGGTCTTTTCCGGACAACCTCCATTTTCCGAAAATCTATTTTCTCGGGGTCTTCTATAATGCAGAGTTAAGGACATTCTCAGGCCAAGTCCACGGTGCAGATCACGAAAGAAACACAAATATTTGGAATACCCAGGTGGTGTGATATTTGGGGATACAATCCACTCTGAGAGCTCAACACTTCACGTAGCGAGTGAGTCCCTCTCTCTCTTCTTGTTAATCAACTTTGGAATCATCTTCCTCAAACTTGGAATGTGGATCTCATCAATCGATTTTCTCAAATCATGCGACTCATGTAATCGCTAACACTGCCATTGTCCCTTCTAATGAGGATGATATACTTGTTTGGAAGCCTTCTCACGGCGGTTCATGTTACGCAAAAGCAGTCCTTCTAGTTTCTAAATCTGAGATAACCATGTGGGTACGCCATCCCAGGTCAAGAAATGTAACTCCACAAGCCATGTCTGATTATGGCGTGTCCGGAAGCTCGAATTTCTCAAACCTTAAAAACTTTCTTACAGGATTAGAAGGGCCTTGGCACAAGTATGAGAGCAGAGATGCGCCAATATCTCGAGTTATGCTCTAGGCATGTAATTCTTTAGAAAATGATAGTCACCTCTTCTTCCATTGCAATCTTTCTAGAGCCTACTTGGCTCACTTATAATCCTCCTATTCATGTCTCTAACCTTCCTCAAGAAGATGATGAAGTGTTCAAATCATTATTGCTTCCTTAATTAATGATCGAAAAATCAGATGACGACTCATTTCATTTACACTATGTGGTACCTCTAGAAGGCTAGAAATGACAAAACTTACAATAAAGAGTGGAATTTGTTTGCAGGTTAGTAGTGTTGTAAATCGCTGACTTCGCGAGGTTTTTAGATCCTTAGCACAAGATGTCTGCAGACTCTCCCGGGAGGATTTGTCACCTCCACAACAACATTATCGCGACAATGAGCAGAGCCATGCCCTACTTATAATCCTCTCGAGGCTGTCACTCATGCTTTGGGAACAACCTTGTGCACCTTTCTACAGGATAAACTTGCCTTTAGTCACTTTGGGAGGGGAGTTAGATCTACGCGGATGCTTTTGTTACTCTTGATCAAAAATCAATTATTAATAGAATTGCGGGTCTCGGTGTTTTTGTCATAGGTTCCACTCGGGGGTCATCACTACAATGCTTACATAAAACACTAGTACCAAAAGCTTTGGGTGGGTGGCGTTTTATAGCTTTTTACGTGCGAGCGCAGTAGCGCCACTGTAGATCCGCGTGACTTGCGTGCGCGGACTCGGTGTCCCGCCACGAACCTAAAATCCGTGGCGGGCGCATTAGGATGCCGCCCGCGGTATCGACCGAAAAATAGACAAAAAACCCTGAGGCGAGACCCGCCATCAGCCCAGCCGAAAGCCCATCGATAGGGCCCACGGCGAGACCCATCGAGGGCTGTGCCGCGCCGGCGCCAGCGGGTTCTCTCCTCCACCGCCGGTGGGTAGACCCGAGCGCGCCCGTCGTCGAATCGGGCCGCCCGGGGTTTCGCGAGTCGCCGCCCGGTATCGCGGGTCGGACGGTGGAGCCATAGGCGGTCGTCGATTCGGCCCGCCGGCCGGGGAGGGATAGGGAGGAAAAGCTGGCGTCGTCGGCTCGATCAGGTCGGAGGAGGAAGCTGCCGTGCCACGGAGGGGCCCGAAGCCCGTTTCCACGCCGCTGCGTCGCCCGCGCGTAGTGGCCCGCGCCGTGCGAAACGCGGACGCCCGCGGATCTCAGCGTTCCCGTAGCGGATCGCCGCCCGCGGCTCCGTCGCCGGATCCAGCGGCGCGACCCAGCCATGAGCGCCGTTGGACGCCGTCGTCGTCGCGATCGGGAGGTGGAAGCGCGCAGCCCGCCGCAGCGCCGCCGTACCCATTTCTTGTGGCGCTGGGATTCAGCGCCACCGCAGCCGCTGCTGCCGGCCCAGCGCCACCGTCAATACCGAGCCGCCGCCCCGCGTGTCCACTGAAGCAGCGCCATCGATCGTAGAAAGGAGGAGAAGGAAAGCTGTGGGGTCGCCGAAGCCGAGAGCAAGTGAGAGAGGGAGGTGCCGCGAGGATGTGGATGAGAGAGTGAGGAGAGGAGAATGAGAGTGCTTGCGGTGGGGATGGAGCACTGCAGCTTCTATTATATGCTCGTTTGTATGATTGGGCGCGCGCAGGCAGGTTGAGGCCAGTTCTTTTTGCGTGGCCGGGCCTTATGTGGCGCCCGCCCGCGGAAGGGAGTCGATTTTCGCGTGCTGGCGGTGCGTGCGTGGACTAATCCTTGCTCTAAGTGTATGACTTGAGATAGGATTAGGTTGATGACAAAGAGCATGATGATCATGAACATGGACAATGATGGTGGACATGATGGATCATCAAGCTCGGTGATCGGCTTGAGAGGAACCCGGGAGATCAAGGCAAAGGTATACTTGATAGGGTTTTCCTTTTCGGTGATCAAGACACGATAGAGCGTGTGATCACATTATAGGATAGATAGCCGACTATCAAGAGGGGATGCCGCGACAATCCTTCGGTGAAGTGCTTCTAGGTCCAATTGACTTGCATATTGCATTTAGGACATGAGAGCACTAACTTCGATCTTGCCTAACATCTTGACGTGCTAACATTGGTGATAACGTGGTCATCTTGGACGTGTTGGCAACCCTTGGCAAGAGGCGAAACAAGATTGAAGCAAAGAGCAAAGAAAATGATGAAGAATCAGCCGTCGCAGCGGGGGTGACGGACGCCGGCTCGGCCGAACGCCGCGACGCACCGGGTGGTTCGTGGGTGCGCCCGTAGAGAGCTCTGCAGCCCATTTTCACCGACGTATGGACCGGAACCTCGATCGGACGCATCCGGTGGTGACCGGAAGCGTGATCGGAAGCACGATGATCGGCGCCCAAAATTGTGGGCCCGAACCTTGTGCTAGACCGGAAGCGGTGGCCGCCCCGCGACCGACTTCGGCCGGGTGAGTCCGGGTCGGTCGCGTCCGGCCACCCCAGAGAGCCCAATTTGAAGACCAACGGCTCTATGTCGTGAGGGGGTCTATATATATTGGTTTGGCCAGTATTGGGACTTCTCTCTTGCACACATTTGATGCTTCCAACTTGCTATTGAGCTTGTGATACTCCTCTCCACTCATCTCTCCATCCATAACTCGAATTCTTGGTGAGATTGAGAGTGATAGAAGTGCATTGCATTGGTGGTTGCATCTAGAGGCACTTCATCCTTGGAGAAGCCGGATTCTTGTTTTCTTGGGAATTTGCCCGGTTCCCTAGCGGCTTGGAGCAAGAGGCGCGTGTTGAGCTCGATTGGAGCTTGTTCGAGGCCACACCGGTGGTGATTGTGAGGGGTCGTTCCTTACCCCCGCGGAAGATTCGAGAAAGGAGCACTAGTGGATTGCTCGTGGGCTTGTTGGACCCTCTCTTGTGATCGCTTTGCTTGAGCTCCCATAGGGATTTGGCACCGCCATTAAACTTAGCATACGTCAAGTGAGTGTGTCGCCACAACGGGGACTTAGCGTCCTGCCAAGCACGTGAACCTCGGTGAAAAATCATTGTGTCTATTGTCTTGAGCTTGTTGGAGATTTCTCATTGTACACGGTGATTGGCCACAACCTCTACTCGACAACGGTGGTATTGTATTCTAGCCTCTTTGCATTACCTTCACTAGCTTAGCTTGAGTAGTGTGCTAGGTTGCTTAGTCTTGTTAGCTCCTAGTTGGTAAACTAGTTAGACTTGCTTGTTCACCTAGGAGTAAACTAGCGACATAGCCTTTGAGTGGATTAGAGACAATAGAATTGACTTGTGGCTTGCATAGATAGCTTGTAGCATTGCTTAATAGCTTCGCCATCTTATTTACTAATCCGTGTGTTTAGTGTTGTTGCAAGAATTTTTAATAGGCTATTCACCCCCTCTAGCCATTAGGACCTTTCACCCACTTAACAACTTTGTGACTTTGTGTTGTTAATTAATTTATGTGTTTGTTATAAAAAAATACTTGCCACCGAAGACCAAACATGCTAGTTATTATTATAGAGTTAAATGCATCAGGGCCATTGAACTTGTATGCGTTTGTCACTGTTGTTTGCTGTTGTGGCACTACGTGGTGAAATATATGCACCAAACCCACGAAACCAAATCCGCGTCGCTGTCATCGGAGCGGGAACCGCCTCTACACAGAAGTGCTTTGTCGTCAGGAAGGACAATGAGGGGAGCATCCGCCGCATAAGCTTTGGGACTAGGAGGAGCATCGCCAACACCTAGGCTCGTGCTTTTACAACGCGCCCTGATGCCACCTCACACTCCACTCGCTGATGCTCCCCTCGTTATCCTTCCTAATGGCGAGCACTTCTGTGCGCAGGCAGCTCTCATGCCATTGACGACGACGTGGATTGGTTCAGGGGTTTGGTGCGTATTTTTTTGCCACATAGCAACGCCAAAAATTCCCACATGACAAGTATGGGGTTGTGGTACCAGTACCACTTAAGAAGTTTAGTGAGGTAAAAATATATTTTTAATGATCAGGGGTCTGTATGAACTACTTACAAGTTTAGAGGTCCAGAAATGCATTTTAAAAGTTCGAGAGGCCTATGTAACACACACTTACAAGTTCGAGGGTTCCCCGATGCATTTAACTCTATTTTTATATAACTAAAAGCATAACCTATGTGTTGCTATAGAAAATTGTGGATTATTGGATTTTATGGTATGATGGCATGGAAAATAAAATGTTATGTATCTTGCTGATATGGATATTACATTTGCATGTGCTAGCGGATTTTAATTTTTTTGAAACAGTCCGGTTTTTCCCGCCCGGATATCATTAAGTGAAAGAAAGAGTTTTACAACACGCCCAGAAGAAGCGTCCCACCCGCAAATGCATCGCTACGAGGGGGTAGACTCACGCCCGATACAACAGAGAACAACGACCAAGAAAATAAAGGCCGGAGTTCTTGAGAGGCCGTGAAGGTCATCGTTGCCCAAAGACAAGAAGCGCAGCTCCGACTTCCCGACCGTAGCCCCGACGATCACATCCTAACCGAAGTCGAATTCCACGACGCCTTCAGGAAGGATACGGGCGTCCCGAGAACGTCGTCGTCGCTCGTCGGGATAGACCGGGTCTTCACCGTGGACAAATACTAGGGACACGACGCCCTCAACAGGGGAAGACGGCGCCGCGAGCGTCGCCGTCGCCAGGCTTTCGCCCCAAGAGATCCCGGTACCGGCGTCGGCCAGAATCCACAACCTTGTACCGCCAATCGTCGTTGTTGCCCCTTCGTCTTCAAACCCTCACCCTCACGGAATGTCGGCGACGCCGGCCGCTGGGGCAGATCGCGGCCGCCGGAAGCGTCAGCCACCACCCGGCAAGACAATTGCCGGAAAAACAGCAGAGCGGCTACGCCCTGCGGCGTCCGCTGCCGGACGAAAGACCGGAACGCCAACGCCAACGCGCCGTTTGACCACCAACGCAAGAGCCATGGATGCCGCAGCTGACCTCGAGGCCAACGGGGGGGAGGGGACGGTTGAGAAGAAGGGCCGTCCCCCCATGCCTCCTTCGGCCCAGCCGCCAAAGCACCACCACCAGTCGCCGCCGCGCGACAATCGATCGCCACAAAGAACTGATCGTAGCCGGACGCCGGATCAGGCCACCAAGGCGCCGGATCGGGGACCCCACCGTCAAGAAGAAGGCGGAGATGCTCACCATCCGCAAGAAGGAGGACCTCCCGCGCGACGCCGGGTGCCGCCTCCCGCCCAAAGGGCCCCCGGATCCGTTCGAGGACGAGGAACCGAGCCCCAGCCAGCCACGCCGCCCGCCATCACGAAGTCACCTCCCGACCGGGGCCGTCGGATCCGGCCGTCGGGGCCCTGATCCGCCCCGCCCGAGCGGGAAGCAAGACGGCGCGGCATTTTACGAGGCGGAGGAACAGCCGTGGGAGACGAAGAGATCGCCGCCGCCCGTCTTCCTCCACGGCGCTGGGCCTCTGCCGGCGCCGCCGGTGGCCGCGTCGGGTGAACTTCAAGAGCCCCACACGGCTCGGGCGAAGGCGCCACGCCGTCCGGCAGCACCATGCGCCACCACCCACCTGAGAGGCGCGTTGCCCGCCGCCGCCATCCCGGCCGGCCGCGCGGCCTTGCCGGCCGCCAGACTCCGGCAGCGCGCGGGCGGTAGAGGGAGGGGAGGGGGACGGGCGCGGGCGGCGTTAGGGTTCCGCCGGCCCGCCGGTGGGAGGGCGACGCGAGCGGATGAGTTTAGCGGATTTTAATTATGTGACAGTAGCTGGATAACTTATATGTTAATTAAGATAAATAGCTAGTGGGGTTTAAACTTAGTGCATATTAATTGTTTGTGATAGTTTGCATTGCCTAGTTGAATAGCTTGTATATTGAAAAGAAATAACTAGTGGTGTTTTTGCTTTTAAGAGTATTATACGACCGACTACGTTCTCTATCTAGCCAAACCACATAATACATTGTTTTTTCTTTTCCATCGTTATTTCTCTCTCTACTTAAGGACCGTAGTACACGTGGCAAACCCCAATCTCTTTTAGAGATGGGTAATATTTGTTGTTCTACGCTGAAAAGGGGTTGGTTTTCCTCTATGAAGGCCCAATTCCGCTTCTGCGGTTGACCGCGCTTTAGCTTCCTGGCGGTCGAGCCGACAGCGCCCGCTTTCCCCTTAGCTCTCCTTCCTTTTTTTTTTTTTTTTGGCACCTCGTGGAAAGATGCCAAAAAAAAAAAAAAAAAAAAAAAGGAAAATAAATCGGTCAGAAATCAACCGCGCGTTAGCTACCTCGCGGACGACCGCGAATTAGCTGCGCCGCTACGAAGGCGAGGAACTCCTTTCTAGTTTGTCCTGGCTGGAAAATAGCTGCTCATCGCCGTGAAAGAACATTATTATTGTGGTGTCGTCGCATGATCAATTTTTCAAAGAAACATAATGATTGATTTAACAAGTATTTTCTTGGTTCTAAATTGTAGAATGTTTTGTTTCTTTAAAAAATGCTATTGTATCTAGAAATGTCATGGTCAACACGCTTTATAATTTGGAACCATGTACTGTAGTACTGTAGCGTGTTGATCCATTCGCAGTTATCCAATGCCATACGGTACAGTATCATTTGACCAACGCAAATTTGGCTAGAGAGTTGACATTTGATTGGAATGCAGGTCGTTGTGAGTTGCGACCCATTTAAACTTTGACAATCCATCCATCATCAACTCATCTCGTTGTTTGTTTCACGCTTATCACATACTCCTCATATTCTCGTTCCTTTCCATGGCGACGAACCCGCTCTTCACCGTGGCGTTCGACCTCGCGAGCAGCGACGATGACTATGCCGCTTTCCTGGCCGGCATCCGTGACAAGCTCGGTAACCCGAGGCACGTCTCTCACGGCCGCCCCGTGCTTCCACCAGTGGAGCCCGGCGTCCCGCCGCGCCGGTGGTTCCACGTCCTTCTCAGGACGCCGGCGAGCACGCTGACGCTCGCAACCCGCGCCGACAACCTCTACCTCTCGGGCTTCCAGAGCAGCGACGGCACGTGGTGGGAGCTCAGTCACAAGAGGAAGATGGGGATGTTCTCGAGCCGCAGTCTCATCCCGGGCTCCACGCCCTTGGGCTTCGGCGGCACGTACCGCGACCTCCTCGGCGGCACCGGCACGCGCGACGTGAGCAGCGTAGACCTCGGGCGGCGGCAGATGATGGAGGCCGTGGACGCGCTCGCGCTCGCGCACCGCCGAGGCCGTCGGCGAGCAGCGACCGGCGAAGGACGCCCTCGTGGTGCTCCTCCTGATGGTGCACGAGGCCACGCGGTTCCTGGACGTGGAGACGGTCGTGGCCGGGCTGATGCGCCGCGGCCCCGACGCGGAGACCAAGACGGGGAGGATCACGAGGAACGGCGGCACGAAGCAGGATCTCTGGTGGAGGTACTATTCCGACTTGCTGCTTCGAGCAGACTCGTTGCCCAGGGTGGGGGCGCAGGAGCGCGGGCCGACTGACCTGTATGATAAGCAGCTGGTGGCGAATGTGGCCACAATGGTGGGGATACTGTTGTTCTCTGAGGTGGGGAGCGGGATCAAGCCGGACAAGGCACTGCGTCTGTTCCGTGGGAACCTCTGCGGAACGGGACGCGACGGGGCCGGATCGGACGTCACATTCGTCGTCTCCGGCGAGTCTATTGCAGCGCACAGATACGTACTTGCCGGAAAGTCCGCTGTGTTCTTGCGCCAGTTGGTCGGCCACAGGGAACACAAGAAGTCTCAACCCATCGAGGTCAACGACATGGATGCGGCAACCTTCATTGCCATGATTCACTTCATTTACACCGGCACGGTAGCCGAATTCGACCAACAACGGGGAGAGGAGGAGGCGGTGACAACGTTGGCTTGCCATCTGCTCGAAGCGGCTCACAAGTACAAGCTGGACGGGCTGAAGTTAATATGCAAACGCAAGCTTCAATCTGGTGCCATCTATGTTGACATGGCGGCCAAAGCTCTTGCTTTAGCCGAGCAGCACAACTTTCGGCGGCTCAAGGCCAAGTGTATAGACTTCATTGTTGGGAGTCCCGAGACGCTCCATGCCGTCTTAACCACAGAGGGATATAAGCACCTTGAAACAAGCTGCCCTGCCGTCTTGACTGAACTTCTCATGTCCGTGCACGGGAGAAAGTTCCATACATCTACCTAGCAGTAGAAGTCGTATGTATTAGGTAGTCACATGTCACTTGTATCCAGCCTGGCCCGCCCACAATGTGTTTATATATGTAGTATGACTCCGTTCTATAAATTATAAGATAATTTGGCCTTTTAATACATCGTATTATTTTAATATACACTAATTCATGCGTTCGGAAACTTCAAAGAGTTCCATGCCAAACACCACGGCAATGGCCAATGGTGCGAGCTCACAATCGTCGTGTGGCTGACTGTGTAACACGCTGGTCTATTCCCCATCAACAAAGATGAGCGTTCAAGTTGCTTCGACTTCGATCAAGCCGCAGCGGTCAGGACCTATTACTATTACAGAGCCACACCACTGTCCATATGTTATGAATACCGGTAGCTAAGGTGGCTGGGGATAGGATTCGGGATGGATTTAGGGAAGAACTGGCGCAACTTTATTGATGAACCTTGCCCGCTTAACCAACTTGCTAACATAATAGCTATAGACGGCTAAGCTACCAATGTTCTGTTACAACATTCATTGTCGTTCCCCTCCTTCTGAACGGTCTTTATACCTGTTGCCGATCCAGCAACCGCCCTTTCCGTGCACCGCCTCTGTTAGGTAGGGTCCATCGGTCAGTCTTTGACATTGCTCCTCCCTTGAAACGCAGGCTGTCCTCAGCCTGTGGCCTGCTTAGCTTGTTGTCGATGTACGTCACTCTTGTATTCCCATGTTGCCATTTCTGGCGTCATTATTTCCCACTGAACCAACACCTGCTTGATCACCACACTGGATCACCACGCTGCTGGATCACTCTGGACCAGAGAATCTTGTGCGGTTGGAGGGCGTGCATCGCGTACCTGATTCGGTAGAAGCTGATGCACCTAGAGCCACTTGTTTCTTGAGCTACCATACATGGAGAACAGGATGAATTCGATTTCCTTGTGGCAATTCCAGTTTATATGCCACAACTCCTATTCTCTCCATGACTTTATATGGCTCATAGTATCTGAATGACAGCTTCTTATTGGACATGTCAACCACTGACGACTGCACATAAGGTTGTAGTTTCATATATACCCAGTCACTCGGCTGGAATTCTTTCTCCATTCTTTGCTTGTCAGCTTGACTTTTTATGCTTTGTTGAGCCCTATGCAACTGCTGCTGTATAAGTTTGCTCTACAAATCTCTCTCCTTCATCCAATCTTCTAGATCGGGCATTGTACACAACTGAATGTTACGAACGCCTAACTGTCGAGGTGTTTGCATAGATTGCTTCAAATGGTGTCATGCCCGGGGTTGTATGATTATACCAAAATTCTACAATTGAAAGCCACTTACTCCATTTCACGGGATGAAAGTGCATGGTGCAACGCAAGAATCCCTCCAAACACCGATTAAGTCATTCGGTTTTTTTCATCGGTCTCGGGGATGGTAAGATAAGCTCATCGGCAGAATCTGCAGTCGCTTTAAACAACTCCTTCCATAGCTTGCTAGTGAACACTGGATCTCTGTCAGAAACTATCTTCTTTGGGAGACCATGCAGCTTGTATATGTTATCCATGAATATAAATGTAATCTGGAGAGCAAAGTATGGGTGATGAATAGCAATAAAGTGGCCATACTTAGAACTTGTCAATAACAACCATGATTGCATTAAACTTGTTAGATTGTGGTAATCCTTCCACAAAATCCAAACCGATCACCTCCTAGGCCTTGGATGGAATTGGCGTGGTTTGGAACAATCCGTGGATTCTTGTATGTTCCACCTTGGCTTGTTGGCATATGCTACATTGTTGCACAAACAATTGTACAACTTTCTTCGTTTTGTCCGAGCAAATAGACTTTTCACCCTGGCGTATGTTACACCAATTCCTTAGTGTCCACCAAACCCACCGGCATGTAAGGCTGTAGAGATGTGTTGTTGTGCCAACACATTGTTTCCCACCTATATTCTCCCTTTGTAGCCGATGACACCATTAAGCAAGGAAAAACCCTTATCATTGCTACCAGTCAGACTAAGCTCAGCCATAAGACTCTTGTCTTTACTATCTTCATATCCCTCAACTAGCTTTTGAATCCAACTTGGTATACATTCAGACACAACACACACTTTACGTCATTCCGCACACCTCGACAATGCATCTTTTTTGCATTGTTGATGACCTTCTTATACTTGAATGACATAGTCTAAGTCCATCAACTTAACTAATATCTTGTGCTGAATTTTTATGACACCCTTTTTGCTCGGTTAAATGCAACAAGCTTTTTTGTCATCTATTCTAGTTGTGAACCTCGGGCAATTGCGGTAAGGCCTCCATTTATCAATTGCCATAAGAATAGCCAAACACTCCTTCTCACGCAGACGAGATAAGTTCGATTTCTTGCACACAAATGTTTGCTAAGATACTTTGAAGACCAGGACTAGCAAAGAACACTCCTTTGACCAAGGATACTTTGAAGACCGGGACTAGCGGCAACACTCCTTTGACCAAGGCAAGTTTAGTTTAGGATATGCTATCTTTGGACCATGATCTTATAATTTGCTTAATGTTTATGCATTAAACTTTAAATATGAATCGTTTGGCAACATAGGAATTTGTCTCGTGATGTAGATCCGGGTATTACAAGACAACTATGGGGGTTACATGGCTCGACTTTAGTTCCTTAGAGATCATTCCTCTAGCAAATTGGAAAGTGCTTTGAATTGGATATAGTATGCACCCTATCCCATAATATCCGAGTATAGGCTGCGAGTTATGTGCCACATAGGAAGGGTGGGTCCTATGTCGGCAATTAGCGCCCTAGTTTGTTAGAAGAACCTTTGAGGGCTTCATAGCGGTTTTTGGAGCATGGACCTTATAAACCCATGCATTCGAAAACACGACTCATAGTGAAAGTGTACACCTCTGCTTGAGTTTGAAAAAAAATCGGTATACTAGCCTTGCCCAAGGTCACGAGGGCGCCCTGGAACCTTTACATTAAGGATGAAGACTTGTGTTCGTTAAATTGTTTATTATTTATTGATTTATGCTATTCATTATTTATGTTATAATGATCATGGATTTTTTGGATAGATATTGCCTTACTATTCTTGCTAAGTACATTTGTACTTACCCTTGCTATAATTACATCAATAGATCAAGGCTGGAATGAGAACTATAATGAGGACTACCGTGATGAGTACTAGACTTGATGTCAACTATCCAACCAAATCCCCTCGTGGTGGAGCTTCTACGCGAGAGTTGCCTTAGATGCTTTTATTTATTTTGAGACTTGTAAAGAATGTTTTATCTCTATGTAATAAGCACAACAATGGTACTTTTAATCATTTGTCGACTTATGTGTGTGACATTTACGGGCGCACATAAGATTTTTATACATCCTATTTTGTTCTTAAAATTGGGTGTGACAAATGGGTCCGGACGCGCTGGTACATCGGCGCCACTTCCGGCTGTAAGGGTGGAAGCGGATGCAGCAGGTGGTGGTGGCGGCCGGTGTGACTCGAGTTGCCGATCCGTGTCAAAGCCTCCTTGGATTGCTCCATCACCCGACCCGATCGACGTCTCCACAACCGTCCTCCAAGCACGCAAGTCGTTGAGCTTGTCAAAGGCGGTGGCCATCTTGTTCGAATCTGAACTACGTGGCCAATGTCTTGACGCTCTCCAACTACGCCACCATGGACTCCATCGTCTTAGAGATCTCCTCAATCGACGCTGACATCTAAATTTGGTGGGCTTCCTTGCGGGTGTCAGTACTCATGAGCATGGGGAAAAAATTCTTTCCCTATTGACCCAGCTCTAGATACCAATTATTATGAACACAAGTAGCTGAAGTGGTCGGGGATAGGATTCGGGATGGATTTTGGGAAGAACTAGCGCAACTTTATTGATGAACCTTAATGTTCGGTACAGGAGCGGTTGCCCGCTTAACCAACTTGCTAACAGAATAGCTACAAACAGCTAAGCTAGCAATGCTCTGTTACAAGATTCGTTGTCGTTCCCCTCATTCCGAACGGTCTTTATACCCGTTGCCCATCTGGCAACCGCCTTTGCTGTGCACCGCCTTTGTTAGGTAGGGTCCATCGGTCAATCCATGACACCATAGAGATAGAAGATGAGTGTGAGGCCACTAGGATTGGGAACTGAGATGTGAACATACGCATTTAGGGGTTATTCTAGAAACAAGATTGAAATACATATGAAATTGCCTCCGTTTTGACATTTGCCCATGGGTCTTCTTTTCTTGTTTTGTGTTGATCCAACTAGTGGATTCCCCATGCGTTGCCGCGAGTATGAAGGAGAATTCGAGTTACAAATATTACTATCACCCTCCTATTCTTTTTCTTTCTTATTTTTTTTTTTTTTATTTTCTTTTTTTCTTTTTCTCTATACCAATGGGTCTCACTTATAATTTTATCAAAATATATACCTGTGAGATCTTATTTTAAAGGATTTATTAAAATGAATTTAATGGTGTAATTAGAATTATATTTATTTTTTTGGTTTATGAGTTATAACCTTTTTTTATGCCCATAGACATGTGGGCATGTTGATGACATGGTGTAAGGAAGGGTTAGAGGGGCTGGTGAGGTGGTATGCTAGTGGGGGTGTGTTGACACCTCTTAAGCTATATATTTATAACTCAACTAAACATGAAATAAGGATATAAATTGAATATATACATAGATTAGGGGCTTTACTAACATAGTTCCATAAGTTTTGGTGATTTATATCTTTTTTCAGGGACTCAACAATTAATCTGCCGGTAAAAACCCGTAGATTGCACCCCATATGTTAAGGAGAATAGTCGGTGATGAATTTCAATCCAAAATTCGAATCAAAACATTCTAGAAGACACCGGGAGAAACCAGAAGTGGTTATGCCATAGGATCTGGCGATCGCTAGGAAGATTCATGGCGGCCGCCAGTGGGACCCACCTGTCGGCCTCATCTTCTTAGGTCGGTTTCTAACCGACATTGAGGTTGTATCTATACCATTGCTTTGAAGGTCGGTTTGATCCAAGAGTCCATATTCATCGACCATGGTATATAAGGATGACCCCTACCTCTTGATTGAGAATGAATATCATTATTCATCAGACTCAACCTCTGATCGACAGCCAAAGCCATACCTCTCCAATTAGAAGAAGAGCTTAGATCAAGTTGAGTGAGATAGTTAGAAAGTTGAGAGAGTAGATCTTAGTACCCCACGAGAGTGACTAGATCTATTCTTGAGAGATAAAGAGTGAGTAGAGGAGAAGAAGGGAAGTACCGGATCTGTCGGTGACTCCTCTACGCTTGTACCTCTAAGATCAAAGGCCTTGAGGCACCTGATCTTGAGACTTCTTTGGTGGATCAACCTTATATTTTAGTAAGTACCTTGCTTATATTTTCTTTCGGTTTACGACTCTTTTATTAGAGTGCTTTGATTTTTGTCGCTCTTGAATTAAAGTTGTTACCCCTAGTGCAAGCGCGGTGTTTGTACTAGATAGCTCGTAAATACACCCTACCTTCCGGAGTGTGGTAGTTCGTGGTAGTGACAGTGCCATTGATTCCTTTGGAGTCCACCTCCCGTTGGAAAGGCCAAGTAGGACTCTGTTACTGGAGGATTGCACGTTTTGTCCCTGCTTTCCTTTGAGTACGTCCCCATTAAGAAATATCTTCAAGCCTTACAAGGATATAAACTAGACAACCATAGATATCTTCTCATACTTTATAATCTCCGGACCTTTCTACAGTCTCGGGGGATTTAGTTTAGCCTCACTATTCTCACACCTTTCTCCCCGTGGATTCGATATTTAAACCCGGGTGAAGTGCTCACGGTATCCGTTTTACTTGCGGATTATTTATAAATATTTCTGTGGGATAACTTTTACCAACAAGCATTTAAATTTGTTTGTCGGAGAAACGATTTGCTTGAACACGTGAGCATAACTAAATCTTGTATCATATCCTTAGTGTAGATTTTTCTTTTTATCTTTTGACCACTATCCAAATGGATACCACCCCCTTTACCAATACTTGGCACCCATGGAGCAAGCTTATAGACCGGTGTTATCCTCTAAACCTATCCATGCCGGGTCTTATGAGTTTCGCCCTAGGTTAATAGAGATGGTCCAAAATCATACATTCTCGGGAGAATTAGATGAAAACCCTTTCCTTCATCTCCAAACTTTCGAGGAGACATGTAAGTGCCTCCATATTGAAGGCATGTCCCCGAAACCATCCGCTAGACGCTATTTCCATTCTCTTTGAAAGGAAAAGCTCGCCCGATGGGTACAATCGAAACAAAGAGAGAATGGGAGGCGGGGAAATTGTTTGACCGACTTTTGTGCGAGACTTCTATCCCATGTCCAAATTAGTCAACTTTAGGCTCTCGATCCTATCCTTCTTGCCTACCGGGAGCGTTTTGATCTTCTTTCCAAATCCGGACCTAATCTAGCCATACCGGACTATGTTCTAATTCAACATTTTTATATTGGTTTGAATAGAAAATCTAGAAAACACTTGAACACCTCTCGCAAATGGATCCTTTATTCACCTTACAATCCCTCGAATGCATAGCTGTCCTAAACAAAATAGTGGAAAACAAGGAGGATGATCCAACTGCGGGGAAACACTTAAAAATAGAAGAAATAATAGAAGAAGAAGAAGGATTAGTGTTGGCGTTTCTTAACGCAAAAGCAGAAAAGAGTTCCGCGCAGCGCACTTGGAAATGCCGTTGTAGCTTTCACCCTAAGTATTCGGGTATCGTATTTTCCACGGGGAAGGCATGGTGTAAAAGTCTCTAATATGAATAAAGACAAGACAACACGACTATGCAATAGACCACAATCTATAATAGGGATAAACTAAATGGTAAGATAACTTGACACACACACTTGAATCAATCTCAAGGATAAAGATAAATAAAAGAATGAAAGAATAAATCTAACAAGGAGCAGACATATCCTAAATAGCTATGTTTGGACAGTAGATATACATACATGCTTTTATGTTGTTAGAGATTCTAGTTAAGTTAGTCATGGTTGCTATTTTCTTACTTCGACCACCGGAGCGCACCTGGTCTGCCAGGCGATACCGGCATAGCATCTACCCAAATACGAGACGTGGGGGATTACAAGGGCCGGACAAGGCTGTCACCACCTGCCGCCTACCACCTCATCCGCCCGTATATGGAGCGGTCCGAAGGTAACCTCTAGCTTAGACACCATGTCTACGCTATGGCCACTACTCTAGCGTGACGTCAAGGCTTACCCGTCCCCGGGGTCCTTCTACTAGAGCACCCGCCTCGAGGGCGGGCAGCGAACCTATAATCCAACAACAACTAAGACCAATTCAAAGTAGAACTCAACATCTCAACTTAGCTCTTGGTCTAAACACGTATGTATATATTAAGCATAAAGTTCTATGCGACAAGATCGTAACATGAAAACTATATACTAGTTCATATGCTAAGATCATATCATAAGAACTATACTCTAGTTCATAAGCATAACTATATCGATAAATAAAGAACAAGAACAAGATGAAGAACTCAATATTGATCATACCGAATACTTCTAAGATGTTCTTGATCTCCATGTACAAGCCTTGCCAAGCTCCTACTACAAACTACTAATAAAAAGGTAAAAGATACAAGTGGAGGAGAATGACTCTTGTGTGGTGTGTCTTGTGAGAGGAGCTCTACTCCTCAATTTATACACGAGAGGAGGCGGTTTTGTGGCTAAATTTGGCGGGGCACCGCATGCAACCGCCGCTAGGAGTTCGGGGAAACCGCCAAAGAAAGGGCGGGAAGAGGCGCTAAAATTTGGCGCCGGCCCTGCCAAATGTCGCCGGCCGCCGCATGGGCTGGGCCTCCCGGCCTCTGCCTTCTCCCCCCTGTGCATTTGGGCCTTCCTACATTGGGCTTACGAGGGTGCACGGGCCGGATCACTCCGCGGAGTTGGCCCTCCTTGCTTGATCCTCTCTTTGGCGTCTTTTTATTCAATGCGCTTTTCCATTTATTTGACGAACTTGTACCTATTTCCACTTTCATACACATAAAACATATTTTCTACGAATACAAGTGGAACTAGGTTAGAAGTAAAGGTATATGTAACATAAGTTTGCCTTTTCTTGTGAATTGGATATAAGTTGGCGGTATAATTTACTCGATAATGACCGCCAACAATTAGCCCGAACAATTCCATTCCAAATCCTTTACAACCACCAAATGATCCGGAACCTTTAGAATTAGAAGAACCAGAGGTCACTTCGATCTCGACTTCTTACTCAATATCGAGGATGATCTCTTTACAGATTATGGAAATGCCTCGAGATATCGACTAGAACCTCGAGAAGGCTAAAACATCACAACCATATTCTATAACTCCTTCCTCGACCGGTCTCATTTAAAAGGAACCACGTAAGAGCTTTTCTCAATAATAAGTAGCGAATGGTTAGAAGGATGAGAGCTTTCCTCCGATGTAATCCGTTTGGATTCACCTTCTGTACCTATTCGTTGCCAAATTGATAAAGACACTTTTGATGCTCTCTACAATCCTATTGTGGGAATAAATATCATGGCATTGTCTTTTGCTCATGAACTTCTCAAAAACATGCCATTAAGTCCCACTACAAAGTTATTACTAAGCCCTTCAGGACAAATTGTCCAAAGCTCAGGAATTCTTTATGTTATACCAATCAAGGTTAATAACATCATGGTACATCTTAGCTTTTACATCTTTGATATCATGGAGTTTGACCTAATGATAGGACAACCAATAGAAAGGCTTACTTTAGGACAACCCGGAGAATTAGACATTAGGCTAGGCCAGGATCTTAGACTTTCATTGCCTATAATCCAAGCTATCCATGCTAAAACCGAGTCTTGTCCAAAACCAAACCCTATGGAGGAAGTTAAAGAGGCTTCTGTAGAATATTTTGTCGAATCTAGTTATGAGGACGATTCAAAGTTCTTTATTGAAGAGGAGGATGAAAATCCTACCACTTCGTAACCTCTAGATGAATTTGAGAACCCACCTAGACCTCCTATTAAACTTAAACCATTACCACCAGGCCTCACTTATGCTTTCCTCAATCAAGATCTGAGTCTCCTGTGATCATAAATGATAAACTTACTCGCAACGTACTCTTAGGTGATATAAGCGTCCCGGAAAAACATCGGTCGCTTTAGGCTATTCACTTTCGAGACCTTAAAGGAATCAATCCCCGCTCTCTGCACTCATCGCATTCCTACAGATCCAGATATTCCCCATCTATAGAGCCTCAACGTAGACTCAACAATGCGATGAGAGATGTAGTTATAAAGGAAGTTCTTAAGTTGTTACATGCCGGGATTATATATCCTATGCCTCATAGCGAGTGGGTAAGCCCCTGTTCAAGTTGTGCCTAAAAAGGGCGGTATGACATAGTTAAAAACGATAAGAATGAATTAATTCCTCAAAGAACCATCACAGGATGGAGAATGTGCATAGACTATAGAAAACTAAACGAGGCTACAAAGAAAGGTCACTTTCCATTGCCTTTCATTGATGAAATGTTAGAGCGTTTGGCAAACCATTCTTACTTTTGTTTCCTTGATGGATATTCTGGTATTACCAAATCCCAATCCATCCTAGTGACCCGAAAGCAAAACCACTTTTACATGCCCATATGGAACTTATGCTTATAGAAGAATGTCTTTTGGGTTATGTAATGCACCCGCTTCTTTACAAAGATGCATGATGTCTATATTTTCTCGAAATGATTGAAGAGATTATGGAAGTTTTCATGGATAATTTTTCTGTTTGTGGAAAAAAACTTTTGATGATTGTCTAGAAAATTTAGATAAGGTTTTGCAAAGATTTGAGGAAAAACACTTAGTCCTTAGTTGGGAAAAATGTCATTTTATGGTTAAAGAAGGAATAGTACTTGGTCACCTAATTTGAAAAGGGGAATAGAGGTAGACAAGGCAAAAATAGAAGTTATAGAACAGTTACCTCCCCTATGAATATTAAAGGGATAAGAAGTTTTCTAGGCCATGCTGGTTTTATCATACAACTATAAAAGATTTTTCACATATTGCTAGACCACTTACCAGCTTTGTAGCCAAGGATGTTCCCTTTGTTTTTGATGATGCTTGTCTAAAAGTTTTTGAAACTTTGAAAAAGGCTCTTGTTTTTTTGCACCAATCATCCAACCCCCTGATTGGTCTTTACCTTTTGAAATTATGTGTGATGCCAAAGACTATGCTATATGGGGCAAAGTGTTAGGGAAAATCAAGACAAGAAGCATCATGCCATTGCATACGCTAGTAAAACTTTGATCAGGCCACAACTTAATTATGCTACCACCGAAAAAGAGTTGCTAGCAGTTGTTTATGCTATAGATAAGTTCAGATCTTACTTGGTAGGAGCTAAAGTGATTGTTTACACTGATCATGTTGCTTTGAAATACTTGCTCACCAAGAAAGATGCTAAACCTCGTTTGATAAGATGGATTTTGTTACTCCAAGAGTTTGACTTAGAAATTAAAGATAAAAAGGGAGTAGAGAATTCTGTTTTCGATCATTTGTCTAGAATACATTTTGAAAACCACATGAATTGCCCATTAATGACTCACTTTCGGGGGATCGATATGTTCTATCGGATAACCCATACCGATCCCTGGTATGCAGATCTTGTTAATTTTATGGTTGCAGGATATGTAGCACCAGGTGTAGATAAGAAGAAGCTTATGTGTGAGAGTCGTCACCACCTATGGGATGAGCCATACCTCTTCAGAGTTTACTCTGATGGGCTTCTCAGGAGATGTGTGCCAACAGAAGGACTTCAGATCATTGAAAGATGTCACTCATCACCATACGGAGGACATTATGGGGCGTTCAGAACACATGCAAAGATTTGGCAAGCAGGATTTTTTTGGCCAACCATGTATCAAGACACAAAAGACTTCATCCGAAGATGTGGAGCTTGTCAGAGGCACGGGAATATCAATGCAAGAGATGCTATGCCTCTAACAACCATTCTTCAGATAGAGCTCTTTGATGTCTGGGGAATTGATTACATGGGACCATTTCCAAAATCCGGAAATTATGAACACATCTTAGTAGCAGTTGACTATGTTTCAAAATGGGTTGAAGCCTTGCCATGCAGATCCGCAGATGGCAATAGCTCAATAAAGATGTTTGAAGAAACTATATTCCCAAGATTTGGAGTACCACGAATGGTAATGAGTGACGGAGGAAGCCACTTCATTGACAGAAGATTTCGACGCTATTTAGCAAAACATGGAGTTTGTCACAATATTGCCATAGCTTACCACCCTCAAACAAGTGGGCAAGCAGAGATTTCAAACAAATAAATCAAGAACATCTTGTAGAAAACAGTCGAAGAAATGGAAACTAAGTGGAAGGATAGACTTCCAGAAACACTATGGGCATACAGGACAGCCTACAAGACACCAATTGGAATGACTCCATATCAACTTGTCTACGGCAAAACCTGTCACTTGCCTGTTGTTGACACCTGTTATAGCATAATATTAATAGTCAACTAAACATGGAATAAGGGCATAAAATGAATAATCATATAGACTAGGGGCTTTACTAACATAGTTCCACAAGTTTTGGTGATTTATATATTTTCGAGGGACTAAACAGAAAAATCCTAGAGTTTGCAAGACATATGAAGCATAAACATGTTAAAAATATATTCCAAGATAGCACCATTGCAAAAGAGCTCGTCGAGACGATCAAAATGGATATATTGTTTGTTATATTCGAGTCCGTAATCAAAAGATATCGATTTGCGAACGCGAGTTCACTAAAACGGCCATAACTTTCTCATCCGGACTCCGTTTCCTGCAAAATACCAGTCATTACAAAGCTATCGACGAGATCTATGCACCCACGAAAAGTTGAACTCGTTGTGATCCAAGGCCCTGGCGACCGCCGGGGCCTAATCATGGCGGCCGCCAGGAGAGATTGAGCCCAAATCCAGTCAACTTTTTATGTCGGTTTACCACCGACCTTGAGGTTGTATCTACACCGTTATTGAAGGTCGGTCATCGTTCATCACCAAGGCCTATATAAGAAGACCACCTGACCCCAGGGTTAAACCCTAATTCATTCTAATTCATTCTATTCTTTATCTCTTGACCTGTTGGTCATAGAGGTGTCCCAATGTGAGGACAACCTCTCCCCCACATTAGAGAATTAGGGCTAGACTCTCCAATGTAGTAGATTAGCAATTAGAGAGTTAGGGAGAGTGGAGCTACGCTCCGGTTCTGGAGATGTCTACAAAGTTTGGTATGTCTTGTATCTTTACTTTGGAAGACTTATGATTTATATACTTATCTTCTCTATTCACTTCCATGTCTTTCATAATTGGTTAGTATAGTTGTTATGGTATTGCATGAGATCTCCACTCGTATTGAGGACTCTAGTTATTCGCGGTAGCTAGAGTTGTAATTGATAGTATAGACTCGGTGTCTAGGCTATAGGTTACCTGAGATTGCGCCCAATCCCACGGTTAGTTGTGGTAGCCCCAGGGGTGACAGCTCTGTTAGGCCTTTGTATTCCACCACGTTCGGGTTAGTGTTTCGTAGAGCTTTTGGTAGCCTTCTCCCAACTACTTTCTTCCCAGTCTTTCTCGAGAGTTAGAAAGGATCTGTTGCTCCAAAGTGCATTAGTATGATTGCTATCATAGAACCTAAGTTATAGAGAAGTACATAGGAACCTCGATCTCTCCCGCTGTCCTCTTAATTTGCTAGCTATACATTTATCATGGAATTCTCTTATGTGTGGTATTATGCTTAACTCATATCATTTATCATTTTCCCCCTCACTTTAGTCTAGTGGTTTGCTAAGTTAGTAGATGTATGATTGTGACTTATTTGATTCTTTAGCCAAAGCTTCCCTGTGGATACGATACTCTAGAATACTCTCCTAGGGAAAAGCTACAATGGTATTCTGTGTGCTTGCGGAACCTTCATATTCTTTTAGCACTTAATAAATACCAACACCTGTGGAGTTAGAGTTTAAAGCTCACTAGGCAATCAAGAGATGGAATATGGATCTTGAAGCCGCACGAGTAAAGAGGAAGATGCAACTATCCGAGTTGGATGAATGGAGAGAGAAAGCTTATCATAATGCCAAGATCTACAAGGAAAGAACCAAGAAATGGCATGACAAGAAGATTAAGATAAAGACTTTCACTCCAGGAGATCAGGTATTACTTTTTAATTCTAGGGTTAAATTATTCGGACATGGAAAACTTCGGAGCAAATGGGAAGGACCTTTCAAGGTGGTGAATTCATCATCTCATGGAGTAATCACTCTCCAGGACTCTAAAGGTAAGTTATTCAAGGTAAATGGCCAACGTCTTAAAATTTTCTATGAGCCCGATAAGCCTGAGGAATTAGATGTAATGGGGTTTATGATTTATCCTAACCATGGGATTTGAGTTTATATAGGATCTATTTTATGGGCCAAAAGTATAAGCATTACAATTAGAATAGGAGTATTAGACCATGGGAAAAAGGGCGATCTAGTGTGCAGTGAGGGCACGGGCGATCCCGAGAATAGGCCTGGCGACCACCGGCCCACTGACTCCCCTCATGTCCATCTTCATCCTACGTACATTCTAGAACTTTCCCATTGTAATGTCGTACTTTTTGGAGCCATTTAGATAGGAAAGTATTGTGAAACCCTTACCTCCTATCCAAGACATCCTGCCTATATAAACAAGCCCCATGTTCATTCAATCTTATCTCATCCATCTCTCAAAGACCGACGACCAGCACCACTATTTTTAGCCATGGAGAACACCGATGCCCGTATGGTTGTCTACGACCCAGCTATGGTGGCGCCATCCTCTTCCTCTGCACCACCACCAACCTCCAGAGCTATAGTTTCCTATACTCCCAAGCCTCTCATTATTACTCCACCAACTCCAAAACCCAAGCTTTCACGAACTCAACTCTTTGCACGACGTCTACTCGCTGTTCGCCACGAGGAAGCTATGAAGAAGAAGGTCCAGGTGCCGGAGGGCACTAAACTTCGTCCTCCCGGTCCTAACGAGAAGCTTGCCAGCGTCCAGTGGGATAAGTTCGGCAACTGATTCTCGCGTCACCATTGATGGTGTACGTGCTACGCTGGAGCAAGTCAAGTTCATTAAGCCAGGGAGGCAGCAGAGCTTATGGTGAAGCCAGGCAGGATGACCATGGCTGAACTTCGCGCCGATATGCCCACATGAAAAATTTCCTTAGTACCGAGCATGTAAATCGGAGTGCCACCGCTAGAGGCTTAAATGCCTTAGAGAAAGAGAACGCTGCGCTAGTTAAGAGAGTTGGCACTCTTGAGCGGATTATCAATAAGGTTTTTGAAAAGCCATAGGAAGCTCGGTTGATAAGAGCACTCATCTTAGTTTCGAGTTGGTTTGCTTAATTTCGAGTCGGTTTGCTTAGTATCGAGTCGGTTTGTTTTCGAGTCGGTTTGCTTAGATTGGTTTGGAATGAATAAAGAGTGCTCTTCTTTTTAATAAATGATGATCCATTGTCTTAGTTATTATCTCTATATTTTTTTGTATATGTTTTCTTGTCTCCACCATGTTTTTGAATAAAGGATAATAAAAGATAGTGTGGGGAGACAGAACGAACGTCAAGAACAACAAAATTGAACCCAAAAAGCGGTAAAACAAAAAAGACACGAATCCAGGATTCAACACGACGAAGCTCGACTCGTTGAGCCCGCGAGCTCTGGCGATCGCCAGAAAAGGATCCTGGAGGCCACCACCTCCTCTCGTCCCCAACTTCATCTATCCCTCGGTTTGCTCTCTCGAACTTTGTTTTCATTTATATTTTGGCCTCTGTTTTAAATCGGTTTGAACCTTTTGCTAATATGCTTATAATCCAATATAATAATTAAAATAAAGAGATTGATATGCTTTGTTCAAGTTAGACTCACATAATACTTTTTCATGGTTGCACCAATTAATGTTGGGAGCTTAATTTGTTAGAGACCCCAAGTTACTTAAGTTGTTGTAGAATATGAGATAGAAGATTGGTGAGAACTTGATTCTTGATATCTTTTCTCTGGAGAATTTATTTCAAAATATTAAAATTGATAGCTATACCTCTTCTTTGTGGTGATTGTTATATCCTACTAAATCCATATATGCTACAAGTATTGAAAAACCAGCCATAAGCTACTTATGCGTTGTGTTGAGCTTTATCAAGTCCTGTGACCCGAGTTGAGAGACTTGTCATGCTCTAAAGATCAAGATCACGCACACCCACATATTTATGCTTTGCTCTCTCACCTTGAGAGTACGCACAACATGCTTTTATCCATAAAAAATTTCTGTCTCTACTCGGAGATAGAACCAAAATTTTTATAGGAATAATTATATGCTCCAGTTTTTGATCTCTCTAAATTCAATGTCTTGTTCGAATTATAAAGAAGGCATGGGCTATGCAAAAATAGTATTGAAAAAGAGAGAGAGAGAGAGAGAGAGAGAGAGAGAGAGAGAGAGAGAGAGAGAGAGAAAAGATGAAAAATGGACAAGTGTTCGAGGGTGAGTAGAACCCACATCTTTAAAAGAGAGGAAATAAAAGACACAAGTCTAGGGCGAGTAGAGCCCACCTCTCCAAAAAAAAAAGATAAGAGAGAAGAAAGAAAGAACAAAAATAGCCCATGACTTTTTTGCAAAAGTGTTTCATGTATCAAAAAGAGAAAAGTTTACAAGAGCATAGTAGAATTAGGCTATCCACCATATTATCCACACACATGCACATCTTGACCTAAGAGAATGTCTTTCCTCGGATCCAGCTTTGACATTGCAAATACATGCAAGGTAAGTATGCTACATCCTTGACAAACCTGAAACACTAGATAAAGCTTTATTAGAAGTAGGATGTTTTTAAGGGCATTAGTCATACATGCCTTGTGAGGATCTAAAAATACCACATACACATACAATGAGTGATTCGAGAGTACCACAAAAGAAGAAGGTAAGCTATGTTTCTTTTCAAAAATCATTGCAAAAACTCCAGCTGATTTGATTGAAAGGAAAGAGGTACTCTATTTCGACTATTCTGTTCTTCAACTCCTCAAAGTTCTTGGTAGACATAGTGAATCCTGCAGTATAAGCATGACCATGAGATTGTTTTATGTTTGATGTCTTGACTTACAACTCTGCTATATCTATCCTTTTCTCGAGACGAGTAAAAGCCTAAGTGTGGGGGAGCTTGTTGACACCTCTTAAGCTATATATATTTATAACTCAACTAAACATGAAATAAGGATATAAATTGAATATATACATAGATTAGGGGCTTTACTAACATAGTTCCACAAGTTTTGGTGATTTATATATTTTCAGGGACTCAATAGGTAAATGCCAAGTACAAACCCGAGATTGCACCCCATATGATAAGGAGAATAGTCGGTGATGAATTTCAATCCAAAATTCGAATCAAAACATTCTAGAAGACACCGAAGACACCGGGAGAAACCGGAAAGTGGTTGTGCCACGGGATCCCGGCGATCGCCCGGGGAAGATTCATGGCGACCGCCAGTGGGACCCACCTGTCGGCCTCATCTTCTTAGGTCGGTTTCTAACCGACATTGAGGTTGTATCTATACCATTGCTGAAGGTCGGTTTGATCCAAGGGTCCATATTCATCGACCATGGCTATATAAGGATGACCCCTACCTCTTGATTGAGAATGAATATCATTATTCATCAGACTCAACCCCTCGATCGACAGACCAAAGCCATACCTCTCCAATTAGAAGAAGAACTTAGATCAAGTTGAGTGAGATAGTTAGAAAGTTGAGAGATTAGATCTTAGTACCCCACGAGAGTGACTAGATCTATTCTTGAGAGATAAAGAGTGAGTAGAGGAGAAGAAGGGGAAGTACCGGATCTGTCGGTGACTCCTCTACGCTTGTACCTCTGATATCAAAGGCCTTGAGGCACCTAATCTTGAGACTTCTTTGGTGGATCAACCTTCAATGTTGACCTCATCCAAAGCAATTGAGTGCAACAACTTCCCGCACTAATGTATTCGGCTTCGGCGGTTGAAAGAGCAACACTATTTTGCTTCTTTGAAGACCATGATACTAGTGACCTTCCAAGGAATTGACATGTGCCACTTGTGCTCATTCTATTGATCTTGCACCCTCCATAGTCGGAATCCGAATATCCAATCAAATCAAACTTGGATCCCTTTAGATACCATAGTCCAACATCTTGTGTGCCCTTCAAGTACCTCACAATCCTCTTTGTTGCCTTGAGGTGACTCTCTCTAGGATCGGATTGATATCTAGCACACATACCCACACTAAATGCAATGTCCGGTCTTGATGCGGTTGCATAGAGCAAACTACCAATCATGGACCGATATTTCTTTTGTTCAACCATGTTGCCACTAGGGTCGGGGTCTAAACTTCCATTTGTTGCCATTGGTGTGGACATTGACTTGGCATCTTGTAGATCAAACTTCTTGATCATGTCCTTGATGTACTTGCCTTGACTAATGAATGTGCCATTCTTCAATTGCTTGATTTGGAGACCAAGAAAGAATGTGAGCTCTCCAAGCATTGACATCTCAAACTCATTGGCCATCATCTTTGCAAACTCTTCACAAAACTCTTGATTGGTTGACCCAAAGATAATGTCATCAACATATATTTGCAACACAAACAAGTCCTTTCCAATCTCCTTGGTGAAGAGAGTGGTGTCCACCTTGCCCATCTTGAACCCTTTAGAGAGGAGAAAATCTCTCAACCTCTCATACCATGCTCTAGGTGCTTGCTTCAAGCCATACAAAGCCTTCTTCAACTTGTAGACATGGTTGGGATACTTTTCATCTTCAAAGCCCGGTGGTTGTTCCACATATACCAACTCATTGATGAAGCCATTCAAGAATGCACTCTTCACATCCATTTGATAGAGCTTGATATCATGAGCACATGCATAGGCAAGCAAGATTCTAATTGCTTCAAGTCTAGCAACCGGTGCATATGTCTCTCCAAAGTCAAGACCCTCTACTTGAGTGTACCCTTGAGCTACTAGCCTTGCCTTGTTTCTAACCACAATTCCATCTTGATCTTGCTTGTTCTTGAAGACCCACTTGGTTCCTATCACATTGTAGTCCTTTGGCCTTTCCACCAACTCCCATACATCATTTCTCTTGAAGTTGTTGAGTTTTTCATGCATGGCATTGACCCAATCTTCCTTCTTTAGTGCCTTCTCAATATTCTCCGGCTCAACTTGAGATACAAATGCATGGTGAGCACAAAAGGATGCCAATCTTCCTCTAGTGATCACTCCACTATTGATGTCACCGACAATTTGATCAATTGGATGATCTCTTGCAATGTTGGATGGTTGCATCACTTGCACTTGATGACTAGGATGTGTGGATGGACTAGCTTGTTGCTCTTGATCTTCGTCTTGAGTACCACTAGTGCTTGCTTCATTTGCTTCATTTGCATCAATCTCAATGGTAGTGGTAGCCAATGGAGTGTCGTCATCATCATCCACTTGCCTTGGCCGAATGTCTCCAACATCCATGTTTCTCATTGCATTCTCCAAGTTGGAACCACTCACATCATCATGATTTTCAACTTCATTTTGAGATCCTTGGGTTTCATCAAATTCAACATCATGAACCTCTTCAAGTTTGCCACTTCCCAAGTTCCAAACTCTATATGCTTTGCTTGTGGTTGAATATCCAACTAGGAATCCTTCATCACACTTCTTATCAAATTTGCCCAATCTTGTGCCTTTCTTGAGAATGTAGCATTTGCATCCAAAGACTCTAAAGTATCCAATGTTGGGCTTCCTCCCATTTAGCAACTCATAGGGTGTCTTGCCAAGCATTCCATGGCAATAGAGTCGGTTGCTACAATAGCAAGCCGTGTTGATTGCTTCGGCCCAAAAGGAATGACTAACATTGTACTCACTAAGCATTGACCTTGCCATTTTAATCAAGGTTCTATTCTTCCTCTCAACTACACCATTTGATTGAGGAGTGTAGGTTGGTGAGAATTGATGTCCAATACTAAGCTCATCACACAACTCTTCAATTCTTGTGTTCTTGAATTCACTTCCATTATCACTCCTAATCTTCTTGATGGATGTCTCAAATTCATTTTGAACCCTCTTGACAAATGTCTTGAAAAGCTCAAATACATCATTCTTGTCATGCAAGAAGAACACCCATGTGTATCTAGTGTAGTCATCAACAATGATAAAACCATACTTATTGCCACCAATGCTAGAGTATGATGTTGGCCCAAACAAGTCCATGTGTAGCAACTCAAATGCCTTGCTTGTACTCATTGTGCTCTTGGTTGGATGTGCATTGCCATGTTGCTTGCCAGCTTGCCATGCTCCACAAGGTTTGTCCTTCTCAAACTTCACATCATTCAAGCCTCTAACCAAGTCATGCTTCATCAACTTGTTCAATTGCTTCATTCCAACATGACCAAGCCATCTATGCCACAACCACCCTTTGCTAGCCTTTGAGAGTAAACATATTGTCAACTTGGCTTCTTTGGATTTGAAGTCCACTAGGTAGAGATCACCATATCTAAATCCCTTGAATATCATGTTGGCACCATCACCACTAACCACTTCAACTTCTTGACTAGTGAATATGCATTTGTAGCCAAGATCACTAAGTTGAGAAACCGACAAGAGGTTGTAATCAAGATTATCCACTAGCAACACCTTGGATAGAGTCTTCTCTTGTGTAATTGCAATCTTGCCAAGACCCAAAACACTACCCTTCTTGTCATTACCAAATGTGATAGACTCATATTCATCAATGCCCTTGATGCTAATTGACTTGAACATATGAGAGTCCCCGGTCATGTGTTGAGTGCACCCACTATCCATTATCCAATGCTCTCCTCCAGCACGGTAATTGACCTACAAAAAGAGATCAATTCTTCTTAGGTACCCAAACCTTTTTGGGTCCTTCAAGGTTAGTCACCAAGGCCTTTGGTACCCAAATGGCTTTCTTCTTTGAGCCCATCCATGGTGTACCAATGTACCTAGCATGAACACCATTGTCCTTCTTCACAAGCATATATGAATGATCAAGCTTAATGGAAGAGACATTGGTTTTCTTGTTCATGCACTTTTGCTCTAAGTGACCAACTTGCTTGCAAGCTTTGCAATAGCTACCATTGTTCTTCACAAAACGAGTCTTGTGAGTTACAAGGGCGGCCTTGCCTTTCTTGGGGATATAGCCTAAGCCCTCCTTGTATAAGGATGCCCTTTGGCTACCCAAGCACATAAGCAAGCGGTCCTCACCACCATAAGCCTTAGCCAAGGTGTGATTGAGCTCCTTTACTTCCCTCTTTAAACAAGCATTCTCATGAATAAGCATAGGGTTGTCATTATCTTCACTAGTGATGGATATGCTAGTGATAGAGCTAGTGGAGGTCTCACACTTGGGGGTTGATTCATCAACAAGAATGTCACACATGATGCTTGCATTGCATGTATCAACCTTATCCTCAACTAAGCACAACTTGTGCTCTTCAAGTAGAGAGGAGTGAGCTTTCTCTAACTTAGAATGAGATTTCTCAAGCTTCTTATGGTCCTTTAGACTCTCATAAGATGCCCGAAGCTCATCAAGTTCTTGCTTAAGGCTCTTTGTTTCCTTGTGCAAGCCCTTGACCTCCTTCCTACTCTCCTTGTACATGTCAATACAATCATCAAGCATGATTTGCAATTCTTTTCTAGTGTGTTTTGGCTCCTCATCATCACTATCACTATCACTATCATCATCATCATCATTAGTGATAGATTGTACCTTTGTGGCCTTTGCCATGAAGCATGAGGAAGGAGTGTCGAAGAGGGAGATCTTGTCATGCATAGCAAGGTGAGCTTGTCCTTCTTCTTGTTCTTCTTCTCCTCTTCTTCATCACTTGAAGAAGATGAGCCATCACTATCCCAAGTAGCCACATGTGACTCATTCTTCTTCTTGGGCTTCTTCTCCTTCTCATTCTTAGCATCATTCTTCTTTCTACCTTTCTTGATGCCTTTCTCATCATCACTTTCATATGGGCATTCGGCAATCAAGTGGCAATCATCATGACACCGAAAGCACTTCATGTTGCCCTCATTCTTGCCATCCTTGGTCTTCTTTAATGATTGCTTCTTCTTCTTGTTGATGTATGTCTTTTTCACATATTTGCCCAATCTTCTCACAAAGAGGGTCATTTGTTCATCAACTTCACTTCCACTAATAGAAGTGCCACTCTCATCATCACTTGATTCTTCTTTCTTCTTCTTGCCCTTTGATGATGAGCTTGCCTTGAGTGCCAAGCCCTTCTTGTCCTCTTTCTTCTCTTCTTCCTTGACCTTCTTGTTTGCCTTGTTGATGAGCTCTTGCTTCTTTGAATCATCTCTAAATGAATCATCGGTCATCACCTCATCAAGCAATTGGTTGGGTGTCAAGGTCTTCAAGTTGGTCTTCACCAAAACCGTCTTGAGCATCTCAAATCTTTCCGGTAAGTACCTCAAGAACTTCATGTTGAATTGTGTGTTCTTGACATCTTCACCAAGTGCATTGAGATCATTCACCAACACTTGCATGCGGTGGAACATCTCCGGCACACTTTCATCATCCTCCATCTTGAAGCTATTGAATTGTTCTAGCTTGATATAGGCCTTTGCTTGCTTGACACCTTCGGTGCCCTCATAGCACTCTTCTAGCTTCTTCCAAATGTCATGAGCAATGGTGAGTGATTTGACTTGCTCAAACACTCTATCGTTGAATGCCTCATGGAAAGCACTCACGGCCACATCATTGGCATATATCTTCTTCTCTTCCAATGCGGTTGGCTCATTTGGCTTTGCCACCTCAAACTTCTTTTCGGTCACGATCCACACTTCTCTATTTATTTGCTTCAGGTGTGCGGTCATCTTCAACTTCCAATGCCCAAAGTTGGTGCCATTGAAAGGTGGCACCTTCTTGGTGTTGTTGACATGGAATATAGCCATTTTTTTTGTCACCGTTGGTTGTTAAGCCACTCAAATACGGTGCCTCGGCTCCGATACCACTTGAAAGGTCCTAATGGCTAGAGGAGGGGTGAATAGCCTATTAAAAATTCTTGCAACAACACTAAACAACTGGATTAGACAATAAGA
Source organism: Hyparrhenia diplandra (assembly GCA_015847255.1). Taxonomy (NCBI): domain Eukaryota; kingdom Viridiplantae; phylum Streptophyta; class Magnoliopsida; order Poales; family Poaceae; genus Hyparrhenia; species Hyparrhenia diplandra. The sequence goes on along the minus strand of JADLZK010000644.1, from coordinate 897,434 downwards.
TGGCGAAGCTAAATAAGCGATGCTACACTCTAGCTAAGCAAGCCACAATCCAATTCTATTGTCTCTAATTCACACAAAGGCTATGTCGCTAGTTTACTCCTAGGTGAACAAGCAATTCTAACTAGATTACCACTAGAAGCTAAACAAGACTAAGATATCTACTCAAGCTACTCAAGCTAAGCACTCTAACAAGATAAACTAACAAGGTAATGCAAAGGAGTGCTAGAATACAATACCACCGGTGTAGTGTCGAGGTTGTAGCCAATCACCGTGATCACCGAGAAATCTCCAACGAGCAAGAACAAGTGACACGATGATTTTTCACCGAGGTTCACGTGCTTGCCGGCACGCTAGTCCCCGTTGTGGCGACACACCCACTTGATGGTTGCTAAGCTTAATGGCCGGTGCCAAATCCCCGGTGGGAGCTCAAGCACACCAATCACAAGAGGGGCCAAACAAGCCACGAGCAATCCACTAGTGCTCCTTTCGCGAATCTCCCACGGGGTAAGGAACGACCCCTCACAAAACCACGGTGTGGCCTCGAACAAGCTCCAATCGAGCTCAACACCGCCTCTTGCTCCAAGCATTTGGGAACCGGGCAAATTCAAAGAAAACAAGAATCCCATGGCTTCTCCAAGGATGAAGTGCCTCTAGATGCAACCACCAATGCAATGCACTTCTATCACTCTCAATCTCACCAAGAATTCGAGTTATGGATGGAGAGATGAGTGGAGAGGAGTCTCAAATGCTCACAAGCAAGTTAGAGTGTTCAAATGTGCAAGAGAGGGGGCTAGGCACCGGGCAAACCCATATATATAGCCCCACTCACGAGATAGAGCCGTTGGCCTTCAAGTTGGGCTTTGTCTGCGGCCGACCGGACGCACCGAGGACTCACCAGCCGAGTCCGGTCGCGAGTCCGGATCAAAGCGTCCGGCCGACGCAGCGTCCGGCAAAATTCCGTCTGCCGAGCTCTCTGCCGGGGCCCTTGGACGGAGCCTCCGTTGGGTCGCGTCCGGCCGCGCCATTGTGCGCGTCCGGTCACCCCTGGAATCGCCAAGTCTTCATCTTTTTCGTTGCTCTTTGCTTCAACTTTGCTTCACCTCTTGCCATAGGTTGCCAACACATCCAAGATGATCACGTTATCATGCATGTTAGCTTGTCGATAAGTTAGGCAAGATCGAAGTTAGTGCTCTCATTGTCCTAAATGCAATATGCAAGTCAATTGGACCTAGAAGCACTTCACCAAAGGATTGTCGCGGCATTCCCTCTTGATAGTCGGCTATCTATCGTATAATGTGATCACACGCTCTATCGTGTCTTGATCACCGAAAGGAAAACCCTATCAAGATACCTTTGCCTTGATCTCCCGTTTCCTCTCAAGCCGATCATCGAGCTTGACGATCCATCAAGTCCACCGACATTGTCCATGTTCATGATCATCATGCTCCTTGTCATCCACCTAATCCTATCTTAAGTCATACACTTAGAGCAAAGGATTAGTCCACAAGTGTGTCATCAATTTCCAAAACCAAACATGAGATTTCGGGGCGTCTGCCCGCCCCACCCCTGGGGGTCTGCCCTCCGCCTCTTCAAGCTTCATTCTTTTCGTCATTTGTACCCCGAATTTATACCAATGCCCTTGATTTGGTCCTTTTCTTCCGTTTCTCTATTTTCACTCTTTTTCGGCTCTGTTTTCCGCTGTTTTCCGGAGTTCTCCTATAAAACCGAGTGTACACCAAAACTCGTGGAATTCATTAGTAATATTAATATTTATCTAGCATTGATCCTTGTTTGATGGTTTAAAAACATATAAAAAGTGGTCAATAACTACCGTCAACACTGGGTTGAAGCGCGTTCGTTGACGTCATTGGGCGAAGCTTGCCCAATCTGCCAACGGTTTCTCTGGGACAGCCTCATGTACCACCGATGTGCTCCTCCTGTGAGATGATATGAGGCGTACCAAACTTGTTCTATAGCTAGTGTACCTTGTCCCCTGAAGAATTGCTCGCAGCGGTTTAGCCATGGGCAGGGATCTTCCTTGCCATCATACGTCGGGAAGGACAGCTTGTGCGAGGGCGGAGCGAGGCCTTGGAAGGTGTCCACCGGGGAGGTGGGGGCGGCGCATGTGCCCCTAGTGCCGCCGCCCCTCCCCGCGTGGGCTTCTGCCCCCCCTGTACCCCTTTCATCATGTTCTCCGGATCAGCTGTTGTGACTGATCGTCGGCGTGCTGCTTGCCATCTATCCTTGTCTTGATGAAGGTGCGGGCTGTGTTCTCGATAGCGTCTTCATGGCAAGATCGGCTTCTGCGGCTATGCTTGATGCTTGACCTCCTTCGGATCGTTGCCCGATAAGACGGCGGACCTGATCGGCGGCGTGTCGAGCCTCTTGGTGAAGCTTAGCGAATTGGGTCCCCAAATCCTTGGCAGACTTCTTCGTGTTGTTGTCCATGGTGGTGGGTGGATCGAAGTGGTCTCCGGATACCAGCTGTTAGAGACTGGCTAGATTGGGCGGAATTGACACCTGATTGTCGGCTGTTGGGGCGGTGAAGGCGGCGTCGGCGGCGGTGGGGGGGGCGGCGGCCGTGCCCGCCGCGGCGGGCGCGGCGGCGGGGGGCGGGCGGGAGGAGGCGTCTGGGCAAGAGGGGGCGGCGCGGGGAGGCGAGGAGGTTGGGGTAAAATTTCTTTATTTGCTTGTTGCCCCGAAAAGATTACGGACCCCTTTACTTTTATAGCCCGGCTAGTGGGACTTGTATCGCAAGCAATCTCTCTAAAAGGTTTCCTTATAGATTGAAATACCTTTTACAAGCATATCCTATTTATTTTCCTAATAAGGGTCTTTCTTATAGATGGAATATCCCCTTGCACACCAAAAAGTCTAAGATAATCCTAGATAATTTCCTCCTTTATTGCTGAATTAATTGCCGAAAAAATCCGCGGAAGGAAGGGAGGATGGAGGTGGTGAAGTTAAGGAGCATCTCCTTGGGTCATGACAACATCTCTCGAACACCATTTCTATATATATTTCCAGAGCGTGATTATCTCGACCATTATTTCTGTCTTATGAGTGTTGATTTCTGACGACGTGGCAGGATGGAGGTGGTGAAGTTAAGGAGCATCTCTGGCATAGCCAAAGCTGCATGGCTGGAGGCTGGAGCCTTGGTCGGTCATCGCCTTGTACACTGGGCCGTCAGTCAGCCCAGTCATCCATCACCGTGCCTTTGGCCGCGGCGCCCATGCTGCTGCCCATGGCTTGAAAGCTCCAACTCCAAGCCGTGGAGTATGGATAATAGGCACGTTCCTGATGTTTCTGTCCAACGTGACATGGTCCTTGTGGATGGTTCTTCAGACCGGGCTGCTGAAGGAATACCCTAACATGCTCCTCATCACAACCTCCCAGTGTTTGTTCAGCACGGTGCAATCGTTCGTTGTCGCAGTGGTGGCCGAGAGGGACTTCTCTAAATGGGCTCTTAAGCTTGACGTCAGCTTGCTCGCCGTTGCTTACACTAATGACTTCGTTTCCCTCCGTCAATTAATTCTATCCCAATGCTAGTTTAATTTCATGGCAAGAACATTAGCTAGTGTACGTATGATATACTACAATTTGCTTTTCTTGCTTGATCCACTGATCAAACTTATGGCTCTCATAGGGGTTTCTGGTAACTGGAGTGTCATACTACCTACAAGCTTGGTGCCTGCAGATGAAAGGACCTGTCTTCCTTGTTGTCTGGAACCCACTCTGCTTTGTCCTGACCATATTTTGTTCCTCCTTCTTTCTCGGCGAGATTGTTCACCTCGGCAGGTAAATATATAGGTGGAATTTTGCAAGAGCAAAGGAGATGACTTCTATGATGAATTTTACTGAACGGTGAATCTTCTTTCGCTTCTCTCATTGACAGCATTGTGGGTGGAATCCTGTTGGTTTGTGGCCTTTATTGTGTGTTATGGGGTAAAACCAGGGAGATTCCGATTGTGGAGTTCTGTAATAATATGATCGGTGCTGCGCAAGATGGACCAGAAGAGAAGAATCATCGACAGTTGGATAAGGGACAACAAGAGGATGCATCAATAGCAGCACCCGGTCTAGTGTGATCGCTTGATTCAATAAAGCTAACGATTTTTGGTTCATTTATGTATGTGTCTTACAAATTGCCTGCGAGTCACAAAATTGTTTCAAGAACTACATAGTTGTCGCATGCCCTTAAAGACCAAAATAACCTAAGAAATCTACTCCTGCTCTAGAAAACCGTAGCACCTTGGCTTACATTACGGGGACATAGACGCTCGCATGATCGCATCGCCCCCGCTCGGCTCGGGGAGTACCGACCCTAGCTGCCGCCGCCATCCATCATCACTCCCTTCCTTTCCCTTGCTGCTGCCGGTACCGCTGGGAAGCCCATGCAGCTCCTTAGGAGCGGTGAGGCTCTCGCGTAGTTGCAAGCTACTCCATCGGGCCGCATCGCAACTTCTATGACCGAAATGGGGGTTCTCGTTGGCATGCGCACTAGTAACGAAATTATTTTGCGTGACACCCCAAAATATTAACCGTGGCGGGCACTTCTTTTGCCCGTCACGGTTAATGCGGCCGCCACATGCAGTTTTATTTTGCGTGGCGGACATTTGTTGCCCCCTCAAGGAAAATCAATTTTCCGTGGCGGACACGTTAAAAATGCCCGCCACGGTTAATATATATTTTCCGTGGCGGGGCATCCTAACGTGTCCGCCATGGAAAATAGATTTACCGTGGCGGGCAATGTTAAGAGCCTGCCACCTAAAATACAGGCCCAATTTAGAGTCCAACCGCCCACTACCAAACAACTAGTATAAAAGGAAGATGGAACCCTAAGAAGCCAGCAACGGCCGTAGTTTTCAATCGCTCAAAAAACCCTTCCAGCCTCTCGGTCGCGAGAAACCCATCGTCTCCGTCGCGGCGCCCCATCCTCTCCCATCCGTCTCCGTCCCGTCCACGGCACCCCTCCTCGCGTCTCCCTCCCGTCCCACGGCTCCCTTCCTCTTCCATGCGACGGCAAAGACGACTCCCCTTCCTCTCGGTTTCTTGGCGGTGGCGGCTGACCATGGCGACCTTGCGCGGTGGATCTCGAAGGCGGCCATGGCGGCTAGCCATCACCGACGCCCGGCGGTGCGCTCGGTGGCGGCGGGCGGCACACTCGGTGGTGACGGGACGGTGAGCTTCGGTGGCGGCGGGTTCATCATCTCCGTCGTCCTCTCTCCATCTCCATCTCCTCCCACATCTCCATCTTCCTCATTGTCAACGCCTAGGTCCTCGCTAAGCGCCTCTCGCGGCGGCGAGTGGCGGCTAAAGCACGATGGACAAAGATAACTCGATCCCGGTGTCCTGCTGCCGATTTCGCGCCACTTCGCGGATCTAGCGGGGAAAACAAATTATTCGAATTGAAAAGTATTTTAAAAATCATTTCAAAACTAATTCTCCATTGAGCTCTAATTTATTTCTTGTCCATGTATTCTTGAGCAGCCCAACCCACTTTTTAGTCATCCCGATCGAACTCCATCTCTAGTTATTCATCTTCTTCCTAATTCCTGAGCATGCCCATCGAGCACTCACAAGACAAGCTCTTTGAAATAAAGCTTCAACTAACAAGATCTTATCTTAGCCTAAACATGATCATTAACTTAACTTAATGTAGAAACCAATCTCATATACTAACCCGAGTGTGTAGATGCCATTGGTGTTGCTGGAGGGTTCGGGAAGGCTATCACCCACGTCCATCTCGTGCAGTCCAGGAGGTCACCGCTGCTCTGGCAATTCATACAAGTGCTCAAGTGGCGAACTTAGATCATCTACTTCATCTACATCAACATCCAACGACATAGATGGCATCTACATACTCGGTTAGTATCTGAGATTAGTTTCCACATTAAGTTATGTTAGTGATCATGTTTATGTAGATGTCATCTCTCGTCGCCGGATGTTGATGTAGATGTGTCGGGGGCCGAAATCAAGGGTCCCCCACCTTAAACAGTGATCAAGCACTTAAGACTCAACGAAGGGTTAGCTCGCCCATGATCGAGTTGGGCCAAGCGCAAGGATAGCCCCGAAGCACGACCTCCACCTCTGGGCGAGCTCTAAGATAGACGCACAAACTCCGCCTCGCGCGAAACTCCGAGCTCGTCGTGGGGGTTTTCGCCCTCGAGCGAGCTCGAGACCGCCCGCGCGGAGCCCGCTTAGTCCCGGAGCTCGCCCGAACTCATAGGCCTCAGCTAAGGACGACGGCGGGATCCCGAAAGCAAACCCTCGGGCCCATCGCCTCGAGCTCTAGAGCCTCGGAGGTCCGGACGACTTCCTCCGACTAAAGTATGAGCTCGAGCTCGGCAATCCGCGAGTGCGGGTGCCTCACGGGCTAATCATCACAGCTACACCGTGATCTCAACCATAGATCGGATATCATACCTCTGACCCCAAGGCACAGGCACTCAAGTGTCATAGCCGAGCCGCGGAGCCGTAGGCGCGCACGCCGCCCGACCGCCTCGATGGGGACTTCGCCGTTGGGATGCCGAGCTCAAGTCTCGCCAAACGCTATAGACAAAGGGAACATATTCCCCTGAGCTCTCCTGTCCATACGTTTCACCCGATCTCGCCAAGATTCGCCGCGCCCGACAGCGGCGTATCAGGCGTCGGCGGTGTCGATGTCGGTGGCAAGTCGAGGAAAGGCGTGCTGACGGCCGATGGGAGGTCCATGAATCCCTTTGACTGATTAAGAGGCAAGCTGTCCGAGTTGTGCTTACCTTCATAATTAGTAGCTATTGACGATAGCATGAGCTTTTCTATTCATTCGTATTAGTGCTTGTAGCTAATATCATATTCTTTTAAGTTCCTTTAGTTTTGCTTTGATCACCTCATTAGAAGATGCGTTTGGACACGTAACCTATATAATTATGTTCCTCTTTACCGTGTCTTGAGTTGCCGCAAGCATTTGCTTCATTGATGCACACGATTGTAGACACTCATGACTTGGATATGAGGTGAGTGTTAAACTTAGCTCTTGTAATGCTCTCATGCTGGTAGTCTTTTGTAAATACTACTTTCCCCTCGAAGAAACATTGATGAAGTTTTACAACTTTTTTTTAAAAAATCAGGCTAGCAGAATTTTTTGTGAAGACGTCTTGCCAAGGTCATGATCATCTTGAAAAGGAATCCCTTTAATTTGCTCACTTGTCATGAAGTTCATCAAATGTATCTTTAGAAGAAATTCCATTTACCGGGATGCAAGGACGAAACAAGGTTGAAGCATTCGAAAAAAGAAAAATATCGCCCCACGTAAGAGCATCTCTAAGAGTTTTGCATTTGGGTTTGCACATGCAAAATTTGCCAAAAAGCTGAAAAACCACCCTCCAACAGTTTGGCAATTGCATTTGGCAAATTAGTGATCTTTGGCATTTGACGGCATGAGCGCGCAAAAATGTGTGCGCGTTCTCGCCTTTGGCAATCGCGATCGCGCTTGCATGCGCGGAGGAAAAAAAGTCGCGGGCAGTACACGTCCTCGCTAGCGAACCAACGACCTCTCCTTCCCTCGCCCCACTTTTTTTAATTTGCCAAGCCCAAATTAGCAAACTATTGGAGGAAGACTTTTTTTAGACTTGGTATTTGCATTTCACATTTGACAAATAGGGATATTGCCAAACTATTTTTGCCAAAGCTCTTGGATAGACCCTAACAGGGGATGACACCGGTTCAATAAGCCATACTCAAAACTCAAAGCATGCTCAAATCCATACGTTGTTGTCTTGGATCATGTCATGATCGAATTGGGCCACCCCAGAGTGGCTAATTGGGCTCAACACGGCGCCGCCGGCCCGGGAGGGGCAGGCGCGCGCCAAGCGGGGGAGGCCGGCGCCCTGCCGCCGCCGCTTTCCCTCTCCCGTCGAGTCCGAGTTTGCCGTCTTCAAGTTAGGATTATCTTAGGTAATTTTTGGTGTGCAAGGGGATATCTCATCTATAAGGGAGACCCTTATTAGGAAATAAATAAATAGGAATTGCTTGTAAAAGGTATTCCGATCGTATAAGGAAACCTTATAGAGATTGCTTAGATTACAAGTCTCACTAGTCGGGCTATATAAGCAAGAGGCATGTAATCTCTAGGGGATAAGCAAGAAAATAAAATATATCTTCGCCTCGGCTCCCGTGCCGCCGCCGCCGCCTGCACCCACGCACGTGTGCGCCCCGCCTCCCGCCCGCCGCCGCGCCCGCCCCCGCCCGCCGCCGGCCGCCGCCGCCCCCGCCCACTTCCTCCTCCCTTCCAATTCCACGTGTCGGCCCAGCCCAATCTAGGCCGGTTCGACCGACAAATTTGGTATCCGGAGACCGGGGCGATTCCCACCACCCATGGCTTCGAGATGAAGGAGTTCACCGCTGGCGCTGAAGGCGCTCCTCGACGACAACCGCGCGGATCAGCGGCGCCGACGACATGGAGACTTCGCCTCGCCGCATGGAGTACGCCCGCATCACCTCGAGGACCCCCGCGTCACGACGACCACGCCGAGGACAGCCTAGCGGCCGCCGCCGCCGCTGCACGGGGCGGCCCGCCCCGCCCTGGCGCCCTCCCCTCTCCCGCGTCACCGGACTCCGCCGACGGCTCCGACCGCTATCCTCCGATTGGAGGAAGATGATGGCGTTGCTGGTGATGCTCCAGCCGTCATCAACGTCACCCTCGACGACACCGCAGTGCCGGCTGCCATCTCCTCTCCACCGACACCCGCAACCGCGCGGGACTCCCGGCGGACGGCGTCAACAGCGGCTCACCCCCCCGCGCCACCACCGGCGTCCCCGACAGCGCCACCGCGGCGCTCGGGCCCATGGTGCCACCAGCGGCATCGCATCCCCTCGTTACGTCACGCGTCTGCATGTCCGGAGTGCGACGGTGCCGACGACCCCGACCTCCGGATTCGCAAGGCGGAGCTCTTCTTCCAACAACTTAACTTGAGATCGCCCGCCGACCACGTGAGTTACGCCGCTTTCCACCTCATTGGTATTGCTTTGCGATGCGGTTCATGGATCTGTCCAAGAAGTCTCCGATCGATTGGGATGAGTTCACTCACCGCCCTACGGCATCACCGGACCCCCACCTACCTCGACACCCGGGGCGCACGCTTCCTTCTCGGGGAGGCAAGGCTGAACGACTACATCGACGCCTTCAAGAACTATGCACTACGCATGGAACTCGAGGGACAGCGCCACCGTGTCGGCCTCTTCGTGGAGGCCTGCGGGGACGCCGCAACACGCCGAGTGGTTCGAGCCTCGTTCGATGGAGGAGGCCATCGACCTTGCCCGACGCTACAACGACGATGATCCGGACGACGCCGACAAGGACGCCGGCACCGGCGGCGCCACGGCCGACCACCACGCCTACCCAGCGACATCGACGACATCGCGGCTGCCCCGGTTGACCGCATGCCGGGACAGCGGCGTCTTGCTTTCGCCATGGTCGACATCGAAGGACCGACGAAGAAAGCGACATGATTACGGTTGCCGCAATTGGGCACAACGACCAACAAGGAGCTCGGGATCATCGCCAACGCCATCGAGTTGCGGGCGACCACACCAGAGTGGAGCCTCCACTCACGGCATCGTGAGGTACTTCCACTCGCTACTATATCCCCGCCGCTTGAGAACTTCTCGGGACTTCCCTACGGGGGAGAACGTCCCCATTGCATGGCGTAGCGGTGGGCTTCCACCTCCCCAACCGCCCTCGGGAGGATCGGGCGTTTCCGGCAAAGCGTCCTCCTACTACGAGGCGACCACGGATGTCGAGGGGGTCGAGGCGCCACCATCATCCTTCTCTTCGACAACAACGGCGGCGTCTTCTTCGCGCCGACAACGTCACGGTTGGCGAACCGTGGACAAAGGAGATGCAGCTGGGGCCCTCCGTCGGCACGCCCGGCGACCTCCTCCTCTCGGCTTTGTCTCCTCGACTTCACCTGCGTCGCCACCTCGTCACTTGGACCGTCACTGCGCAGGCAGCTCCATGCTAAGGTGGCGGTCTTGCGGCGACTTACACCTACGTCTCCACCTCCGGCTCGCCAGATGATCGAGCTATCGGGGCACCCTCGGCGCCTCCGTCATGCGATGTGCATGGGCGGAGCGCTCTTTTCGTGCAGCCCCGCCCGAGCTTCAAGTTCAACATCTACTTGGCGACCTCCATCTCGACTTCTCCTTCTCCGACAAGGGCGCCACCATCTGCAAACGGCGACAACGACAAGTGCGGCCCTCTCCTCCTCTACCGGGCCACGAGTTGTCACTTCCCGGATCGGCGTGCCTTTCGCCACCACGGTGGGTTGGGCGCACGCGACGGGCCAGCGCCGCCTCGTCGAACGGTGGGGAAATGTCATGATCGAATGGGCCAGCCCGGGAGTGGCTAATTGGGCTCAACGCGCCGGCCGCCGGCCCAGAGGGGGGGGGGGGGCGCGCGCTGGAGGGAGGCGCCCGGCGCCGCCGCTGCCGCCGCCGCTCCCCCTCCCCGTCTGAGTCCGAGTTTGCTTAAGTCTTCAAGTTAGGATTATCTTAGGTAATTTTTGGTGTGCAAGGGGATATCTCATCTATAAGGGGAGACCCTTATTAGGAAATAAATAAATAGGAATTGCTTGTAAAAGGTATTCGATCGTATAAGGAAACCTTATAGAGATTGCTTAGATTACAAGTCTCACTAGTCGGGCTATATAAGCAAGAGGCATGTAATCTCTAGGGGATAAGCAAGCAAATAAAAATATATCTTAAGCCTTTAGCTCCGTGCCGCCGCCGCCGCCTCTGCACCACGCAGCGCTCGGCGCCCCGCCTCCCGCCGCCCATGCCGCGCCCGTCCCCCCGCGCTGGCGCCCCGCCGCCCCCCCACTTCCTCCTCCTCTTCCAATTCCCCAATTCACGTGTCGGGTTCCGGCCAATCTAGTTGGGTTACGGCCCATCATATGTATCTTACTTATGATTTATTAATTTCCATTGCATTCCAAACTCTAGGAAATTTTGTCGAGTGAACAAAGAAAATGAAAATCCCTATTGTATCAAGATAGTAGATTCTGTTCCTTGTAAATGTAGTTACGGATTGTCGAAAATTATGTGACATATTTGAGAATGTATTTTGACAATCTTTTAGTTTTTTTAATATGCAAATCTGTTCATGTTCTAGTTTCGAATACTTGACCTTGGTCAAAGGGAAATTGATGCGGAAAGCTAAAGGATTTGAGAGAGTTGATTTTAGGTCTTAGCTAGGGTGGCGCGGGTGGGTCACTATGGTGCGGGTAGACACGCTCTTTTTTTATATGGAGCGGTTGCTTTCTTCACAAAGATCACATAAGATATGTTTAGAGATTTGAATGACTACATGAAGCTTGAACCCTTGCTAGAGGGAATGCAAGGCAAATTGATGTTGTGGGCTCTTCTAATGTTTTTTGGTTGCTATGGATAGGAGCGACTTCAGCGATGGATGTTCCCGGAAAGATACCTCGCTGCGTGGGAGAAGCGCTAGAAACATCTGGATGCAAACTTGGAGAAAAAGCGAGATTAGAATCATTTTTGTTGTCTCGCACTTTATTCTTTCCCATTTGCTGCCCATCGGTTACTTGGCGTTACATCTTGATCATGTTTTTGTCATACTTGCAATCTAATCTGTAGCCTAGGGGAAGTTTGGGGAGTGTAGGTCCTAAATGATAGGAGGATACAGGGTCGGCACTTTACATACTTGTCGATTGTTAAAATTTTCGTGTACAATATGTAAGTCGATATTAGATGGCATGAATTGAGTTGATCTTCATTTCAAATTATAAGTCATTTGAACTTTTCGTGGAGAGTCAAAACATCTCAAGTTTGACTGAAATTGTAGAGAAAATTATAAAGATTGATGACATCAAATAGGTATATATATTGTGAAAAATTAAGGAAGAATTTAAATATATTTGTTTGGTATTGTAAATATTATTAATTTATTATATAATAAATTTTCCCAAACTTTGAATCGCAAAAAACTAACATGTAAGATCTTTCTATGGGCCCACTCTCATATTAACAGGAACCATTATTAAAAGGGCTAAGCCGGATATTAGGTGGGTATAAAATATTTGGGTGAAAAGTATTTCCGGAGATGTTTTTGGACTCACAAGAAAGTCGATAGTTTCTAATTAGGCACGGAGGGAGTGCATGCAAAATGCAGAAGCTATGCTAGGCTTCCATTCTTTTTACCGTTAGGCTCCCCGTGAGCCGTTAAACATGGCATAGCGGCGCCTTTGATTATCATGTACTCCCTCCGCTCAAATTATAAGTCGTTTTGACTTTTTGATCCATCCATTTTGCTACAAGTTATTATATACGGATATATAGCGACTTATAATTTGGAATAGAGTGCTATATATAATTTAGTGAAAGCTTTGGTTGATAACTTGATCCAGTACATATTAACCTTGGTAACAATCATACTGGACTACAAAGAGCTTACAACATCATTGCTTAAATAATCACCGAGCTCCATCGATCGTTATGTCCATTCTTCAAAGATTCTCTTCGAATTAGTGGATCGATGATTGATGATGGCAATAACTTAAAATTAAAACCATCTATATCAATTTTTTAGCAATAACCATCTATATTAATAAGCATGACATAAAAAATAAACGATTGTCAAGAAATGAAATACGGAGTATGCGGTTATTTATACACACAATCAAATGCTTTAGCTTGGGAATTGGCCCAAGCGGCCAGCTGGGTCGAAACAGCACCGTTAGGGCTTGTGGTCTGCGACGCCGCCTTATGGGTCCGTCGGCAAACATTCTTGACCCAAAATCGACCGTTGCCTTCCCTTTTCGTCTTCTCTCTCGCGCCCCCCAAATCCTCCGATCCTCAGAGGAGCTGCCGCGGCCGGTAACACCACAACTCCTGCCCGTGTCGTTACCTTTGCCGTGTTCGCTCCTCTCCCGGGCAGTGGCGGCGCACCTTCTGGCGATTTGAGCTCGGCGAGGTCCCCGGGACGGGCAGGCGGGCCGTGTCAAACGACAAGACGGGTAGTAGATCTTGCTAATTCGACATAAAAGCAAGGCGCTCCCTCGATGGAAGTGGAAGAAGCAGGAGGCGAAGTGGATAACGCGATTTGTCGCCGCCCTAGGTCCCCGCCGGTATGTGTTTGCTCTGTTCCTCTTCTCTTTTTTAGTTTCCGCGGCATCTAAACAAAATTGAGAAAGCGCTAGCAGCCCCGCCATGGTGAGCAGGGCATCGGGGCCAAGTGGGATGTTGGCCCAAGCGTAGGGAGAGGAGGTAGGAGAAAGTAGCCTAAAATAGGTTTTGTATTTTTGTGACAACCTTTTTAATTGCTAGAAATCGAGGGATTTGAAGTGATTTGATTTGGATTTTAGGGAAGGGTTTCGGTTGAAAATTCAAGTTAAATATTTTGGAGCCACAAATAAGTTTCTAAAAAGCAATTGATGTCTTTGTGCCCCTGCCTGCCTCTTTGAATCATGGTTTATATATGTTTTTCGTTGTTGGCCTTAGGTTCTCTAGTGCCTATACGGTGCTTTTTCTCTCTTTGTTACGCGGTTCTCTCGCTCCATTCTATCTCGCCGGTAATTGTGTCGTCACACCTAGCGCTTTACCACAGTTTCCCCGTACACCTGGTTCGGTGCTAAAGAAAACGTCGCCTTGATTAGCAAAAAGATAAACAGGGAAAGAATTGGTCTTTTGAGCCGCCTATTATGAGATATCGCGGTCCACCATATTATATGGAGTGGTGTTTTGCCTTTGTCCTGTTTACGATCAGTTGGATTGGTTGTTTTGGGCATTCAAACAAAACAATGTGGTTAGGTGGGTATCGGCGTGCACAATGTCCCTTTAATTTTTGGCGCCATTCACCCCAGACTGCCTCAGTCATCGGGAAGCATGTTGTCACCGCTAAAGCCGCTCGATGGCGTCTAAAATAGTCGCCGCCAATAATCCCGTTAGTTATTCGAGAAGTTTGCCGAGCACCGATTCATGGTTCCCTGTAGATTAATTTGCGAAAAGAGGATTTTTTTACTTAGGTGTATTCATTCAATGGATGCGTATAGCTCCGCCGCGCCCTTTTTTATGCACCCGTCTCGGCGGCATCGGTGAGGATGTAGTCGTTGTTAACAAATGTTAGGATAGTTTCGTTAATGGTTCAGCAACTTTGCTTAGTGTCAATTAATGGTCACTGCACCAGATTCTTTTGGTTATCTGCTCGTTCAAAGAGTTCGCCGATATGGATGAATTGTGACCGCAAATCATTTTAGCATGTTATTCGTGGTTTGGCCAAGTGGGGGGCGGTAGGTCACCAACTTGGGTATGAATTATTTGCTCGATGCCAGTTGTTTGGGCCTTTCCCCTCGGTTTCACCATTTAGTACCACATGGTGTTCATGTACATCTTGGATGCATGGCTTGTCCTGTTTTTGGTCTTTGTCTCGTGGTTGTCATCTCGCACTCATTATTAATGCATATTTTAGGTTTATGATTCTCCTGTTTTATTCTTTTTGCTTCAGGTTGTGGTGTCGCTACAGCTTGTTACTTCCTGTTCATTGCGCGGCCCTTAGGTTGCTCACATCTGTTTCGTAGGTAACTTTGCTTGCTGAATCTTTTTGTTATCAGCTTTTTTCATTTATGTAATTTGTTAATACATTACCGATGTCATCTTCTTATTCGGATGTGTCGCTTCCTTTGTTTCTAGTTTATTTTTATTTCACGGGCTCTGTTTTTGCAAAAAAATATTTCCTATTATTTCCTTTCACTTTGGCTTCTCTTGGGCGATTTCGCCTTCCAACGGTTTTTTTCGTCCTTCGCCAAGTGCTTTCGGTCATTGCTGAATGCCGTGTTGCTAGCTTGATTTGTTAGTTACTTATTAATTACAACCACCTGACATCTTTCCTTTCAGGTTACAGATGACACCATTGGAAGCCGCCATGATGCTTGGATACGTAGCGGCAAATGGCCATTTCAAGAAAGGATACTTGCATTGACATACTTGCCGCCTTAGTTTACCCTCAGTATTTTGACTAGCGGTTCTTTTCCGTGTATGGTTGGCTGCTTCTTCATGTCTATATTCATGCTGATTTATGTGGGTTTAGTTTATTTAGATTTGATTCAAGAAAATTGGCTGCATATGTGCCCCCGTGGCTCCGTGAAGAATGGTTTTAATTTTTGGGGCCTGTTTTAATTATGCATTTAAAAGGCAATGAGGTTAGCTTGTTTAGGCTCCCTCCTCACTGCCTTATTGTACAAAAAAATAATGCTTTTGTATTTCACTTCATTCTAATTTAGAGTTTAACTGAACTTCTGGTTATTCTTAACAAGATCCAATTTGCTATCTACTAAAAATATAGCACACTTTGATGGCTTTGTGGCTAAACATGTTTGGGCAATTATTAGTGAGATTCTCAATGTGCAAGTAGGTGATACTTTTGAATCTGTTGCTAGATTATGGGTGCCTCATAAGAGATGTGTTGTCATTAATGCAGTTTGTCTTTCTTTGTTTTGTGGTCAATTTGGAAGCTAAGGAATGAAATGTGTTTTCGTGGTTTGGTGTGGGGCGGTATGGAGAGATTGCCGAGAAGAATAGCAAGAATGCTTGAGAAGGTGGATACCTATTTTCAAGCCGGAGACAGGGGCATCAAGTGGAGGCGGTTTGTGCGGCAAATCGGAGAGAAGAGCAAGCTTGCTTCCTCAACTTCGCTGGAGGGGGCGGTATCAACCAGCTCGTGATCGGGGTCGGATCGATTGGATCTTGCGGCGTTAGGATTCGCCATTTCAGTTCAGCTTAGTTGTTTGAGTTTGCTTTTCATTCTAAGTTGTTTTTTTGTCTTGAGTACTTTATCAACTTTGGCGGGCACGCCCGTTACGCTAAAAATCGTAAACTTTTGAATGCTTTTGGTAATACAAAAGCGAGGTATAACCCTTTTATCTAAAAAAAAAAAAAAGATAGCACACTTTAGGGTCCATTTGTCCCAATGGTTTTGTTCACTATACGAATGTTATCGAAGCCATGTTTGCAAAATAGTTACAAGTTAAACGAAAAAAAATATAAATTCCTGTTACGATGTCCTATACCTAAACTTTCTTTTTACTTTTCGACATTTATGGATCATACATTTTCAGGGAATATTGAAGTAGCAAGAACGTTGCAATATAACTATACTGGGGGACTAGATGTTTGTCCACATCCTGGAGAGAGAAATTGGGGCTGCAAAGCATTTCAGTCAGGTCAGTGGGAGATTGTTCGAGAGTATGCCCACTTGAAAATTAGTATTCTGAAAAAACGTTGTCACATATGTTGGGTTCACATGTAAACGTAAGTTTTCTACTACTATTTTTTTCATCGAACCTATGGGCAGTCCTATATAATAGAAACCGCAAAATACAACAAGTTCTTATTTGTGCAATTTGTTTTCCATATCGGTGTCAACTTGATAGCCTGCTTGTTTTTGCGGTTGGCACATGATTGTTATTTTCTATTCTTGTAGTGTTCAGTTCAGGTTCCTTTTATCGTTTTCGCCTTGCATACCTTATTTTGGATTTACGAGTCCTGCTCATACAAGAGTTCCTTTTCTCCTTCCCAAGATGTCGATAGATACTTAGATAGAGCACGGGCACAAATGAGTTTATATTATATATATCTGAACGCATCAATTTATTTGCCATCACAATATGTGCTATATGTGTGAAAAACAAAATCTACAAAGATATTTATGCAGTGTATGTCCGTTCTTTGTTAACAAACCAATTTCTCCATTAAAATGTTCTTGTCTCTAGATTTATTGCCATGTGACATTGCTGATTACCGAGTGTACCAACTACATTTTCTTGCTGATAATTGGGATACCCTTTGATAGAAGCCGAGCATGACATCTGTTTTCATTTTTTTTACATTTGGATTTGGCGATCTCAGATTTCGTACCAAATATTGTGGCACTAATGAGTAATCCCAACAATGCAGGTCATCTGCTGGAATTTTTGAGGCTAATAGCTCAACCTTTGCGCTTACACACGGCTTCTCGGTGGTACTACAACCCTCCCCATTCTTGAGGCTCCCGGTTGTGCAATAGGTATATTGCTTATCTCGGACACGGTCGTACAAATTGTTACGTTCGACCTTTTACGATACAAAAGGAACATATGTACCCCGCCATTTCGGATACTATTTTTTTGGTACAATACTAGTCTAAGTGCCACATATTGTTTCTATTACATCATACCCAGCTGAACCTTTCATCCTCAATGTAAGTCCATTTCGGTTTCATCCTAAGCTGAACCTGTTTGCCTTTGATAATTATAATAGACTACAGACACTTGATCACTACATGTTGCTTTGTCACAAATAATCGCATACTATTTTTTTTTTTTGGTACAATATTAGTCGAAGTGCCACATATTGTTTTCTTTGAGCAGTAATGGTTCTTTCTTTACGAAAATACTAACGGTTAATAGATAGGGTTCAATCGAGGCTATAACAAGAGAAATGTCTTTACGAGGTGCCTCCTTCAAGCTCGAGGAGATGTGAGTGTTAGCGATGTTGATCTGGTTGTTGCTTCGAAGGAATTATATTTGGCATCGATTTAAAAACTATGCAAAGAAGAAAAGTGTTGAAATTTGTCTGCACAAAAGTGATCTACGATTTGATTGATGATTTACTGAATGCCATGGAAGGTCTTCTTGAACCTGGCGAGGTAACAAACACTTTTGGGTTTTTATATCGGTTAACGAAAAGAAGTCCATATAGTCAATGTATCATTATTAATTGTAGTTCAACATCTTTCCAAAGTTGATAGATCCTTCGTCCTTCGTTAAATGAATATTCAAATTAATTTCTCCATTTGGATTCTAACTGGTAGTTTTTTGTTTTGTAAAGGCGAGTAACTTTAGTGAGCTACTTTTTGTTTATCTTGAATACATGTTTCTTCTCCGGGAGGAAGTACAAATTGGTTACGCAAAAGTTTGAGCTGTTTTTAGTAGTGGCGGTGGAAAGGTGGCGGGACTACGGGGAAAAGCTCTTCAAGATAATGTTCGGGTTCTTTGTAAAGGGAAAGAAGTATACGTGGGTTCACTTGATTCCTTGAGAAGGGTGAAAGAAGATGTAAAGGAGGTATGGAATTTACACTTAGAGTCTTCAAACCTTTGTACTGCTTCAGCTTCACTTCTGGTTAATAAGTTAATCGAAGATGCACATTTCATTATCTGTTCTACTATATGCATGTCAAAACCATAATCTGTTCTACTAAATCCCCCAACAAAAAGTAAATTTATGTACTTTATCACAAGATGTTGCCCTATATTTGTTAATGCACTCAACCTATACTTGTCACTCCAACATGTGCCTTTAGAGGTTTAGATAGCGGATTTCTTCACCAAGGCACAAACATGGGCTCAACATACCTTTTTACTCTCTAAACTCATTGTTGTAGATCCAACATGAGTTTGAGGGAGCTTGTTAAATGTAGGATATATGGTATTTCTATTAGAGATATGTAGCATGTTCTTGTACTCAAGTTGTACTTGGCAACTTGTACTTGACAACTCTTGTCTATATATATGGAAATTAACCCCACCTATTGGGTGTGGTGTGTCTCTACAATTTCCCCTCTACTTGGAGGGCTTCTCTACACATTGTACATTGTATAACTGCCCCTTTGGGCCTAGCAATACATTTGGTTGACCTCATTCTAACATTGTAACAGGTTTCGCATCTGCAATTTGTGTCTTTGGAGATGTGCAACAAGTGCTCGATTTGCAAAGACCATTGTTACCTTATAGTAGAGATAACTAAATTTGAAACTTCAAAAGGTTCTTCCGGCAATAGAAGTCTCGGGCAACAATGTAGATGATGGATACGTGCAAATGTGCTAAGGGTAAGTATACTTCTCCTTTTAACAAAATTGCGGCATTGTACCGCTTGCATCATGTGGAATATTTTTGGAATAGATGTGGTTCATATTGTTGATTGCATCATGTCACTAATTTCTTAAATAAATTATCAAGCATAGTTCTTTTAGCTGTGGGTTAGCAACATTGATGAGGTAGCAGATTTGGTGGCAAGAGATGTCATTGTTTCTTCGACCATGGTTTTGATTTTATTTGGAGTTTAACTTAGCTTTTGATTTTGTATCATATTGCATTTCATAGCATCATGTATGATAGAGCATATTTGAGCTTCATGATTATAGCTGTTAGAATAAAAATTATGCTCTCTATGGTATGTTACGTGAGATAGTGCTTCGACTTAGGCTCTCTTTGATCCCTTGATACATGTTATGAGCTAAGCTTGTTTTATAATATGTGAACATGCTTAATTATTGTTAAACTTGAAAAATATTCACCAATCGAGATTGCAAATAGCATGTATAGGATATGTTGAGATCCCTGTTGCTATCATTTATATGATAGGTTGCTACGTCTCATGTTTTGAGCCATTCACTTGCTTGGACAAATCCTAATAAACTTGTTATAAAATTTGAAATCCAAGTTAAGTGACGAAAAAGATCGAGATGGGTCTATCTTGTCCCACGTCAAGGTATCGAGGACGGCTTCCTATTGCACTTAGGATGAACTTGAGCCTTGTAGTGGATGCCCTAAATCATTGTCTTAAGCTTATGGCTTGGCATGGTTGCGAACTAAAGGTTGACCGATAAGATCGAGATGGGTCTATACTGTCCCCACGTCAAGGTATCGAGACGGCTTCCTATTGCACTTAGGATGAACTTGAGCCTTGTAGTGGATGCCCTAAATCATTGTCTTAAGCTTATGGCTTGGCATGGTTGCGAACTAAAGGCGGCAAAGAAGATCGAGATGGTCTATCTTGTCCCCACGTCAAGGTATCAAGACGGCTTCCTATTGCACTTAGGATGAACTTGAGCCTTGTAGTGGATGCTCTAAATCATTGTCTTAAGCTTATGGCTTGGCATGGTTGCGAACTAAAGCCGACAAAGATCGATAACCTCTCGGACACACATGTTTTTGACTAATTCTTGTGTTAATAAGCTACGAACTCCAATAAAATTAAAATTTAATGAGAACACAAGTTTTAGGTTCGTCTTTGACATGATGTGTGGTCTTTGCTTGGGTAGTTCACCTTGCATACACTTGTTAGCACTAGGTTGATTTCCTCGCTTATACCTGCTATGCGCTACTTTTTAGTGGTGAACCTCGTTTTAAATTTCTTAAAATTGAACAAAAGTGCTTAACTTCATATTTCGTTTCACTTGATCGGTTTGAGCATTTGCTAGCACTTGTATTTGTTGCTATACTGAGCACTACCTAGAGCATCTTTTCACTCGATTGCTATGCTCTTGAAGCTTCTCGCATTTTGCATCCCTTTTACGTCATAGCATTTTTGAGGGGAGTTGCAGGTCTTTGGGCTTTAGTTTGATAAGTATATATGCCAACAAGGGGAGAGTGACACACAAATCCAACGTGTATGCATTCATTTGAGATACTACACCTTTTTCGGGGAGTTGCACTTTGAGCTGCGTTGAGCTTCGACTCTTCCGAGATTCTAGCGGTTTTTTGGTGCTTTGAGCTTTGCTAGTTGTGTTGAGCCCTTTTTACGCCTCTTCTTGAGGGCTAGTCGTGCTTTGCTTGGCTCGTTGGCCATGTCCTTGGGGACCAAGTTTTGCTCATTTCAAATGACCCTGTTTGACTTTTCTTTGGCTTTTGGTCATTTGAATGAGTTCTCTTCTTCTTCCTCTTATTACGTTTACTTACCCTCTATTATCTTTGTGTTGGCATTGACAATGCACTCATCACGGGGACATCAACAAGCAAAAGTGTACCCGGGTGATGATGGCGACACCGACCAAGTCAAGGAGGAGGGGCGATGGCGTCGTGGCATTTGGCGGAGGCCATATATGCATCTACATGGGAGATGTAGATGGCGTAAAAGTTAAGTCAAGAAGGAAGGCAAAGACGATGCACACGGCAACAACTCCAAATCCCGGGTACCACTTTTACGCCGATGAGCTCACCGGTGAGGTTGATACGCCACTTTGATTAGTCAGGACAAGTTGCTTAAGCATGCAGCTCGTGAGAGGAAAGAGATAGGACAAACTAGAGGTTACGCATAAGGAGCTTTAGGGATAGCATTTCATCGGAAGGTAAGAATCGAGGACCAAGCTTGTTAATTTTTGAGAATTGATAGTTCAATTTATTAACGTCATAATTAGATTTTGGTTCAGGCCAAATACTAGGACCAAAAGGTCCTATAGACAAGACGGAATATTTTCACATGGACTCTACAAACTTTACGTCTGCAGATAACAGTGGAGCTACATACCAAGAACACAAGGGTACGTACCCCCACTTTTTTAACTGGGAACTTTGATAAACATAATTCACTCACTTTCATACATGTAATTCCGTTGAGTATTGACTGCAAATATTGAGAGTATATATTTCTCTAAATTAGATGTTTTATCTGTTTGTGCCTAGAGAACCAAATATATTTGTTCATATATATTTAGTATGTGACGAATCATTCCTCACTTGTGGGGATGATGCCCGATCTTCTTTCATAATCTTAGAAAAGTATGCGTTGAAACAACCTAGTAACTGTGTCATTGAACGTGAAAAAATGTTTGTGCGGAGATTTTGATGGCATTATAATAGTTAAATGACTTTGGTTAACAAGTTTAGGCCTACTTATAAGGTACTGTTAGTTGCGTGGGGTCAGGATAGGTGACACAGCATTAGCTACAGTGAGCTTCTATCATATTTACTTACTTTCCTTGCGCCCTTGTCCTGGCACGGCAAAGAAGATGAGCAGCAGCTTGATACAGTGGAGGAAGGTCAATTCTAGCAGGTAGAAGATTACCTTGGTCATCGTAGTGGCAATTAGGGTGAGCATCGGAACAACACGGCCCACTTATTAAGGTATTTTTTTTTATCTCAATTAGGCATTAGCCAAGATAAGCTTCCCTCATATTTGATTCCCTTGCCCTCTTGTCCCGACACAGCAAAGGAGATGAGCAGCAACTTCATACAGTGGAGGGAGTCCATTCTCTCTGGTAGAAGATTAACTTGCTGATGGTAATTGCAATTCGGTCGACCATCGGCCCAGTGCGACCCACTTATTAAGGTATTTCTCGTTCTCCACCACCTGCAGCAACAGCTCAGGCCTCTCTATGACAAGATCTGTTCCTGCAAATTTAATGATCATGTTCCTTTTGTGATTGGTAAGTTCACATCCCTTTTCTTTTCTGGTCCTCCATTGAATATCCTTTTGGATTCACAACTGTGGTTTCAAACACATGTATACCATATGAAGATACCTGTGAGTTTCAATGATTTGGCAATTACTATGATATGAAACTAATCTCCTTTAGGATTGATAAATTTTAATAGTTGGCAATAACATGGCTAACTGAAAAAAATGCTCCCTGTCTCTGTTGGAAAAGTCCATATCACTCCCTCCAAGTTCGGCCTATGTCCAAATAACCCCCAAACTAACATTTGGTTCAATTTACTCCCTCCAACTATTTAAGTTGGTCCAACTGACACCTTAAAGAGATTTTTCCTTTTTGTGTCTCTATGTAAATTATATTTTAGTTTTTAATTTTGTGAGGTGATAGAGGTCATTGTATTTTGTGTTAGAAAAAAATGCACTATGAATTTTTCATCATTATCTTTTTACGATATTGTATATCTAGTATTAATTTTATTATTAAATTTAAGTAAGCTATCAAAATAATGGGGAAAACTTGAGATCTACTTTTCTAACATTACTTATCATGTTTTCTATCATATCATAAAAGTTGATATCAAGACTGAACTAATACATGGAAAAAGAATAAGAAATCATGTTAAGGGGGGTAAAGTAGACCACCTAATTTAGTTGGGGAATAAATTGAACCAAATGTAAGTTTAAGGGGTTATCCGGACATATGCCAAATTTGAGGGGGAGTAATTTAGACTTTTGATATGATTCTTGAACTACTACTACAAATATGTTCTTGAACTACTATTACAAATATGACGAAAAAAAAAAAAAAGTTACCACAATCTCATACTTAAACATGATCTAAAGCGTCCGTAGACCGCCTGCTAGAATGAGGGCTACATATCACGCTTTGTTTTAGTCAGTTACAAAATTATACCCTGTCCATGCATCTTCACATGATAACTCCTTGTATACAATCTGCTAGCATCGGGGCCATATATCCTGAATTTTTATATATATCACAAATAAGCAAGCATGATCTTCAAATTTTATATAGCCTCGGATGCCAATTCAAAAAATATTTTCATGTTTACTTCCATGGTTATGCCTACTTGCTCTTATCTTCTCCTTCCTAATCCAAACATGGAGCAAGGTTGAAATTTTCTAACATTTTTTTTGTCATTTTTTGTCTAATCTTCATTCTCCGTAGTAGGTTTGTCCAAAAAATAACCAACTAGGTTTGTCCAAAAATAACGAACATTCTAGGAATGAAGCAATCTAGGGAAGGCACTCAATTTATCCTTTCTATCCATCATATGGGTAAGGAGTTCTTCTTCATGAATATTCATTACACGTGGATGTGGAAAGATGGTGAACATGAAAGTGCTATTTTTTTTTGACATCATGAAAGTGATTAGGTGTAATGAACACACTATCACCTTTTGAGGTACTTGAGCTTCTCGGATTGAATCTGAGTCAAATGACTGTCTTGTTCACCTACCTTGTCCATATGATGAGAGGAGATCGAAGGTGTTAGGAAAGCCTTATGATTTATAAAATGTGGATGGTTTCCTAAATCATCCTGAATGTTATATCTAATGTTTGTTTTATTTACTCTGCAGGAAGGTACCGAGATTCGGGACGTTCACGGGAGTACGACTACAAGCCTTACTACAAATCCTACTTGGGTTGATGTGATTCACGAGCCACCCTAAAAGGTAGCAATTGTCCCTGAAAATTCACGGACAAGGTAACACAATTAACTCCCAAGGAAGTACATTTTTCTAAAGGTAGTAAATGTCCCCTGAAAAATCACAGACAAGGTAACGCAATTAACTCCCAAGGAAGTACAGTGAATAGGGCCTGCTTGGTTCGGTTCCAAAATTTTCCCTGCCAAAGAATTGGCAAGCCAAGATTTTGGCATGGACTTGGTTTATTACTAAATCTTGTCAAACTCTCACATAACGCTTGCCAATTCAGTGACAAGTTTTTGCCCAAGTTTTGGCTTGCCAAATCTTTGGCGAGGCAATTTTGGACATGAACAGGCCCATAATACAGCCAGGAAAAATCAATATGGTGAAACAAAGTAAGATTTGAAGCCCTCACTCAACAACACAGTTGACTAATAATCTATCTTTTTTTTTGCAAGAAAGCTGATTAATAATCAAATAACAAAATATGAAACTTATTGAGCAGCTCATTGAAGTGAATGTCTAGATGATAGCACATTCTTTAAGCGGATAACAGAGTGAACAATGGCTGTAGGGTAGATTATCCTACATGCAAAGTGCACGTAGCTGATCACGTTCACGAACTTTGCAATGACTTATCATAGTGGAACTAAATTGACAAGAAAAAGGAGTGCCAACCATCACCACTTCTCGACCAAGCACTCGAGCAGCTCCTTTTGAAGTAATATCTTGATTGGAATCGATCTAAAAGGTTGGTTAGGAAGCTGTCATGAGTTTTCATTGTGGTAATGCTCTCGGCTATTAGAAGATTGTAACTTGTGTGGGGAACACAACTTTCTTCTAATAGGTTACTTTAAGCATGTGTAGTGAACATCTCAAGCACCTGCAATGTTTCCATTGCCTAAGTTCTATTTTTACATGTTCTTGATTTTTTTGTCGACCATAAGTACTTGACTCGTGACTGTGGAGACAATGTATCATTTTGGAGTGCCAAAATGTTAGGTGCGTCAATTCTTTAAAAATATAGGTTATCACAAAGTAGTACTTCATGCTCCTTTTTAATTAGTTAATAGAACAAGTTAATAATCAAATTCGGCGGATCAATGAATCAATTGGAAAAGCGTTGACCGTTTTTGACTCATTTGTACCTGGCCTTATGTGGCAATTACAATAACAAATGAAACTGATGTTGTTGACCCAACGAAACAACGGTTGGCCACAAACCCGAGAAATTAGAAGAATTACATGTACTCCCTCCATACCCAAAAAATTGACGTTTAGGACAAATGACCACGGTCTTCAAAACGTTGACCTCTTGTTATTATAAAAATATTTATCGAAGAGTGATATATGTATACTTTTATAAAAGTATTTTTCAAGACAAATCTATTCACATAGTTTTCACATTTGCAAACTCATCAACTTAAAAATTATTGATGATTTATATTCCCAATGTTTGACCCAAAACTTGTCCAAAACGTCAAGTTTTTTGGGTATGGAGGGAGTACCGGTAGAGCGCATCGCTGGCGCGCCCCCTCCCCACTCCTGATTGTCGCCCATAACACGCCCTGGCCCCACCCCCCGTTGAGAGAGCCGGCTGTGTGCATATGACCCGGCGTCGGCAACGCTGATCGCGAGCATACCAGTTCCTCCGGCCTGCATGGGAAGCCGCAACCCAGGCCGCACCTTATCTCCCTCCCCATGCCGTTCCTCTCACCCAAGCCTGTGCCTTCTTCCGTTCCATCACGTCAACACATTTCTCGGGTGTAATGTTCTTGGTTGCGCTCTTGTAGGCTTAATCGGTTTTCTCTTGTTGTACTTTCCTTCGCTTGATCTCTATGTTGAGCTCTTTTTATTTGTTTTGGCGGGACCTCTTGGCCGGTGATGATATGTGCCTTGATTTGGCTTATACTCTAGCACACCATGTGTTTGTGATATTGCCTACGGAAAAGGTTAGACCGCTCCTAATTCATTTTGGCATCTTGTCCATCTAGTTTAATCCCTTTAATATTATGTTGCACTTTTCTGTCGCAGTGAGATATGCAATATGCAGTTTTAATTTTGAGGTTTTTTTCCCTGCGCAGTCGTCACTAAGGTCAAACCCCGGAGAGAGAGTAAACTTACTTTCTAAATGATCGTCATTCCATGATTTATGAAGTTAATCGGGTTGATAGAACTGTTAGAGTATATGCGCCCCTTAGGGGGCCTTGGGCTGGCGCCCTAAGCCCATATGGCTGGGCTGCCTTTGTTGATTAGGATGTATGGTGAGGATTAGGCAAGGATCACCGTAGGGATCGGGTGTTGCTATAAACCCTAATGATCCTTGCCTATACATATGTACTGTACTCTTACGCCAACAATAAGTCAATAATTCCCAAGACTGAATCTCTCATGGTATCGCCTGCCCGGCCCTGCGCCGCATGCCGCCACCCCTTCCTCGCGCCGACCCTTTGCCGCGCAACCCTCTTCTGCTGCCCCGCGCTGCACTACTTCTCTTACACTTGCGCCGGTCCTATTCGCACCGCCTCCCTCGCTGCGATGGCTCCCAACCCCCGGCCCTCCCCGTCGTCCGATGATGCCACCTCTGCTGCCGCCCAGGCCGCGAGACCGACGCCAGGCCACGATGCCGCCGCCGCGAAGGAACATGATGCCGCCGCCAAGCGGGCGGCGACTCCTAGCCGGGGCTGCCAAGGAATGGGTTGCTTTGCTATCTTTTTTTGTGAATCGGTGCTTCATTCATTCATCGGGGATTGAGAGGGTTACAATCTTCGCCCGGCCAGGTCGACAATACAGGCCGGGGCAACATGCCACTCCCCACCCTGTTGTCCTCTGTGACTTGCCTAGCTAGAACATGGGCAATACGATTACAAGAACGCCTAGCATACATCAAAATAAAAACATGAAAATTTGAACAAAGCTCCCTTATCTCCACGAAGATTGGTGCCGGGCTTGAGTGGTGATAGTCTCCTCCCGCCAAAGTTTAACCACGCTCACAGTTGTCCGTCTCCACTTGGAGCTTGACCACATTCTTCTCCTTGGCAAAAGCATTCCATCACGACGGGCTAGCGACTCCATCATCAAAGCACTCAAACCGTGCGGTACCCGGCGTGCCCAAGAACCGGCCGGCCAATTCACGAGAATGGCACCTGTTGCTCCCTGTCTAACTCCCATCCGGTAGGTTGCATCGGTATTGCATTTAACCTAGTCATCGATGGAGGTCGCCACTTTGCCTCGCTAGCATGCGGGGCTTGCTTCTTCTTTGGTTTATGAATCTCCCACAAATCATGTGCCATATCCACCGTCCGGCTAACCACGGTTCTGATAGGTATCTGATCTTCTCCATGTCGTCTCTTGTCTCAGTTGCCCAACTATGAGAATTCAGGTGTGGCAATTTAACCCCTGTAATGGACTTAAGCTCCCGCCAAAGACATCCTTGCTATTGTGCATTCGAGTAGGACATGTCGAATAGATTCACTATCGCAGCACCACATGTTTCACAATAAGCGGTAGTCTCAATGTGTCGTCGATTCAGTTCCGATTTAACCGGCAGAAACTTCGTGAAGCACACGCCACCAAAAAACTTTTACTTTTGGTGGAACATTTAATTTCCATGTCTTCTTCGAACACATCTCCCGAACTTTCCGGTGTTTCAACATCTTGTTGGTGAACTGATGCCCGACTTCACGGTATGCCGTCTTAACAGAAAATTCACCATGCTTCTCTAGCTCCCATGCCAACCAATCCTCTCGCATCCTGTGTTCTCGAGGAGGTATTCGAAGGATCGCATTTGCATCAAGCGGGATGAAAATCTCCCGAATTCTTTCCTCGTTCCATTGCCCGAGTCATCGATGGCTTCGGACACCATATTCACTTCCTGGCCGTCACTAGGTGTGAGAGGTCGGCATCAAAGTGCATCGGAATCCACCTATCTTGCCGGATGTTAGTTGAAGTACCATTTCGATCCGTTTAATCACACCCCTGTTGCAACACTTCTTTCCTGAATGAATTGCACGCCAAGTGTGACTAGCATGTTTCTTCCGAGTGCTCCCCATGAAGTCCGAGTCATGGTAATATTGGCCCTTCAACACCCGAGCACAAAAAGACTATCGGTCGTGTAATTAGTCTCAAACCTTGCTTCCCTAGCATGGCCTTGTTAAAAAGATGCAAATCACGGAAGCCCATGCCGCCATTTGATTTGTGTTGAGCAAGACGATCCCAACACAACCGGTGCATATGTCGGCTATCTGCGGCTCCTCCCCACCAGTAATTTGATATCGCCGTCCTCATTTTCTTGCGGGGTTGTCTTGGATAAGAGGAAACAACTCATTGAGTAGGTTGGCACTTTGCTTGTGCAATCGACTTAAGAAGGATCTCTCTCCCCACTGCTAGCCTCACGACCACTCCATGTTCCGATGAGACCCCGAATTCTTGCGGGTAGGAATTCAAATGCCTCAGCAGTAGAGCGGCCCAACTCAGTAGGTAGCCCCAGGTATTTATCCGACAGTGCTTCTGTTGGTATATGCAGCTCACTTCGGACCAGCTCTTTGGTATGATCTAGACAATTTTTGCTGAAGAACACTGCAGACTTGTCTCTGTTAACTAGCTGGCCCGAACCCTTGCTATACATGTCCAAAATCTCCTGAATTCTAGTAGCCCCTCTTTGCGATGCTTCGAGAATACAATGCGGTCATCCGCAAAAAAGAAGGTCACGATATCCATGGTGCGTCTGCGGACCCGCGTGGGCGCCTCTAGATAAATGCTGCTTGGACCAACTGATTTCAGTTAGGCTTGGACAATCCTTCCGCCTGACAAGAACAAATATGGCGAAATCGGGTCGCCTTCTTTGAATGCCACAGTAGGTTTGAAAATATTCGATAAAACACCATTGACCTTTATTGAGAAGGAGGCGAGGTGACACACCTCATTATCGAGGAGAGACAAAGCTTTCATGGAAGCCCAATTTCAGCATGATCTCTCTCAGGTAGTCCCATTCCACTCGGTCATACGCCTTGGCCATGTCGAGCTTGATTGCACAGGCGCCATTCTTCCCTTTCTTCCGTTGAAGATAATGTGTACACTCATAAGCCACTTTCGCCGTTTATGCATTTATAAAGCCGACCGGTACAAAACGCACTTTGCTCTTCCGCCACAATTTCATCTAGGAATACTCGCGACTGTTAGCTAACACTTTGGAGCAGATTTTATAAATCACATTACAAAGAGAAATTGGACGAAATTGTTTCATATCTTGTGGGTGCTTCACCTTTGGTATGAGAACAATTGTGGTCCTATTAATGCACTCGGGCATCTGCCCACCGTTTAAGAAGTCGAGAACCGATGTTGTTACCCCGAACCAAGTTTCTCCCGATGGTACCTGATAGAAACCAGCGGTCGACCCATCGGCCCGGGGAGCTTTGTTCGCTCCCATCATGAAAATCGCCTTCCTCACCTCTTCCTCTCGAGAACGGTTTGCAACAAGGCCTCATTCATCGATCTGTGACCCTCTCTTTGACACAATCAAGGACTGGTCCATGGTCTAGCACTTCTTGTCTTGTAAAAAGTTTGGAGTAAAACTCCATTGCCTCCGTCTCCAAATCCTCCCGGCTTGTCACAATAGAGCCATCATCTTTTTAGCGCCGTGATGCGATTGGAATGTGCTCTCTCACGTGCTTTAGCATGGAAGAAAGACGTATTACGGTCTCCTTCCCGCAGACCGATCAATTTGGGCCCTTTGTTTCATCATAATCTCCTCTCTCGACAACGGTTCGAGAGATCATTGACATCAAATGTTTTTCCCCTCCTTGGCGACGGACCGGTATGCAAAGATGAGCTTCTCACTCTCTCCGATTCGACCTTAAGCGCTTCAAGCTTTTCTTTCTTGAACCAAAAGTGGATTGCACCCATGAATTGAGCGACCATGAGATGGTTCCCAGCTGTTCCGATAAGCGAGGCGAGTGATGCCGGCCTGTCCATGTTGCTTTCTGGACCGCATCCACCATTTGTTTGTATGAGGGTCCGCGGCGCCACATGTTTTTCGTACTGAAAGTTCTTCGTCTGCGACTTCTATTGTTGCCCCCTTTCCAACACTCCAACACCAAGCAACAATGGTCCGATTCAGTTGTTTGGGCGTGCCACACCTTGACCGACCGGTAAAGGTCAAGAAACCCCATGATCGCCAGACCCCTGTCTAGCCTAACCTTGACATTCTTGGCCTCTTCTTTGTCGATTATCCCATGTGTACGGCGGTCAATATAGCCTAGGTCTAGAAAGATGCGGACCTCCACCGCCTCCCGAAACCCCTCCATTTGCCGCTCTAGCCTCACCTGACCACCGATTTGTTCATACGCATGAAGGACTTCGTTGAAGTCCCCAGCGCAGATAGCCATGGTAGATCACTCGTAGAGCTGAGAAATTTAAGTAAATCCCAACTCCTATATCGAAGATCACGATTGGGTTCACCATAAAAAGCCCGTGAAACGCCAATCCTCGGATTGAGAAGGCGTGGACCGTACCGTGACATCAATATGTAGCTTATCATAGCTCTCTAGCTTTACCACCACCTCTCGGCTCCGAGAGAAGAGCTAAGCCTCCTCCTCGACCACGAGTACCCACACCAAAACCTCCCTCCATGCCCAGTGTCCTCACCAGGCCATCCACGCGATCACTGAAAAATCTATTCTCTGAAAAATCTAGTCTCTGAAAGGAAGACCACCCAAGGGCGATGTAGCTCACATAGGCTACGTAGCTCTTGAACTGCCTCAGGCTGCCCCAGGCCCTGGCAGTTTAAACATAGGATTTTCATTGTGCCCGGCGGGAGCTGCCACCCGCAGCCCCGACCGATTTTGCATTTTGATTGGTTTTGCCTCTCTTCACTTTCTTGAGTGTCTCAATCATGCTCCCATCACCACTGTTCGTGGCGGTATGTAGTTGAGAAACTCTCGAGTTCACTAACCCGACCGGCACAATAGCATTGGAGCCCTCAAGAGGTATATTAAGATCTGGTGTCTGCGATATTGGCTCCGTTTCGTCAGGCTTTCTCTTGCGCTGACCCAAACTCAACATCTCGTCCTCCTTGCTA
This sequence comes from Hyparrhenia diplandra, assembly GCA_015847255.1. Classification (NCBI taxonomy): domain Eukaryota; kingdom Viridiplantae; phylum Streptophyta; class Magnoliopsida; order Poales; family Poaceae; genus Hyparrhenia; species Hyparrhenia diplandra. Next base: position 866,504 of record JADLZK010000644.1, on the reverse strand, counting down.
AAGAGTTTCTTTCCAACCCCAACTCTTGTTTTAGGTTCAGGCTGCTTCATTGGGGATTGGACTTCCGATCATTCGTTTCAACCACGTATCCCCGTCGATGAGTGTTGTGAACCCTCATCTCTCCTCGAGGACCGATTATCTCTCGGTCCACCGAATGGCCCTTAGAGGCCTTTGTTGCTGAAGATGAGCCACTGCCCCGGGATCTAGGCGCCGCTCAGGCAAAGGATTAATTCTCTTTTCTTTTCTTACTCCGCGCCGAAGTTGGGCATCATAAGGCAGCTTCCCTTTTTGCATTCCTAGTCCTTTGGATTTGCACATTCCACCTCCGAGTGACCCATAATCCCACATGCAAAACAAAAAAATATGGAATTCTTTAATATTGCACGGCAAACCACCGTGGATCCTCCGCTTTATTCATGCGAAGAAGAACTCCACGTCGTAGAGGTTTATCTATTTCAATGGCCACACGACCCCTCAAAAGCTCCACCGGCTTTCCCATCTGCATCCACATCCATCTTGATCACTGTCCGATCGGGCTCATCGCTCGGCTGTCCCTCTGTGATTCATCCAATCTAGGGGAAGATTGATGATTCTAGCCCAGACCTCCATTCGATCAAAAGATATCTCTGATGCACTCAAACGTTCATCATACGCCTTCAAGATCACCGCATGTTTCCCCACCATCGGGGTGATCCTTCCGAACCCTAGTCATCTCCATTTTTCCTCACAAACTCTGCTACAAAGAGATTTTCTTCCTTCTCTCCGATCGATCGGGAGTTTGGGCCTACCGGATTACCCCATGCGGCTTCATCGCACCGAACGCATCTTTGTGGTGACATGGACTACCGTTGGAGATAGGACCTTACCAACAAGTGCCCACTCCATAGCTGGTTCCTCCACATCATTCTCATCATCACTGAAATCTGCCACAACCCCCTCTACCTCCGTCAGATTGAGCCTGCTCAGCAGATCCGAAACACTTGGGCCAGGGTGCACATTCCCGTCGCCCTTTCTTCCTCCTCCTGCCGTCGCCATAGTCACGAGCTTGGTAGGAGAGGAACAACAAACGGTGATCTGCAGCCAAAGATGCAGACACCACGCGATCCCAAACACTACAACCTAAGTGGCGCTTAGACCCTAGTGGGGAAGGGTTTTAGATTTTTGGTCGACGGTGCCGGGAACGGCTAGCGGGGCGATTTGCGGTGGCCTGCGGGCGACAGGGGCGTCGGCGACGGGCGTGGGCGCGGGATCAAAGTGATCACCGGCGTTAGCGATCTAGTTCACCGGCGTGGGAACTAGAACGGGATCGCGATCGCCTTTCGCGCCGGATCTCACCATCACGTATCTGTTTTTGTCCAGGTCTACGTATTGGCCTCGATCCGGGTTGCTGCTGTCGCGGCCTTCGCACCAGACTCCTCTAGTCGTCTTCTGGAGGTGCACCACCGCCCAACCTCCGCGTGGCTATGCTCCACCACGAGGCCGCCGCCCTGCTGCAGCTCCACTCCCAGGCCGTGCGCCGTTAACAACATCTGGAATCACGTCACGACCATCCTCGACGTTGATTCGGGAAACTTCAACCAAGGAACAGCCAACTACGCCCGGGCTAGTAGATGCTGTCGATGGAGAGCTGGTGCCTCCGCACATCGGCCATCGCCCAATCACCCTGAAGTCGGTGTACAAGCTAAAGAAGGACAAGCGCGACGACATGATCAAGCATAAGGCTAGGCTTGCCGTGCGTGGATTCGTTCAGTAGGAGTGGATTGATTATGAAGAACCCTTCACGCCAGTGGCCAGGATGGAGTCGGTGCACGTGTTGCGCATGCTGCTCGCTCTGCCATGGACATCAAGTCCACTTTCCGCAATGGGGAGCTTCAGGAAGAAGTCTACGTCCACCAGCCGTCCAGATTTGCCGTTCCTGGGGAAGAAAACACGATGTATCGCCTCCGCAAGGTTCTGTATGGCGTTGACACTGAAACCCCACATGATAGGGCCCAGGGTCGTGAGGCACTGGGTGTCGAGGACGATGTCACATACCCAGCGAACGGTAGGACGAAGAGGTCGGCGGAGAAGGCGCGGTGAACGCTACCGAGGGATGACCCCCAGCCAGTCAACGCGCTCTCTGTTGGCGACCGTGACCGTTAGGCGTGGATGATACTAAAGGGGACGGCTTGAACGCTGCACCACCGCCTCAGAGATGAAGTTGTGTGTGGATCCCAAGTCGAGCAGCGCGACGAGGGAGATTTTGCTTAGCTTGATTTGGATTTGCATCGTGTCATTGATGCGCACCCCAGCGTTGGCGTGGAGGGAGAAGTGCGGGATGACCTCCTCGGTGGCGCCCTACTCCAATGGTTCGAGGGTGTCAACCTCATCCTCCACAACACCATCCAATAGACTCTGTTGTGGCCGTGCCTAAACTTCTCGTCGTAGTTGTAGACTGAGGCGGGCCTGGGCCTGGGTGATCGTGGCCATTGGCGGCACCGATAGTGTGAGGCGCGAGGTTGGCGATGGGAGGGGCGCACGGTGGTGCCTTTCGACGCGATGGCGCCTCGTATTGCTCCCCGATTCGGCAGCTTCCGGCTGTTGTGAACCTCGACGCCGGCGCGCGTATGAGTCGCGGTTGAAGGCCCGCGTTGAAGAGTTGGATTCGCTGGTCCTCGTCGAGGCGTGCTACGCGAGGGATGAGCACTTGGAAGCGGACAATGCCCGTGCACTTGCATGTCGACAGTTCGCCGAGAGGATTGCACCGTAGGTGTCCCGTAGCGGAGATGCAGCAGCTCCTTGAACTGGCGCTAGGTCGAGTCCCTCATCTTGTTGGATCACAGCAACATATGGGCCACTTCCTCTAGGTTGAGCAGTGGGAAATCGAAGTTTCTAGAACTGCGGGGCTGACTTGGAGGTCAAGGAAGACAACGATGGCGGTTCGGCGTCTAGGTGTTGGATCGTCTAGGAATTGGCGTCTACGGAGGCTTGCAACGACTTAAGGATGGTCGCCAAGATGTTCGGGGGTGGTCTAGAGGGCGGCCATCTTGTCGCTTGTTGTCGCCCATGGCGGTGGTGTGTTGTGTGGTGGGCGATCAATGAAGATCGGCGAGGTCGAGAAGGCACGGATCATGATACCAAGTTGTGAAGGGCGCTCAAGGGCGAGGGTAGGAGGACAACATCATAAAGATACGTATCACGATACGTGGTTCGTAGCCACGATCCGTGGTTTTGGGGCAAATGGGAGCTGCCGTCTACATAGGTTCAACTACCATCGCTTCTCCATGGTGGGTGGTTCCCACTCCGGTTGTTGTGATCCGTGCTGCGCCTCAAGCGTGGCGGCCGCGGATCCTTGTTCATGGTATCGGCCGCCTAGGTTAGATGCTATCTTTTGTTGCTTACCTGCGAGCGGCTCCTCTCCTTGCCATGCCGCGCTGTCAAATCCACTCCCCTAGCCTCCCCACCAGGTCACCGGGTGTGACTTGCCGATGAGGTTGCCGCTCGCCTTGCCAAGGAGAATGCCACCGCCGCCACCGCTCAACTCCTCGAGAAGTAAGCGCCAGGGGCGCCCTAGCCCACGCCGCCACGCCCGAGGAGGAAGCCGTGGCCGCCACCAAAGATCGTGACGCAGCTGTTGCCCACGCGTGCGTGGCCACCACTACCCCCGGTGGCCCTGGCGGCAACTCCTCCAGCAACTCCTCACCGCCGCCCAACCTTGCCTCGGCCATGCTTCTTCATGAGGCCATGGCCCTACTGCAATCAAGAACCACATCACCATCGTTTTTGACGTCGACTCCGACAATATCAACCGTTGGTGCGACGCTTCTTGCTCGCCCTGGCAAGTTTTTCTCTCCATGATCACGTTAGTGCGGACCCTCCCGATCCCATCTCCTAGGCCGGGCATACATGGACTACATCGTTAAGTCTTGGATCATCGCCACTCACCCAGACGACCTCGCTAATATTATGTCCGCTTAGGACTCCACTGGTCGGCATGCCTGGCCCGCCGTCGAGTCACAGTTCCTCGGCAACCGGGAGGCTCGCTCCTTCCACCTTGAGACGCAGTTTCGCAACTTCATCAAGGGCGACCTCTCCGTCGCCGACTGATACCGTTACTGAGAAAGAAGATGGTCGATTATCTCTTGGCCCTTGGGGAATTTGATCATCGACCGCACCCTCATCCTCAACGTCATCTGCGTCCTCAACGACCGCTTCGGCCACGTCGGGGCACTTCTACGAAGAACCTGTTCCTTCAACTCCTTCACGGAGGCCCGTGGCGACATCGTCCTTGAGGAACTCACCTTGGAGAACAAGGACGCCCCCCACACTCCTTTGCATCCAGCCGCTGCCCCCTTCCGTCCACGCCTGCGGGGCAAGGAAACTCAGCACTCCTGGAGGCTAGCGACCTCTCTCTTAGCCAACAGTAGCAACAACAGCTCGCTGGTGCTCAATAGCCTACCGCCTGCAGTCGTCCCTGGCCGAGCTACCACAACCCATGGATGGGTTCTATCTAGATGTGGCCCGGAAGCCCTCGACCTCCGCTGGCCCCCATCCAGTGCCTCCTCATCTGCACAGCGGCCGGACAACAAAGAAGAACAACGGCGGTGCTCGCCCAACAACGACAAGCCACCCTCGGCCAGCGCGGTCCGTGGCCACGATGCTTCCGGCCACTAGGTTGCCCTAGACTACTACAAACCAGAGGCTGGCCTTGCCTTCCCGTGATCCGCGGCCCTCGCCTCCGCCTTCCGGCACCTCCCCCCCTTGGCGGCCAGTAGCAACGGCTTCGGCTGGTGCTCAATAGCCCGCCCCGGCGATCGTCCCCTGGTCGATACCACAACCCATGGATGGGTTCTATCTAGATGTGGCCTAGAAGCCCTCAACCTCTGGCGGCCCCATCCGGTGCCCTTTGCTTTCCCAACAACGACAAGCCACCCTCTTCGCTCACCCGCGTAGCGGTCCGGCCCGCCACGATGCTTCTAGCCACTAGGTTGCCCTAGACTACTACAAACTAGAGGCCGAGCTGCCTTCCTGTGATCCGGTGGCCCTCGCCTGCCTTTTAGCACCTCCATGCTACAACCTCCTACCTCCAACGAGTGGTATTTAGACTCAGTGCTACCTCTCACATGTCATCTCAGTCCTCCTCTCTTTCACATGTTTCATTCTCGGTTCTACCCTTCTGTCTCGAGACATTATTAAGAATTTCATCTCTATTCGCCAATTTACTATCGACAATAATTGTTACATTGAGTTTGACCCCCGCGGTTTGTTCTCGTGAAGGTTCTTGCATCTCGGACCGAGATTGTCGGTCTGAATAGCTCCTTGCTGCTCTACCCTCTGCACCTACCTCCAGCACACTCATTTGTTGCCCAGGCTCCCTCTTCACTATGGCATCGGTGCCTTGGACATCCTGCTCACGAGGCGTTATCGAAGCTTGTGTGTTTCGTGTCAAATTCAAGATTGTTCAGATTCAGATTTATGTCATGCTTGTCAGTTAGGGCGTCATGTTCGTCTGCCCTTTCTGAGCTTGTGTTTCTTGATCTTATTCACTGTGACTTGTGGAAATCTCCAGTTGTTTGTGTCTCCGGTTACAAATATTATTTGGTTATACTTGATGATTGTACTCACTATTTGTCGACTGCACCAGCACTAGCCGAACCGCCACCGCTGCCTCGGCTGCACTGGCACCTCCGTCGGCCCCAAGGGTCCGGTTGTTGTCCTCCTATGACCAACCAGCACCCCATGGGCCTGCAGTCGAAGAGGGGCTATAGGATGCTTCTACCCTATTAGTAGCATAGAGATTGCATCTCATATTCGATTTCCTATTGGCGGATGACACTTTGCCTTTCATTGAAAAGCTGCATCAAAATATCTTACAAACCTTGGGTGCTAGCCCTTTGCTCTTATATGCAAGTGGCTCAACAACCCCTAGAGAATATGCTAGCTTGTTGAAAAGGAGATCCTTAGATTCTAACTTGGTAGCCCTTCTTCTCCTTTTGCTTTGCGCCCGATACTTGCTCCTCCGTGAAGAAGAGCTTGCCACCAGCAAAGATTGACTCGACCGCTAGCTCGGTGAGATCGTCCACCATCTTGAGCCGACCCATGACCTCTTCGATGGTGAGGTCACGGTAGTCGAGCATAGTCTCGATGGCGATCTTGGTAGGGGCGTACTTGGCTGGAGTGGCGCGCGGGCTTCTCCACCGCACACGCTTTCGTCGAGGTTAGTGTCGCCGTGGGCGCTAGTTGCTACTTAAGCATGGTTAGCTCGGAGAGCGAAACCTGATCTGCCGGGCGCGCCGGTAGGCTTCGAATGCACACACTTGGAGCATGGAGCGGCGGGTGCGGTCGATCTTGATGTGGGCCGCCTTGGCCGACTCCTTGCCCGGCGGCGTCTTGCATCTCCAGCGATGCCGGCGATGATGGCCTCGAAGGTGCGCCGGTCCTCGTGATACGGGAGGTCGTCGAACTTGACCGCATCCCATATCTCGGCGAGCTGCATCTTCAACTTCATGGCGAAGCCCACTCATGATAGTTGGCCTCACGTCGGCATGGGCCATGTCCGGCGCGGGTCCTTGTACATCGTATGGATGACGAGTGACCTTAGGTGGCCAACGCGTCCACCGGGCGCTCACGGACGGTGGCCCAGGCTCGGCGGCGCTCGGGCTCCTCCGTGCGGGGACTCCTCGGTGCCTCCCAATCCCGGCGCTCCATCTTCCGGCCGCAACACGGTGGCGTGTTGGCGTGGCCTGAGCGCGGTGGATGCGGCCCGCCGCCTCGATGGCCTGCCCGCGGCTGTGGCCTTTGTCGCTGCCCGGACACCGGCGCGATCGTCGCTTGAGGTCGCCCCTTCTCCCCACTGCGTTGGCGGCGGCACAGTCTCCGCGGCAGCGTTCACTTGAGGTGGAAGCCATGGCCTTTGCCTTCTCTCACGAAACCCGGCTCATAGAGATTCGATCTCAGATTTAGATTGCCTATTGGCAAGATGGCACTTTGCCTTTCATTGAAAGCGGGATCACAATATCTTCCAAGCCTTGGGCTACCAAAGAAGTTTGATCCCCAAATACCACCTCCACATGGGCCCCCCGCCTGGTTTTCTACCTCTTCGCTGCCCGTGACTTCACCTACTACGACTCCCGACGTCCTCCTCCGGTTGCTCAACCACCTCGGCTAGACATGCACTAAGCGAGAACCGCCACCGCTGCCTCGGTTGCACCAACACCTTCGTCATCGCTGCCCAAGGGTGCGGTTGTTGTCCCCCGTGACCAACCAACACCCCATGGGCACGGGTCGAAGAGTGGCTGGATGCCGACTAGCTATTAGTAGCATAGAGATTGGATCTCAGATTCAGATTGCCTATTGGCGGATGGCACTTTGCCTTTCATTGAAAGTTTGGATCAAAATATCTTACAAACCTTGGGTGCCGACTAGCTATTAGTAGCATAGAGATTGGATCTCGGATTCAGATTTCCTATTGGCGGATGGCACTTTGCCTTTCATTGAGAGCTGGATCAAAATATCTTAGAAACCTTGGTCGCCCGACCCTTGCTCTTATATGCAAGTGGCTCAACAACCCCCTAGAGAATATGCTAGGCTGGCTTTGAAAAGGAGATCCTTTGATTCAAACTTGGTAGCCCTTCTTCTCCTCCTTACGCTCACGCCCGACCACTACTCCTCTCTGTGAGTAGGCGCTTGACACCGGCAGAGATTGACTCGGCCGTTAGCTCGGCGAGATCGTCCACCATCTTGAGCCAACCCATGACCTCTTCGATGGTGAGGGCCTGGTAGTCGAGCATCGTCTCGATGGCGATCTTGGTTACAAATGTTATTTACCGACCACCTATTAGTAGCATAGAGATTGGATCGGTTCAGATTGCCTATTGGCGGATGGCCTTGAGAGTATTAAGCTAGCACTTGTATCTTACTTTCACCATTTCTATTATTGCAAAGTAGGATTGCCTTGGCGACCAAGTAGATTAGAGCATCTTGCTTTATGCAAGGAATATGCTTAGGAGAAAAGAGGCAAGGAGCTCTACCTATATAAGCGATAGCCACCCCCCCATTGTAAGAATATGCCATTTGGTAGCCCTTTTCTCCTTCTAACTTGGTAGCCCTTCTTCTCCTTCTAACTTGGTAGCCCTTCTTCTCCTTCTACTGCGCCTGCTCCTCCGTGAGCAGAAGCTTGCCACCAGCAGAGATCGACTCGGCCGCTGGCTCGTCGAGATCGTCCACCATCTCGAGCCGACCCATGACCTCTTCGATGGTGAGGGCACGGTAGTCGAGCATTGTCTCGATGGCGGTGTTGAGGCGTGCGTGGCTGGGCGGTGCGCGGGAGCTTCTCCACCGCCTGCTCGCCGAGGTCGGTGTCGCCGTGGAGCGCCAGCTGCTGCTTTAGCATGGTTAGCCGAAGAGCGAAATCCTCGATCTACTCCCCGGAACGCCAGCAGCTCCGAATCGATGGATCTGCCGGAGCATGGGCCGCGGGCGCGGTCGGCGCTTATGTGGGCGTCTCGATGGACTCCCATGCCGCCTTGGCCGACTCCTCGTCGACAACACGTGTCTTTGCATCTCGGCGGTACTCGGCGATGATACGGAGGTCGTCGATCTCGACCGCATCCCATATCTGGCGAGCTTGCATCTTCAACTTCATGAGCCAAGCCCACTCATGATAGTTGGTCTTCATCGGCATCGGCCATGTCCGGTGCGAGTCGTTGTACACCGTCGGGCGATGGGCGACCTTGGGTGGCCATCGCGTCCACAATGGCGCCCACGGACGGGGCGGCCCCAGGCGCGGTGGCGCTCGTGTAGGACTCCTCCGCGCCTCCCGATCTGGCGCTCCATCTCCACGCGCGGCAGCGGTGGCGTGTTGGCGCGGCTGTGCCGCTACAGATGCCTACCACGCCGCCTCGATCGGCCTGTGCGGCTGCGGCCTCTGCCAGCAATGCTTTACTTTATTTTATTTTATTATCAGCTGTATTTCTCCTCCACCTTCTGATTGGTCCAAGTAGAGTATGCTATATTCCTTATATGAGCATCATAGTGTCAACCTTATCACGTTTTTGTAATTGTGAAATTTGTCTTTATAATGTGTCTCATAGATTTATCACCTTTTGTCTTTATAGTGCATGATTTTGTGGAAAACACTGTTGACAAAATAAAAATAATTATATATCATGCCATTTTCCCTCCACGTTTGATGATCTAGACCAACAATAGATATGATTTTAAGTCAGATTCATGCTTTGCTTATTTACCCAATGGACATCCTATCTGCATAGTGCATGATTTTGTGGAAAACACTGTTGATAAAATAAAAATAATTATATATTGTGCCACTTTAGCCAACAGTACTAATAATATCCCCATTTTTGTTTCTCTGCATGACCCTTCTTTGAATTGTACATTCTTGTTTGTAGGAATGTCTCTATATCATGGATGATTTTGTGTTGGCACAAGCATCTCAACAAGTTTCTCTTACCATGTAAATAAAACTGGTTAGTAAATTTCAGCTCTACCATCCATTCTCCTGTCATTTAGAATTTAAGTTCACATTGTGCCATTTCTGTTCGGTAACTGTGCACTTTTCTCTTGTTAATCAGTTTGATCTAGTACTAGAGTTGATGCAACTATTGATAGTTAGGAATTTTGTCGCAATACCCAGTTGAGCGAGTAGCAGTTCCATAGCATTTCTTAACTTGTAAAACCTGCAGAAACAAGCTGCATTATCTATACTTTCTGTTTGGGTGGTTGCATTTCTAATGTACTTGTTCTGCAGATACTCTATTGATCCCAAGGTGGCTGTATTGACTGGGTCTAAATGCAATTGTCTTGATTTCAATTAAATATTCCCTTAAAAATGAGTTTGGAATATCTTCTGACCTCGTAGAGCATTCTTGAACTACCTGTTTCCTTGAGGTATTGCTGCAGAACATAAATTGCACCATTACATTTTCTATTCAGAAACTACTTTATACTTCTGAAATCTCATATTGCTTTTTTTTTGGGCTCAACATAGGATGGATATATTCTGCTCATATGTCAACATGGTTGACTAATGGGGCATAAATTTATCATATATTGGTATGTATTCCATGGGAGTTGAGCTCATTCTTGATTTGATTTCGGAGATAGGGGTTAATGTTGAATATTTTTGAATTGGGATTTGTTCTCTAGGTAAGCATAGGATTCTCAGAATTAACATAACAAAACATTGCTCGAATTAGACTACTAGTAATGCAAGGTGATTGTTCTATTCAATTTCAAGCTTGCAATGTCTGATCAAAAGTGAGCCAAAATTATACCTAAAAAGTCATGCTCGCTGATGCTTTCAACTACTGAACTGTACATTTGCAAATACGTCTATTCGTTTTTGTATAAGCTCTATGGAGACAACCACCCATGACAGTCTCTCATGCCCTGTCCCCCACTACCAGCAGATGAACCTTCGTCTTGTTCTGATTAATTTGAGAACATAATTCATGCAGTTAATATGATTCTTTTATGTTGCTGGTCATCTCATCGTAAGACACATATTGGCACAAGACACACAACCTATATAATTTTATTCCTCTGTTTGCTACTTTTACCTTTTTCTGATATTTAAAATAGAAGTTACCATTCTTTTCTTCTAACTCTTTGTCACTGCTACTTACAGGTTTGGATTTCCATTAAAATCATCACGCCATGACTGAATGTGAGTAGTTTAGTTTATCTTCTCAACTGCATTTCTCCTCAACCATGTAACTGGTCCAAGTAGAGCATGCAATATTCCTGGTACTGACTGGTAAAGGATCAGAGCTGATATGAGCTTCATATTGTCAAACTTAGCATGTTTCTTTAAGTGTGAAATTACTTGTCTTTATAATGTGTCTCATATACTCGTCACCTATTTTATGGACTCGTCACATTTTTTATGAGTATTTAACTGCATGAGCTAGCAGAAGAGAAGTTGCTTGACTATGTGTAAGTAAGTATATGTCAACCACAAATGCTTAAAAAACATTTCTGACATTAGATATGGTATTAGTCAAACTCATGCTCACGTTTTTCTCTCGACGCTTGATGATCTAGACCAACAATAGATATGATTGTAAATAAGATTCATTCTCTATTTATTGACCCAATGAATATCCTATCTGCACTGTACATGATTTTGTGGAAACAAAACACTGTTTTACAATGTAGAAAAATATATATCGTGATACTTTTGTTGACAGTACTAATTCTATTTCTGTTTCTCTTTATCTGCATAAATCTTCTTCAATTGTACATTCTTGTAGTCTTGTAGGAATCCCTATATATCGTGGATGATTTTGTGTTGTCTGGGATGAGCATCTCAATATGTGTCTCTGATGTTGTAAATAAAAGTGGTTAGTACATTTTTTAACTCTACCATGCATTCAGCTGTGTCATTGAGAATTTAAATTCACATTCTGCCCCTTGCTATTCGGTTACGGTGTGCTTTTCTCTTGTTAATCTTTGAGTAGTTCAATCTAGTACTAGAGTTGATGCAACTATTGATAGGTAGAGATTTTGTCAGTGTTGAGTGAATAGCAGTTCCATAGCACTTCACTTGTAAACCTGCAGAAACAAGCTGCATTCTCAGTACTTTCTGCTTCGGTACTTACGATTCTTAATTTACTTGCTCTGCAGATACCGTTGTGATCCCAAGGTGGCTACATCAACTGGATGTTAATGTCATTGTCTTGATTTCAATAAACTATACCCTAAGAATGGGTTTAGAATATCTTCTCAGCTCACAGAGCTTTCTTGAATTACTTGCCTGTTGCCTTGAGGTATTCCTGCAGAACATAATTTGCATCCTTACATTTTCAATTAAATGTCTGATGTTGCATTTTTTGGCTTAACATCAGATGGATATGTTCTTCGTTGATGGCAAAGTATATTCTACTCTTTGTCAACTTAGTTGATTAATGGAGCATAATGTAGCATATATTTACGTATTCAACAGTACTTGAACTCATTCATGTTTTGATTAGACAGAGATAGGAGCTAATGTTGAATAGTTTCGAACTCATTTGTTCTCTAGGTAAGCTCCGTTGTATTCTCATAATTAACATAACAGAACATTGCTTTAATTAGACTGCTCTTTTCAGTATCAAGCTTCCTATATCTGATCAGAATTAAACAAAAGGATACCAAAAAGTCATGCCTGCTGATGATGTATATGATTTCAACTGCCGAACTGTGCAAATATGTATATATTTTTTAGATTATATGTAGGGTTATGAAGACAACCACACATGACAGTTTCTCATCCCCTGTCCCCCAGTAGCTGCAGATGAACTTTTCGTATTCATTCTGATTAATTTGAGTATATATTCAAGCAGCTAATATGATATACTTTTTTTATGTTCCTTTATTTTTGTGGGCCATCTCAACGAGAAGTCGTGTGGGCTCCACAGAACCCATATAATATTGTTCCTCTGTTCCAAGTCTTCCACTTTGCTCCCGGGTGGCTGGATTCTTTCTTATCCTAGATGAATTGGCAAGATCCTTTGTATGCACGTCGTTGGTCCCTGCTCACCCTACGATGTGCACTGCTAAGCGATTCTTGAACCGACCAGAACTTTCAACGTTATAGCGCAGCATCACTGCAATCTTGCAAAGTATTTTTATCTTGATATAGCAAATAGATGTTGTCAAAGATTTATTTGTTTAGATTATAGGTCAATGGACACAACCATACATGAGTATGCATGCACACCACACATGCTATTGTACCTGATCATGGGCATAATTGCCACATCAGGAAATGAAATTTGCATCAGATTGCTTATAAGTGAACTTTTGAGCTGATTACACGTTTTAAGTTTTCCAAGGTACAAGTAAGGGACCTAGAGTGAGGATATGGACATGTACTCGCAGCACCCAAGTTTGATTCCTTGTCGAGGTGACTTATTTCTACCTAGTCCTTTATTTAAAGCCTCCTAAGTCCCCCTAGTCTATTTTTGTTTGTTTTTCATTTATTTTTGCTCATTGTTATTCTTGACCTTGGGGATTGGACGAACACGGCGATGGACAGCGTGGACAGAGGTGGAGGATGCGGTGACGGGCCAAGGCGATCGGGCGACGGCGGCCCACGAACAAGATGAATCCCTAAAAAATGGATCACGGGTGAATTAAACCGAAGGGCCGGAAGGCGACTAGAGGGGGGTGAATAGGAGTCTCAAAATTTTCATTTGAAATCCTGGTTCATCGGCTCTCACCAAACCCTCGACTCGATCTCGACCAAAGTATGAGTAACAAACAAGCTAACCGGTAGCTAGATGTTACACGCGAAGTATTGGACATGCACGAGATCAACCGGAGAAAGATCAAACGAAGACCGCGCAAGATCGATCGAAAACAACACTAATCGTACCTTGATGGACTGTCCACGGCTCCCCCGGGCGGACTGTCCACGAGTCATAGGGGCCGGACTGTCCGTGCAATCATGCTACAGAACGAACGGTCCGGCCAAAATCGCCCTTGAGGAGCTGGACAAAGTTCTCATACTCTCTCTTGTGGGTCTCAAATAGGCGGTTCTTGATGTGTGGCATTCCCTCATGGTAGTTTTGCAACCTAAGCCTAATCTCACGAGCGGTGGAGCAATCCGAGACACTCTCAAACTCAGTATCCTTCTAGAGAAAAGAACACGCGGGCTCGGCTATTGGCGTTGTGTTGGTTGCTCTTGACCAAGTCTGGCACCAAGACCACAAAGTTGGCATCCTCAACAATATCCCACACCACGGGAATTGATTCCCATGAGATGTGCTTGCATCTTGCTCTTAGTAGGGATAGTTCGTGCCATCGAACACCGGTTGTTTGCCAAAGTGGTCAAACACATGATCCATGTCGCCTTCTAGCGGATCATAGACCGATTAAGGTGGAAGTGATCCTTAACCGGCTCTGATACCATTTGAAGGACTGGAAAGGCTACTAGAGGGGGTGAATAGGAGCCTCAAAAATTTCTTTCGAAATCATGGTTCATCGGCTCTCATCAAACCCTTGATTCGATCTCGACCAAAGTACGAGTAACACATAAGCTAACCGGTAGCTAGATGTCACACGCGAAGTATTGGACACGCACGAGATCAACCGGAGAAAGATCGAACGAAGACCACGCAAGATCGATCGAAAACAACACTGACTGTGCACAAGCGGACTGTCCACAGCACCCGCAGGTCACAGGGGCCGAACTGTCCGTGCAATGCTTCAGGAATGGACAGTCCGAGAGAAATCAGGACACGGGCGGACTGTCCGCAGGAGATGGGCGGACTGTCCGACGACCAGATCTTGGAAAGCCGACCAAGAGAAAGAGGTGTTGGACCGAGATGAGGCGACAATGGCAAAAGCGGTCCCCGGCGGGGCCGGACGGTCGAGGGCAAAAATCAAAACCGGACTTGCGAAGAACCTTGCTGACGGGCGCAAAACCAATACGAGGGTCGGACAAGTATACCACTTTGGGGCGGGGCTGTCGCGCCTCGGGGCGATCGCGGAGCCGACGCCGTCTAAGCCGCGACCCGATGGCCGACTGTCGAGGGTTAAAACCGGACTGTCCTCGAACCCCGGATCGCCCTCGCCTTGTGCGGGCGAGAGGCTAAATCCACGTGATTCAAAATCGCCTCTTCCAAAATCCGTCCAAATCTCGATCAAATCAACACCAACTGCCACCAAATTTTAACCACAAGGTCACAAGGCAGTAGTGAGGCTATCCTTGAGAAATCATCGCCCAATTTGATCTCAATCCTCGAAAATCAACGAAAAGGGATGAAAATGGGAAACTAGGAACCCTAGATACAAATCTTGCCCGATATACGAACTTGTGAGGTTTCAATTGATTTCCTTCGGTGGGGAATGCTCCTCTAACGTCATGGATCGAATCAGTGCAAGAAAAACGAACTCAAACGGTCACGAAACGAAGAAATCGCACCGAGAAAGGGAGGGGAAAAGATGAACTTGCAAAGAACACAAAACAAACTCACCGATCCATCATGAATCCAAAAGCCCGGAAGGCACAAGCACACTGCGGGGGTGCTCTTCCCATGAACAAACACTACAAAGTTGTATTGGACCTCCCTCACACAAAAGAACAACTAAAGATGGGGAAACCCTAAAGGAAAACTAGAAAATGAGAGGTAGGGAGGAAAGAGGGGGTTGCCCTCTATTCATAGTCTGAATACACATCCCTAAACTACCCCTACTAAATGAGCCTAACCACATCACCGAGAGCAATATGGTTCGACTCGAGATAAATCTACCCTACTAATGCACCAACTTGTCTCTCATTCAAATCTATTCAAATGAACCACCAAGATTGTTTCTTAACCTTCTCTCTCATTACTCATTCACGAATCAACGATCCAGATTAAATGTATGGGACACCTCCCTCGCGCGCCCAGCGCCCGACACGTACACCCCACGGGGCCATGGCCACGGTTCGATCCCCCGCTTTCGTTTTTTTTCCGAAAAAAAACATGCCTCCGCAGAAAGAAAGAAGAAACACCGCGAGACTTTCGCCGCCGCCTCTTCGGCGGGGCCTTCTCCCCCGTTTCCCCTTGTTTCGCCGTCTTCTTCTCCCTTCTTCCCTTCCCCATGGTTCTTCTTCCCTCCGGTGACCTAGACATGGTAGATGGCTAGATCCACTCGGGAGGAGGCCGGATCCGCGCGTTAGATGGCCGGATCCATGCTCTGCTAGACATTCTTGGCCAGTTTCGGTGATGCGCGGCGGCGGGCGTCCCATCTACGATTTCTCGGCCGCCACCCGCCGGCACGCCTGCGGCACCCTCCACCCTCGCTGCGCGTGCATCTCTCTCTTCCTCTCGCTTGAATCCTAGATCGACGACGAGACAACGTAGGAGGCGAGCCCAGATTGAAGACGAGGCAGGGAGAGGAGCCATGGACTCCCGCTCTGCTCCCTCCACGGCCCGCGCCGCCACCACCGCCACTGCCCACCGCTCCTCGTGCTTCTCCATGTAATGTTGAGCCATTCTGCTCTTGCAATTGCACTTCGGATCTGTAATGGAGACGATTGTTGTGTTTGCAGGGTGCCGATGCAGCTCTGGTGCTGCGCGGGATTGTCGCTACTGTTGCTGGACAGCATGGCGGTAGTGGCAGGCTGACGTCGCCGCCGATCATGGCGTCGAGCTGCCATTCTCTCTCTCATGGTATACTCTATCGCAAATATCCCAAGCTTGTCTGTGTTTGCTTTCGATTTGGTGGACAATCGTGTCCGTGTATTTTTTTTACTCTGATAGATTCATAGTTTAGTGCGTGCTGTTTTGTGTGAATAAAAAAATGTCACTCATTATTGTACTGTAATACTGAAATGTCATTCAAACCATTTTAACCAATCGTGTTCAACGCAAAACCATCTCCCTTTTCCGGAATGGTGTCCGCTGCTCTGTAATACATACATGAATACCTATGATCTCTGAATGGAAAAGCGCATATAGACAATGAAGCCTTGAATGCTAACGCATATAGACAATGAAGCCTTGAATGCTAAATGCAAGCAACCACTGTGAGCTCTCTGCATCCACATACTTATTTATTTCCATAGAAGTCAGGACAAGTGCTGCTGGTTACTGCAATTATTTCTTTATAGGTATAGTGATTTATGTACCAAGTTGAGTAGAGCGATTAGAACATGTTCTATTTTTAAATTCTCTTTAATATTGGTGTTTGTAAATTGGGCTGTCCCCAGAATGGATGCAATGCCTTGTCCCGCTTGTCAACTTGTCCAAGCTGAAGATTCAGGGGAAGCTCATGTTCCCAGCAATGGAGCTGAGGTCGATGTAGGAGATATTGCTTTATGTTAGGTAATGTTTGATAATGTATTTTACTATTCAGCAAGTTACTTAGATTTGCCGGTTTGTACTCATGCTGAAATTTATTTGTGCAGCTTCGACATCCACAAATCTGTGCTTGCCGAATCATCCTCACACTGTGACATGGTCGATCATAAAAATGTTGATTTGTCTCCCAGTCCTCTTCATAAATTGCTTAATTTGCTCAACCTAAAGGCATCAGCAAGGTAGCTCACTGATTGTTCCTTTTAGTAAATTTTCAATATTCTTGTTTTCTTTTTCACAAATTGTTGATATCCCTACCATGTGCAGGATGCTTTATCTCTTGATGACCTCACCACTAAGCTGATGCAAATTCTAAGGGTAAGCAACAAGCCCTCTTGCTGTTTTCAGCTATTACAAGTTTTTCAGTTGTACCTCTTCAAACACAGGAAGGCTATCTTGTGCAGTTCAATCACGCCTTGCACTGCACACATGGTTATTTCGTGCATAAGTGGGTGCAATTTTAATGTCAGTGTTCTGTACATACACTTTCTGATTGATTCAAGCTGGCTCACTATATTATCCGTGTCCCAGAACGGTAGATTGGGTTAGAATTGGTCCCTACTCCCTCCGTCCCCATGGAGTCGTCGTTTTTGACTTTTAAACTTCATGTTTGACCACGTCTTATTTAAAATATTTATGCAAATCATAAAATAAATTAATCAATATTCAAGTATCTTTATTGATAAAATAAGTCGTAACAAAATAAATTAGATTTGTGCAAAAATTTGAATAAGACGAAACATCGAAGAAGATGGCGGAATCCGGGGTGACAAACTCGATGGAACGGAGGGAGTACTCTCAGTTATGAATTTTTACTCGTCGTTTTGTTTTCTAATCATGGTAGTCTGTGCAGTGCTGACAGGGTGCTTGTGTAACTTCCAAGTCATGATGGATCACGTTGGTACCGAGAAAGGGTGAAGCTAATTTTTTATGGATCCTTCAAACAGTCTCAGAGAGCAGGGGTGGGGTCCCGTCATAAGAGGTGCGGGCCAAGGAGCGATCAGAGGCCTTTCATGCTGAGATTTTTTTTGTGCGCGCTCTGCAGAGAGTTGCTGATTTGGGGATGGAGATGCAGAGAGTGATCTTGGCAACTGATGCTGCAATGGTGGTGCAGGCCATGACCTCTTCGGATTTTGATCGATCATCGGCGAGCGGCCTTTGTTTGGGAGCTTAAAATTCTTTCATCCAGCAACTTTCTTGCTTTTGAGGTTGTTCATAACCCCTCGTTATTGTAATATGGTAGCCCGTCACTTCGGTGCTCTTGGAGCATGTTTGAGTCAGGTACTGATCCGGTGTTGTATTCGGTCGCTTGTAGCTAAATCTTTAGCATCGTTTTATGAGTAAATGGAGATATCTTTCATATTCAAAAAAAAAAATATTCTGGTACTATGATAAGATATAAGATACCACAATATTAATGTCATTCGGTGGAAGATGGCGGAGGCAACGAGGACGGTGGCCGCGGCGAGCGGGCGGCAGTGGCAGCGGCAGCGGGCGTGTCCCTCAAATTTCCTCGGCCGTCGTCCGCCCTTTCTCTGAAGTCTGATCCGTCGCGCGCACAGCAGATGAACGACATGGCCACCAAGAACAATGTTTCCATCTTAATCAGGTCCACGGAACAGTCACAGCAGAAAGATCCGTCGTCCCCAGCGTCCCCACCATCGAAACAAAAATCAATCGTGTGCATGCACGGGACATTGCTATTTCTAAGCCCAATGTAAAAACCAGCAATCGGCCAGTAGCAGCCCATGGTCGATCGCATGCAAATGCAAATGAATCATCATGCAAATTGAGTCTCCCTCACAGATGCATTGCTTGATTCACGCCAAGACTGCATGCAAGACATATCCATTAATTCCTTTTCTTATTCTTCTTTCTATAAATATCCATTTTTTATTTCTTTTTGCCTTTTTATTTCCTTGCCTCCCCATTTGAATACGTTGGATCGCTTGCTGTAGAGACAACAAGCAGTACATACAAATCCATCGAGAACAGGCGCTTCGGCGCCGCCACCAACCCCACTTGCGATCAACGCGTCAACCTCGCGTTTGCGCCCGCCCATGATAAAGGAGTTCATCGAGGATGGCTGTCGGGAAGAGTCGCATGGACGCCTACGGAGGTGATGCCTACACGGAGGCAGTGGCGGATCTAGGATTTTAGCGTGGGGTATGCGGCGGGGAAAAAAATCTTGTATAATTCGGTAAACTATTTACAATTCAGTAAAACGACACTAAACCTTGATATAAATCGTTCAAATCATATACAAATACTTCAAAATATTGGCGGATTGACGGCGTGTGGCGAAGGCGAAGCAG
The DNA here is from genome assembly GCA_015847255.1 of Hyparrhenia diplandra. Taxonomy (NCBI): domain Eukaryota; kingdom Viridiplantae; phylum Streptophyta; class Magnoliopsida; order Poales; family Poaceae; genus Hyparrhenia; species Hyparrhenia diplandra. The sequence goes on along the minus strand of JADLZK010000644.1, from coordinate 847,360 downwards.
CGAGCTGGAGATCAGTCACTGCTTCTAGAGTGGCGAGTTGATGATTCAACTCCCCCTGTGGCCTGCGACTGTGCGAGCAAGCCCAGCCCATCGCTGATCGTCGATATGTCTTCGACTTCTGCATGGCGCACGAGCGTGACTCTACAAACCTACGTTGAGACTGCTTGTTTTTTCCTACTATGTGTGGTTGACGGGCGGGCCACGGGGTGGTCGGTGGACCACCTGCACCACCCCAGTAGGTCCGCCAGCGACGAGGTGATCGGCATCAACGGGCCGAATAGGCGCTTGCGAGACTAGGTCTTCGTTCGACCCGCCTCTTGAGGCGAGCATCCGCCACGCTTGGTATACTCGCCCCTTTCTTGCCTTCTTGATGTGCTAAATGGAGATCCCGAACCCTGATATAAGCTATTTTGGCTATCTAGAAAATGTTCCTATAGCTCGGCGTGTTCTCCAAAAAAAATGTTCCTATAGCAATGGCGAGTTATCACGACACACAACCTATGCGCATAGATCATATGTCATAAATATAACATGGAAACTATACTCTAATTCTAATACACCAAACCGACCTCCTCTCCGGCGTCCAGATGCATTGCACCTGCCACGACGTAGCACTGCCCTCCTCGACACTTAATGCACCGCCGTGTCAAACCTAGGCGGATCGGCGCCAAAGGCTGGTGCGCCGCGTGCCGCCGGGCTTGGCTGGCCTGTGCTTCGGCAAAGCGAGCGTGTTGGGCCCTGAAAAGTCATTTGGATGATGGTTGCTTGGCCCAGGTCGCATTGTGGTGGGCTCATCTTCCTTGGGTTGAATGGTGTTTAGAAATATGCTTTCCAGGAAGGTGCCTTTTGGTACATTTTCCACTTGTATTTATCTAATTCCTGCAAAACATTTATTTGTACACTACAAGTGGAAATATGTCAATAATAAATGTATATGTGTGTATTGATGTATAATTTCACCCCTTATTGGTAGAATGCCGACGGTAAAAATACATCGTTAGCGACAATCAACAAATCGCCCCAAGCTTATCCTTTGCTCATCCTCGAGCAATGATAAGGACTTGGTTGTTGATCGGGAGTTGCTTCCATGCCGATTATGTTTAAAAGGTGCCATGCTTATAACAAAAATTTTCTACTAGAATTTGAATAAAATGGCATATTTATCCACCCCTTATTACCTTCAGTCGTTGTGGGGCTTTTGAGCCGTCTCCGAATCTTGGGTGGTTGCAAGATAAGAACGGATCAACGAACACGCCTATATTTCATCCTTTGAACAACTATCAATCCGAGAGGTTTTTAAAATATTTTTGCAAATAAATTAGTTCCTCGAATGATCTCTCGATCACTTTCGGATATGTATGTGGTTTTGTTCCTTACCACAGGCTTAAATTATCTTTCTTTTGCCTACTAACTATATGAGGCTTTTTTGGGGTTTTTGGGTAGGTAAACGATCGGCATACTTGTATCATGTCATGTTGCCTTAGTCAAAGACCGGACCACATGGAGAAACTAGTCATAGGCCTAGATCAAGATGTGCAAGTGTGTGGAATATTTTTTTTGTGTTTTGTACTTCAGGTATCATGACTCTCTCTTTTCGGTGGAATATTACTTGTATGGGTTACCTTTATTTATTTTTCTCTTTTTCTTTCTTTTTTTTTAGACGAGTACTTGACTTCCTCGTCTTTTTTTTTTTGAGACATTTTGTCTATCTGTTTTTAGCATACATTTATCTCGTGTCGCTCTTTAAAATATAACTAAGAATTTTGTTCTTGTTTTTCTTTGAAATGCATCATTAGAAGAAGAAAAAAAATGAAGCAAACATCGGGGCAATGATATATAAAATAAGATACATCGAGATCTCTCTTCCCACCGGCCAATGGTGGTGGTGAGGTCCACGTTGTTCATACGCCACAACTAAAGATCGCTAGGGAGCAATGAGACACGGAGTACAAGTATGAACCATAATCGGGATGGAATCCATCCGGTGCACGCCGCCGCGGCTCCATCTCAGCGTCATCGCCGGCCGGTCGCCATGTTGTTCTCTTGACATAATCATGACATAGGAACTAGTCTATAGTTTCCATATTGTGATATCGCCATATAGAACTTTATGCTTAATCGTTCATGCGATGTATTTGAGTAGTGTTAGGGTTGTCTTTGAGGTTGCGGTTCGTCACTCCTTCGGGTTTGCTCGTATTCTAGTCCGTCCATTCGTAGGGGGTGGAGTCCATGGGGGACATGAGTAGTTTCCTTGTATGCTGGTGCGGTGGTCTCCCCATCCATCTCCCTCTCAGCTCTGACCTCCTATTTATGTAGGTTGCATGACTATCAACTAGTTTTGTGCACAACTATGATTAGAATCTCTATGCTCCACTTAGGACTTTCTTTATTCTTTGTTTATTTTTATCCTTGAAATTGGCTTGAGTGAGTGTGTGAAGTTATCTTTCTACCTTTTACCCCTGTTATGAGCATTGGTCTATTATACATTTGTGTTATCTTGTTCATGGCTCTCTTAGATACTTTTACACCATGCCTTCCTTTGGGAAAATATAAATAACGATACCTGAATATCTCCAGGTGAAATGCTACAATGGTAGATATGTGCGCTTGCGGATGATTTTCTAATATGGCAAGGTCTATCACCATTGATGTTCCTAGTGTGATCACCGACATGGTGGTTTTGCTTAGGAATGTTAGCGGCACATTTCTGGCGCCATTATTAGAGATAGGTTCAAAACCTGTTTCTAGTGATTACGCTAAGAAATGCCAACAAATAAGACTGCCGCATCGGGGGCATGAAGCCGCCGAGTATGTTCTTGCTCTTATGCTCTATAGGGCTAACACCAGTGCCGCGGATGACGACTATGCCCGGTGGGTGTTGCGGGAGATCAAAGGCGACCACCTGGCGACGGCTGGGACGTGGAAGAACATCAACTGTACTCAGCCCCACCGACAAGCATGGAGTTTTAGGGTGGGCGACTTGGTGGCGCATATACCAGAAGTGTGGCGTACATCCCGTCCTATAGCCCAAATGGTGCCTCGCCATGATGGGCATTAGTGCAGCCAGCCAAGATGGTGTAGCCGTCCTCGCGTCTCAGGTGATGTGTTGGCGTGCGTGCGTTTCTGATGAGGAGTGTAGGATCCACGACGAGTGTTAGTGGTTCTTCGGTCCAATCAATATTTTGTAGATGGTTAGCATTGGCGGACCATGGATAACAATCATGGTGTGGCAAGGTTGGTGATCTTCACACAATCAAACTTCTATTTGTAGTGCAGGCATTGATCTATTGCTACCTCCTCTTTCTCTAGATGGTGTTCTCAATTGAACAAACTGAATTAGATAGTTTTTGGTGTGTACATGATGGTTGATGTTCTCGATCGAACAAGCTTAATTTGATCGATCATATGCATGGTTGATGTTGAAAAGATCCTAAGTACGCATGAAAACTAAGATATTTTATTAGTTTTAACCATGCATTGTGTTATATTTTTCTAAATTTGTGTTGTTTGGATGTTTTAATTGTAGTTGAAATGATTAGTGAACAGAGTGCTAGAACAAAAGGAGTTTGTAGGAGTAGTAGGCGTCCGTGCGTCCTTCGTGTTCTCGTCTTCCCAATCAGTGCCTCGCCATTCGAGATGGGCATCCATCACCGTGTAGGTGCAGATGACCTTGCGCGGCCTGCACTAAGGATTGGACGAAACGACAGTGGTAGACGTGGGCCCTATCCTATAGTGAGGTGTGTAGGATACGCAAAGGATTCGCACGCAAGGCCCTATTCTACATGTGTCTATAGTAAAAAGGCCGTCTGGTGGAAAAGACTCTTGTGCTCTACAGTACACAGGTGCCGCCAATGACGAGGTATTGATGATTTTTATATTCCTGAACTATTTGACCAAAACATTTTCCAATAGATAATACTTTTATTGGGACTCGGCGCGGCCGGCCAGCCAGGCGGTTCACTATTACTTCTGGTTGCGTGTCGCAGAAGCATTAGTTTCCCCTGTGTTGTAGAAGGGCAAGAGGTCCGCTACTCCAGAGGGAAAGAGAGGGCAGAGAGAGGGGCCGGCGCCGTTGTCAAAGAAGAAGGGCTTTGGAAGGCAACATGGCCGACGCGATGGCGGCAGATGCCGTGACGACATGCTTCTTGTTGCAGCTGCCGGGGGACTGCTCGAGCAGTAGATCCTCCAGCACTGCATCTAGCAGGAGGAACGACTTCTAGAAGCAATGTACTTGGAGCTTCGTCGCGTCTGCCGCAAGTTCCGGCAGTACACCGACACCAAGGAGGCGATCTGACTTGTGTCGCTCCGTCAGCTGCTCTGGCGATGCAGAGAGTTCCCCTAGGAGCTCTAGCAGGGACGCGTCCTCAAGGCCAATCATCTGGAGGCCATATGCTACGAGGGGATGGTGAGGATGACAACGGCGCAATCAATGAACAAATGTTACACAGCTTCTTCTGCAAGGCTAGTTCAGAACACACAATCATTGGCGTAGAGCTGCATTTTTCTCCTTTTTAAGATGTGTGATATGTTGTGAATTATCGTATCTTGCATTCTCTTAGGTAGCATTTGGATGTCGGCATTGAGAGCCCGAATTAGGAATTGGAATTGTTATCCACCAATGCCGGTGTTTGGATGTCAACAGAATTGGGCAATGGAATTGGGGACAAATACCGTGCAACATTGGTTTCATCTAGACGCTTCTTCTCCCAATTCAGAGCCCGCACCCTCTATATTGCATAGAATTGGATTTTACCTGGGCACTCGGAGTCCGAGGGGTGTAGGAACGACCGGCGGCGGCGGCTCGGGCACGCTTGGGTGGAGGAACGACCAGCGGTGTTGGGCTGCGCGTCGCTGGGCGAAGGGATGGTCGGCGATGGCCGAGCCATTGTTGTGCCTGTACTCACTCGAGCTCGCCGCCTCCACTTCTTCCACGTGGCGGGCGGTGCCCCTCTTCTTCCTCCAGGTCGGTGGCGCACCCTCCTCTTCCTCGTGGTCGGCAGCGAATATTACCACGAGTAATTCCAGTGTTCCGACCAGCTGATTTCTCTTACTTCATCCCTAACGTGTGAGACAGTGTTCTCGGTGTTCAGGATGTATCTGAACTCTTAACGAAGATATAGTGGCTGCGGCCCCTCCGGCCTGCCCCTTAAAAAATGTAGATGCGTCTGAACTCTGTACTCTGAACTTTGGTGGCTCTGTTGCTCCCTCTACTTTATCTACACCTGCTTAACACTACTCAATGACAGCTAATTTGTTCAATGTAATATTAGAGAGAAAGTGACAGGAAACAGTTCTGGGGAAGAATAATGATGAAGGAAGGCACGGAGAAATTCTCCGGCAAATTACAAAGCCTAGCATGAAAACAATGCTAGGTATTCCAGTTGATCAGCACGTTAGAAATTTAGAGAGAGAATGCTTGGGCACTGAACTGCAGATGCCAAGATCAACCACGCAAAACCATGAAGTAATTTAATATGCTCCAAATGATTAGTCAATGATGGCTTTAGTTAGTATTTCACGGGTGCAACAATCATGCCTTGAACCAATCAAAACAGGAAGCAAACACGTACAAGCTGCAAGCTGTTGCCATGCGATGTTCAGAAAAATGAAATGCAAACAGACGTACGCGTTTCAGACACAGGAACAAAGACAGAGGCAGCCTCCAATGCCAGGCGAACGGACGACAACCAGGGCAGGGTCTCTGGGCGGCTTGCGTTTGAAAATCAGAGAGACACAGACATGGGTCTGCACATGTAGATGAAATCAAGAACACACTGAATTAACCAAACAAATAAATATATTAATCAATCCAAAGGGCTATTAGAACAACACGTGACTTAGAAAATCAAATCATAGGCCAGGAGAAACACTGCTGCCGTGCTTTACTACAGATCGATCAAGACAGAGCACTACAGGGGCTGATCTAGGAGGGATCAAGTCCGATCTAGCCTGAAACGACGAGCACCCCTGCTGCTACTATCGGACAGAGAAACGGATCACAACAACCAAGCACGAGCAGACAACGCAAACCAAAAGCACTCGATTCATGACACAAACCAAATCCAACTGCCACGAAATTAAGTCCAGATAAATCTAGGGCAGTAAGGGGGCGAACATAACGAAATGAACGCTCAAAGTTTGGTCGAACCATGGGCAAATCAGATCTCAGACATGGACGAAAATTGGTGGAGAAAAACAAGAACGCGAAGAACAATTCACAGGTTCCAATCTCAGATTACACTCACGAATTTCTCCAAACAACCCTAAAGGAACAAGAAAAGCTGCGGTAAAAACTTAGAAGCACCGACCTGGAGAATGTTTGAGGGATCCAAGATCCACACGTCGTCCTGCACCAGCGACCCCAGCCCCGGCTCCTCTTCGCCGGTAGTGCGAGGACGAATGGGAGGAGATCCGGCCTTCTTGCCTTCGGTAGTGCGAGCAGGAACGGGAGGAGATGGGAGTGCGAGACCGGGGGACAGGCGCCGCGATCACCGACGAAGTTTCCTTCTGCCGCGGTTTTTTTTTTACGGGCGGAGGAGAGGCGCATCGCACACGCGTTTTTTCTTTCCTTGTCACGCGCTTTCCTTCTGGGCTTTGCGGGGGTGGGGTAAAGTGCCGATCGCACGGGCTCGCATACGACGTACCAAGTTTTTACCGTACGAAAACCAAATCTTACTTTTATCCTTTTTATTTATGTTGTAGAGATAAAAACTTAGAAGCACCGACCTGGAGAATGTTTGAGGGATCCAAGATCCACACGTCGTCCTGCACCAGCGACCCCAGCCCTGGCTCCTCTTCGTCGGTAGTGCAAAGACGAACGGGAGGAGATCTGGCCTTCTAGCCTTCGGTAGTGCGAGCAGGAACGGGAGGAGATGGGAGTGCGAGACCGGGGGTCAGGTGCCGCGATCACTGACGAAGATTCCTTCTGCCTTGGTTTTTACGGGCGGAGGAGAGGCGCCGATCGCACACGCGTTTTTTTTCTTTCCTTGTCACGCGCTTTCCTGCTGGGCTTTGCGGGGATGGGGTAAAGTGCCGATCGCACGGGCTCCAAGTTTTTACCGCACGAAAACCAAATCTTACTTTTATACTTTTTATGTTGTAGAGATAGATATTATCTGTACTTTGGCCATAAGTGTTACAGAGCTGAGCGCAGAGGCTACAAAAATGGCAGCCCATCTGAAAGCTGAGCGCAGAGCTTATCCTGCGGAAGGAGCGCACCTGGCCACACAGAACCCCGCTGCGTGTCAGTGGCTCCCGTCCCCGGTGATTGCCAGTCTATTCCTGGCTGTGCGTCGGCCAGGTCGTGCGACGTGAGCGTGCCAGAGTGGTCGACGTCGAGCTCGTCGAACTCTTCAACAAACTCTGCGATCTCCTCCTGGCTGATCTTCCCTAGCTCCTTTAGCTTGTACAACGCGAACTCTGCGGCGCTGACCCTACTGTCACCGTCGAGGTCCGCCGCCTCGAGGTCCATGCTGGTAGTCCGCCGAGTGAGCACCCAATGCGCCAGATCCTGCTGCCGCCGCTCTGCGCCCAGCTCCGCTGCGTACAGGAAGAAGAGCGCCACCACCAACGTGCTCACGATGATCCACGCAGCCGCGAACGCGCGCCCGGTCGCCGACGAGAAGCTCCGGTCGCCGTACCCAAGCGTGGTTACAGTCGCGCAGACACAGTAGAACGCGTCCACGAGGCGCATCCCCTCTACCTTCATCAGGAACGCCATCCCGGACGCGAGGACAACGGCGAGGAGGCCGGTGGCGGTGTAGAGCTTGTAACGGACTTTGTTGGCCTCCATGTCCCGCAGCGACTTGGCGTCGTCGGCGTGGTTAAGGTGCACCGCACGGAAGACAAGCGCCTCCTGCTTCTCGACAAGGTAGTCGGCGGCCTTGCTGAGGAAGGCTCCGACCAGGGCCACGCCGGCGAAGGCGAAGACGCACGCCAAAAGCTTGGCGACGTCGCTGGACGGGACGATGTCGCCGTACCCGACGGTGGTCATTGTGACCACGCAGAAGTAGAGCGCGTCCAGCACGCGGTTGCCGCTGCGGTCGCCGGACATGTCGTCCATGGCGAGGTAGAACGCGGCGGTCCCGGCGAGGAGGTAGGCGAGCAGGAGGATGCCGACGAGCCAGAACCTCGGCCGCGAACTGGTGAGCAGCCCATTGGGCGGCAGTGCGCCGCTGGCGCCCTTCCGGCTCATGTTCTCCCTCTGGAGAATGGATCGCTCGGTGTTGTGAGACGGCGCCGTGTGGCAGCGCCGGAACCTTCTTGCCTTTCCCGGCGGCAGCATCTTAGAAGGGTCGCCGGCATGTAGCAGGCGTTCCTGAACGCCGTTCTCCGCCATAACGAATTCTGAGAACGATGCTGGAAATGAGAGGCAAGATGGGGTGAAGAATTTGCCTGAAATTTCAGAGTTGCAGGCTTGCAGCAATGGGAAAACTGTCGATCTCTCCCTGTCCCATCTTACCGTTGGTTTTGAGACGGTCGGGTCCTTCTGAACGGCTCAATGGAACCTGTTCTTTTTGGTGTCACATGTTAACTATTCATGTGTGGACGTGCATTTTATTGTCCAGATTTTTAGGGCAACAGACTCGGATATTCTTTTGCCTTACGTTATGTATCTTGTGAGCTTCACAAGAAAGCTAAAAGCTTTTTAATAGAGCGCTCTTTTTAATATATAAGAGACAGATAAAGCATTGTTTGGTACTTTCTGCCTACAGTCACTGTCGATAGAAATGTGAAGTGCCAACTGCATTGCATGTGGCTGTGACCGCCAATGATGCGTATGGTTCAACATTTTGGTCTTGCCATCTCGGTACCAAAAATAGTGCATTTCCAACGGTGTAGTCGCCAAAATTTGAGGACAATAAGAGAAATATGGATTTGTTGTCAAAGGTTTTTTTATTCAAACATGGTGTAGCGAAATCAACACAAATTAAAGTGGTCTACCAATTTAATTGTTGAAATTCTCATCATGATATTGGATACCTTGTTTTGAAAGCTTGAAATCCACAACACAACTACTTTAATAAGCCTCCATTTGGACAGCTCCGCTTGACTAGTGAAGTTGGTTTTTCTGATTTTAGTTTTATGAGCAGTTTTTTCAATGAAGTAAAGTTTTTTTCAAGACTTATTTGGTAAATCAGCTTCACATGTTAGACCTAAGGATCAAAATGATTATAATGTTCTTTGTCGTTATCCTCTCGCTCTTTCCCAAATATATTTCCACCTGGTGGCATTCGCACGGGCTCGGGTGAGCTCGGGTCTCGCTTACGTCCGCATGTCCTCCGACATCCGAGCCTACGCACCCCATGCTGCCCCGGTGCATCTCCCCTCAAATTGTTCTTTGCAGCATGGACGACATGGTCTCCATGGCGCCGGTAGCCCGCCGCGCGTTCCTATCAAACTCGTCCACAACGTCATCGGCGCCCTCGGCATCACGCCCGATGGCCTACCCTGCCCCGTGCCTCCCGGCCTTGGCCTATCGTCATAGACAACGGTGGCCCCGTCCTGCGCCCCTTACGGCCTAGCCCCACCCCATGCCTCATGGCCCCAGCCCCACACCATTGATGGGTAGTGGCCCCGGCTAGTGCCACCGACAGCGGGGGTCGTGCCCTGCGCCCATAGCGGCGACAACGGCTTGGACTCGCGTCCTAGTGACTGTGCACTATAACCAAGTGGTGAGCCAACCATGTGACAAGATCCTAAATTATAAGTATGTCAAGCCTCATGATCAAGTGTTCATGCCTGAAAGAACCCTAATTATAATTGATCCCTCCTGGATCACCCAAGGGCTCAAGGGCTACACCCATTAGGTGCACTCACGCCAAGCACCCTCAAGCTAGGGACTTAGGGTGAGCCCGTGAATGCACGTTGCCTCTGCTCCGAGCTCGGGAGCTAGTCCTTGGCTCTACCCTGGATTTAATTCCATCCATGCTAGAAGACGACTCCCCAAGCCACCAAGGCTCCGGATCTCCTAGGCCCCACCCCTTGGGTGTGGCTTTGCTGGCCGCTCTGCCAACAGGGTCATGCACCGAGTGTGACCAAGAAGACAAACTCCTTCGCAACCTCTAGGCGCACTAGGCCATATGGGCCCACATATCATCTCCTCGACTCAACCTCCCTTGCCATTGAGAAGACTCTAGAAGGTGCGCCCGAGGGAGGCGGGTGAAAAGATGATAAAGCTAGGAATGTTGATTTGACGAACACTATCGGCAACGGCTGGGGAGGGCCGGCGGGGGCCGTGCCCCCCTAAACAAAAGGAAATAATTAGCCACTCTTAATCACAAAAGGCCAAATGATTACCGGCAGTGTTGATTACCAGTAGCCCATGGCCCAGCCCATGTACGCACGTTGCTCTGTTGAGTTTTTATCCACGTACTTCATTCCTTAATAATAAATTACAACATCGAATAGTAATATTTCTTTCTAATTTGCGTGTTGATTCGCCTTGTTCTAACTTTACCAGTCTCAACCGCAACTACAGAGCGTGCATTTTCTGCGATGAAACTTGTAAAGACTAGGCTACGCAATAAAATGGAAGATGGATTTTTAAGAGATTGTTTGTTACTCTTATTGAGAGAGAAATTGCAAACGAAGATCACGACGGATTCAATTATTGATGATTTCAACATGGCGAAGAATTGTGCGGTGAAATTGAAATGAACAAGGTATATTTCTCACTTTTGCAAACTATTCACTTTTGTGTATTAGAATTGCATAATTAATTACTATATTTATGACTACCTAGCTAGAATATGCTTGTATGGATAAAACAATTTGAAAACAAATTGTTAAATTCTTGAACCGATGAATATAGGATGGCCCCTTTATTTGTGTGCCAGTTCCGCCACTGACTATCGGTTTGATGTACAAAACCAGCAGTGATGTGCCCATGATCATTACCATATTATGTATGGACCCGACATTGATATGATTTTCCCATATATTTATAATTTATTAATTAATTCAATATTTTCTATGATACTTTTTATTTCATATGGACATCGGACTTACATACATCCCAAAATGCATCAAGATTTATAATACAAATGTTAAGGTAATGTATAAGTTAAAATGAAAATGTATATATTACGATAGTATTTTCAACATGTTTCGATCAAAACTTCTCTTACATGCTTATTAAATCAGCCGAACAGATTCTAAGTGGTATTACGCACATAAAGGAATAATAAAACAACGTGTGAGATATGGAGGGATAGGAGCTCATTATTTTATTACTCTTAGCGACATGATATTCGTCGGTACAGAGGAGGCAATTACTCCCCGTGGTTCACCCCGGTCTCTGTTCAAATGATGGATCCTGTACGTTTTTTTTTCTTAACTCTCACTCCATTTGTTTTCTAATCTTGGCAACCAACGAATTGGTAGTCAACAGAAAGGTGGCCGTTGGCCATGCCACCTCCATCGGTGTCAATTTGCTGGAACACCGACGTGTCCAGGTCGAGCCCGCCATTGGCGCACTGGTCCACTACCCTGGCCACCGTTGTCGCCCCTGTCGCCCTATTGGTCACCTGCTCAAGAAAGCATTGCCGATTATGTTGCTAGTGCGAGGGAACAACAGACAAACAACAGAGAGATAGAGAGAAGAGTGCATATATGCATTCGAATTCGCACCTGGAGGCAGCGGCCACATGAGGGCTGGCCATGATCACCAGCAGGGCCACAGAACGCCGTCCAGCCGTAACGCTGCCGCCACTCCAGCGGCTTGTTGGCATCCCACGTAGCGCAGAACGTGCTCGCCTTCCCCATATCCCAGTTGATGCTCTGGGGATTGTACATGTTGTACGTCGCTAACACACCGTGTGCTTCCTGCGCCTTCGCCCCATCAAAAGCGGCCAGGATGAACATGACCGACGGCACGAGGAAGAAGAGTGACACCCTTGAGACAGCCATTATACTGCTCTCTCTCTCTCTCTCTCTCTCTCTCTCTCTCTCTACTCGGACTAGTACTATTGTTGATCTGTAAATAATTTGGTCAGTAGAGGTGTGTGTGCATGCATTGGTTGTGTATGCCCATATTTATAGCTGTTGATGGCTACACTAGCTTCAAGTGCAAACAAAAAAGCCATGACTAAGCTGGTGCCTAGTAGCCGTATTTAAGCTGTGACATGTCCCAAATGGACTTTGTTATCATCGTCGTCTTGACCTGGTAAGATGTTCATAGGACTAGAACTAGTTAATGGTTACACAATCTATGTTTTATTACTACGTCAGCTATGACTACATGAGATTGATGGTTCGCTTCCATAGGTAGTAACGACATAGATAAGATAGTATTTATTTGCAACTGATGACCATAGATGGCTTGAACACTGCTGTACCTTTTTATTTGTACATAGCTAGTGTCCTTTTCAGAAAAGATATGCCTAGTTGTACACACTCATAGCCCTTCATCGGAGCACACAGAGTTCACATCGTGTGGTGTATACTGCACACCTACTATATCATCGATAGTTACTTGGATTACTGGGACGTATTTATTGCTCGTATGAAATGTCCTTTTTCTCAATTTCAATAGGAGTTCTGAATAATCTAGAGACTACTTTAGATTAATAGACTTACTAACTTGCAACAAAAATCAAATGCTTAACTGTGGCCTGCTATGGGCATCTTCAAAAGAGCATATTTTGAAGCGAGAATTTTTTTTTTTCATTATCTACAGATGCTAACGATCTTCCAATACAATGCTGAGTTTGCCACTTTGTTGTGTAATGTGTGATCCTTACGATGGTACATACGCATGAATTTGGCTTGTACTAAAGCTATTATCTATGTGATGTGTCGACCATATTTGAACAACACTCTGGCTTATTTGGACCACATATTCATTTTATGTAGGTGGATTCCATCTTGGCCACCCGATGACATGATACAATCCAATCTGCTTGCAACAAGAACAAAGCAATAATAGAACAGACGTTGTAGTTACCAAGAATTTCAGTTAATTGTACCTTTCTACTGAATGAGTCGAAGCATATGAGTATGACAGCTTGATGGAAAATGGACCAGTTGAAAGTAATGTTACTTGCACTCTAGCTAGCTAGTTCCGCAATATGATTAGAACGAAGAATCGTATATAGAAACCGCAAGAGGCAGAAATTTAAACATGTTGTTTTATTCATCAGCAATCAATTTATCTTTTGAGAGTCAGTTTGACAACTTAGATGGTGAGCGTGTATAAGGTAGAAAGAAACTGACCATGAGTACGGTTCGACACAACCTGTGTATAGAAGATGATCAAAACTAATTCCTTTGAGATCTCTTAAAACAGGGGATATGTATGAAAATTTGTGTGCATGTGTTTCACATGCTTTTCATTCCATGTGACCAGTGGCGGACCTAGGTGAGCACAGGGCTTGCACCAATTTTTTTATACAAATCGGTAAACCATTCGTAATTTGGTAAAACCATATCTAATTAGGTAAAACGATGTTAAATATTAATATAAATTGTTCAAATGGAATACAAATACTCCAAACCGAAACGTATAAGGTGACCTCTCTCTTGCTCATTTGCCCCCTCTACCACTGCATTACATGTTGTTTCGTATCTAGATTCTAGATTATACTTTTTTAATTAATATTTTAATAATAACCTAACTGGAAACGTATGTGCATGCACAGCCCCTTTGGTCGCGCCAACGCGCGCCCTATCGTGCCACATGTGCTAGCACCACAGGGAGCTCCATGGTGTGGCAATGGTTGTTGACCGAGCCGGCGTGGCATTCAGTGGGTCTCACGGTGTCACCTCAACAACTCTAGCACATCCGGCTTATCGTGTCGGCCGCCTGCGGGCGTGATTGGGTAATTAGGTTTTGGCCATCCCGACTCAACTTCTCTCTCTCCCTCTCATCTCTCCATTCTTCCTCCATCTGCTCGAGATACCCATGAGAGCAGCCTCCATCGCCCACTAGGACTCCTCCACACCACACCCGCCGCCACCTCCGCTCCTCCACGCGACGAATCGCCACGGTGAGGGGGGCACACGGTAGCGGTAGCACGCGCCACCTCCCCGCCTCCTGTGGCGCCATGGGGTGGCCGCACCGGCGATCCCCTCCCCTCCACCGTGGGCGAGTAGCTGTAGGCTCCCGGGGAGCCTTTTGTCGTTTAGGTTGAACTCCTCCTCTCTCCATCCAAGTATGTGGACAAGTGGATGAATAAGAGAGGGTTACCGACAAATGGCCTGATTCTGTGGGTCACAGAGTCTCGTGAGTACTTGATGTGGCTTCACAGGTCCACTAGACTCCATGTTAAACCCCCGACATCCAAAGCATTCTAGACCAACAAGCGAGTGATGCCGAAGACCCCTATGATGAGATAACAAGGCGCGCGTGCAGCCCCAAGGAGCTCCTCTTGATAAATACATGGTAAGCCCTCCATATTCTTGCAATGACATTTTATGACATCACAAGTTGAACTTGATGTTTCTTGAACAAATATAGTCTACTTAGCTAGCTCTCCTTTCAAATTGATTAAGCCAAATGAAAAAAATGAATGAGAGAAGAGAGAGATGGAGTCATACCTATGGACTGGGACCAATGAAATCCTATGAAATCCAAGATCCAAATCCAAACTACATAAAATCGATGTGGAGGGGATGAAGAGAAGAGAGAGCTGAGAGGGAGAGCAGGACCTCTCGGGCTCGCCTAGAGCGTGAAAGGAGAGTGCCAACTTATATGACTCTGTCACGCTAGCCACACCGGCCCGACAAGCCTGTCGCGCCGTTGACACCTATTATAGCATAAATATATAGGCTTTTCAAAACTGAAATAAGGGCTTTAAATGAATATCAACATAGTATAGGGGCTTTACTGACATAATTCCACAAGTTTTGGTGATTTATATATTTTCAGGGATTAAACAGGAAAACGCCCAAGAGTTTGCAAGCCCTACGACATAAAGACGTATCCGTGAAGCAATCCAACTTGAAACCCATGTAAGAACATTCTAGAAGACACCGAAGGCACACGACCCACAAGCCGGGGCCCACCTGGCGTGGGGCCCAGCGGCCGCCCTCTGGTCCCACCCACCAGTGACCATCTTGTTAGGTCGGTTCACAACCGCCATTAAGGAGAGATCTACACCGTTGCTCAAGGCCGGTTTGATCCAAGGGCTGTCGTGCATCGCCTAGGGCTATATAAGGAGACCCCCTGCCCCCAGGGTGAAACCCTAATTCATTCTAATTCATTCCATTAATATCTCTTGACCTGTTGGTCTTGGAGGTGTCCCAATGTGAGGACAACCTCTCCACTAGAGAATTAGGGTTAGACTCTCCAATGTAGTAGATTAGCAACTAGAGAGTTAGGGAGAGCGGAGCTATGCTCCGGTTCTGGAGGAATCTACAGAGTTTGGTATGTCTTGTATCCTTCCTTTGTAAGATATCATGATTTATATATTTATCTTCACTATTACTTTCATGTCTTTCATAATTGGTTAAGTATAGTTGTTATGCTATTGCATGGGATCTCCGCTTGTATTGAGTGCTCTAGTTATCATATGTGATTAGAGTAGTAATTGATAGTGTAGACATGGTGTCTAGGCTATAGGTTACCTGAGGTTGCGCCCAATCCCACGGTTAGTTGTGGTAGCGCCAGGGGTGACAGCCCTGTCAGGCCGATGTAGTCCACCACGTTCGGGTTGGTGTTTCGTAGAGCTTTTGGCAGCCTTCTCCCAACTACCTTCTTCCCAGTCTTTCTCGAGAGTTGGGATGAACCTGCTGCTCCAAAGTGCATTAGTATGATTGCTATCATAGAACCTAAGTAATAGAAAAGTACATAGGAACCTAGATCTCTCCCGCTGTCCTCTCAATGTGCTACTACACATTTATCATTAGGAATTCTCTGGTGTGATTTATATTGTTCATAACTCCTATCATTTACCATTTACCCCCTCACTTTAGTTAGTGGTTTGCTAAGTTAGTAGATGCATGATTGTGACTTATTAAGATTCTTTAGCCAACGCTTCCCTGTGGATACGATACTCTAGAATACTCATCCTAGGGAAAAGCTATAATGGTAGGTGTTACGTGGCGCTACGAGAATCCTTCATATTCTTTTAGCACTTAATAAATACCAACAAGCTTTTTTTGCCGCCGTTGCCGGGAAGCATTTGGCGATAAGATTTTAATAATGATCTTGATGTCTGCTAATTTAGTGTATCACTAGCTTTAGTAGGATTACCCTTGTTCTGTTGAGTTGTGGAATAGACAGGGACAAAAGATGTCGTTGCGACCTTCCGACAAAATTCCACAAGAAAAAAAACATTGAAGAACCCGGGGTGCCTGAACATTCAAGATTCATCAACCCTGCCATCTCAAAGGTATGCTTTTAAATATATATTATTCTAACCATGTATTGATTGGAAAAGAAGTCGCCGTCACAAGAATTCAATTCACACATCTCAAGTGACTACATAGAAGTTGCACATCATGGTAAGTATGATTAATAAAGGTGAGAAAGTCTTGCTCATGGACTATAAATTGATTGAGTAGTTATCATTTATTTCCTGCATTCACCATTGCATGTTTAGTTTAGATAATTCATGCATTCACTCCACTTAGTTTATGCTTTCTCATAATAGATCCATTGCATGTTTATTTCCTTGCATATATCCATATAGTTTGCATCTCTATCTAAAAAAAAATCTCACCATGATCATGCTCTTCCATCTCTTTTTGATTAAATCTCTATAGTGCTTTCATGCTACCTTTGCTTACTATAGCATGCTTTGGTTTTGAAAGTGCCGGACAAACTTCCAAAGGCTTTTAAATTAAGTGTGGTGCTTAGGTTAAATAGTCTTCCTTAATTGAATTAGACATGGAGTCTAGTTTGGTTATTGAATTAAGAATTGCTTGTGTAGACATTGGTTATTGTGTTGGACTAACCCAATGCAGAAAAACTCTCAAATCCAATTTGGGTAAGTCAAGAGATGAACTTCGGATAAGAGATGAAGCAAGACATATGATGAACTCTAACCTTGTTCAAAAGACACGGCTCATTCATCATTGATGGAAGAATTGTAAGTATTAAATCATTCATGCTCTCTTTTGCTACAAGTTATCTTTGCCTTGATCCACATGCTAGAGTGCAGCCATAAAAAAAGTGTTATAAGACATGAATAAATAAAATCATTGCTAAGAATAATCAAAGAACCATCTTTTCACTAGCATAGATGAAATCATATAAACTTTGGACACAACCCCTACTTCAATCTTGTTGTATTCCTTCGGGTATATGTCCACTAATATTTTGCAGGAAAAGGATCTATGCAATGTCTATTCGATGAAGAAGAGTGGCATGCAACACGATTAAGAAAAGTAATCACTCAACGTAAGAGGATGGACAAAGCAATAGGCCACAAGAACATTGAAGACTATGTCAACATCCAGCTTGGGGGAGTGCAACCCCATATATCCGTGATAAGTATCCCTCTATCTTATTTAATATTAACTATATATGTTTGCTTTATTGAAAAGAAATAAAAAGATACATAACTAAGGAAATCAAATAAAAAAAGAGTCTATATAGTCTTTATTAAAGAGTCTTTATTAGAGTATGAGAATAAAATAAACTCTGAAGATAATCTCTAGTCATGGAGATGATGAATAGTTGCTCTGTCATAATTCATTTCAAGTACCTACCTTTCAAGCTTAATTTCTCTCGAGCTTTTAATGCAACTATTTTGACTTGGGATTTGCTCAACCTAAAACCTGTGGGTAGCAAATGCTTGCTCTAAAGTCTAGGTGATTGACGGATATGATATATGAAAGTTTGAGCTGCTATTTATCTTACTCCTAGTGATGCTAGAGTTCTGGAGATTTATCTTTTAAAAATTAAAAGTGCACATGATGAGTTCCTGTATGACAGAGTGTTGATTCCTACCACAGCCATATATACATGCTTCTTACATTACGAAAACCCCTTTTGATATATATAGGCTGCTTACTTTGTATTGAGTTTGTTCAATCTCTGTTGACCCTTAGAAACTTGTCATACTGCTACTCGTCCACTCCACTCCACTCACGTCCACCCTGCATATATGCTACTTCAACCCTAGAAGTACGCATCCACCAAATATCCACAATAGATCCACTAAAAATGTTCTACTCCTACCCTAGGAGAGAGCAACCAAAAATATTTCCCACACATATCCACTTAGCCAACATCTCATAAAGCTCCTCTATCCCTGTTTCTATCTCTCTACAAGTTTATTGCAAAAGGAGGCTTGGGTTGTATAGTCGAAGAAAAAAAAAAAAAAAGAGAGAAAGAGAGAAAGAAGAAAAGGGAGATGAAAAATGGACAAGTGTCCTACGGGCGAGTAGAGCCTACCTCCCTAAAAAAAAAATAAAGGAGAGTTAAAAAAAATGGACAAGTGTCCGCAATAAAACAATGGGTACTTAGATGCCCGCCTCTCCATAGAAAAAAAAAAATATATAGAAAGAGTATGCAGCCCAGGTTCTCCCAAATACTTTCAAAGTCCTAAAGAGAGAGATATGTTTCCTACAGAGCAAAGTAGAATTAGGCTTTCACTCCATTAAACTTCATCACCTACCATTATATGCATTCCATTACACCATACACATGCACATGCAGTATGACTCGTGACTTTGGATCCATTGCTTGAACTTACAATATATGCTTAGTAAGAAGATTTAGTTTTCTCCCACCTTTGAATTCCACATATAAACCTTAGATATAGGGTGAGAGAGAAGAAGGCATAGTGTTCTACCGCCTTATTCCAAAAAAATACCACATATTATGAGGGAAAGGCAACACAACACATTATTGCCTAGTGAGGATCCACAAATACCACAAATGAGAGGCTTGAAAGGGTCATACTAAAGGAACTTTAAGTTTTATTTTGAAAATTAGCAAAAACTCCGGAATGATAGTTGAACAAAGAGTTTGAGACATGGTGCTTGACTTGATTGTTCTATCCTTCAATTGCCCAAGATCCTAAGAAAAGGCTATAAGCTCCATGGTTAAAGGTAATATGGGTAAGTTGAAGGTTGAACAAGTTTATTCTTATCCGGAGGAGAAATTTTGTTTGAAAGCATGTGTACTGTTGAGGCGTGAAAGCGTTGTAGCAACTCCTGATCCATTGCTGAGTTTGGCTTCGCTAGGGACTAGCAAAGGGTAAGCTTGGGGGAGCTTGTTGACACCTATTATAGCATAAATATATAGGCTTTTCAAAACTGAAATAAGGGCTTTAAATGAATATCAACATAGTATAGGGGCTTTACTGACATAATTCCACAAGTTTTGGTGATTTATATATTTTCAGAGATTAAACAGGAAAACACCCAAGAGTTTGCAAGCCCTACGACATAAAGACGTATCCGTGAAGCAATCCAACTTGAAACCCACGTAAGAACATTCTAGAAGACACCAGGAGAAGGCCACGACCCACAAGCCGGGGCCCACGGGCGTGGGGCCCAGCGGCCGCGCCACCTTCTAGGGCGGCCGCCCTCCGGTCCCACCCGCCGCTGACCATCTTGTTAGGTCGGTTCACAACCGCCATTAAGGAGATATCTACACCGTTGCTCAAGGTCGGTTTGATCCAAGGGCTGTCGTGCATCGCCTAGGGCTATATAAGGAGACCCCCTGCCCCCAGGGTGAAACCCTAATTCATTCTAATTCATTCCATTCATATCTCTTGACCTGTTGGTCTTGGAGGTGTCCTAATGTGAGGACAACCTCTCCACTAGAGAATTAGGGCTAGACTTTTCAATGTAGTAGATTAGCAACTAGAGAGTTAGGGAGAGCGGAGCTATGCTCCGGTTCTGGAGAAATCTACAGAGTTTGGTATGTCTTGTATCCTTCCTTTGTAAGATATCATGATTTATATATTTATCTTCACTATTACTTTCATGTCTTTCATAATTGGTTAAGTATAGTTGTTATGCTATTGCATGGGATCTCCGCTCGTATTGAGTGCTCTAGTTATCATATGTGATTAGAGTAGTAATTGATAGTGTAGACATGGTGTCTAGGCTATAGGTTACCTGAGGTTGCGCCCAATCCCACGGTTAGTTGTGGTAGCCCCGGGGGTGACCATGTCGGGGCCGATGTAGTCCACCACGTTCGGGTTGGTGTTTCATAGAGCTTTTGGCAGCCTTCTCCCAACTACCTTCTTCCCAGTCTTTCTCGAGAGTTGGGACGGACCTGCTGCTCCAAAGTGCATTAGTATGATTGCTATCGTAGAACCTAAGTAATAGAAAAGTACATAGGAACCTAGTTCTCTCCCGCTGTCCTCTCAATGTGCTACTACACATTTATCATTAGGAATTCTCTGGTGTGATTTATATTGTTCATAACTCCTATCATTTACCATTTACCCCCTCACTTTAGTTAGTGGTTTGCTAAGTTAGTAGATGCATGATTGTGACTTATTAAGATTCTTTAGCCAACGCTTCCCTGTGGATACGATACTCTAGAATACTCATCCTAGGGAAAAGCTACAATGGTAGGTGTTCTGTGCGCTTGCAGAATCCTTCATATTCTTTTAGCACTTAATAAATACCAACACGCGCCACATGATGTGGCAAGGTTGGCCCCATGTACCGCCACGCGAGCTCCGGTCGACAATCGATGCCACTATCGGGCTTCCTATCGCGCCAGCGTATGTAGCGGTGCAAAGTGGTTTTATCATGCCAGGCGCGCTGGCGTGACCAAAGGTGATCTGCCATGTACTTTTGTAAAAGAATAATATTCAAATATTAATTTAAAAGGTTAAAAAAAAAAAAAAACTCCTCTGGCCGCTTCAATTCCCCGCGCGATCAGCGATTCGTCGGCCACGACGGCCAGGCGGAGAGGAGGGGCCCAGTTGTAGTTGCCGCGTTCCTACGTTTGGCCTCTAGTTGCCTGACCTCGCTGCTCGTGGCTCGCTGGAAGCGACAGAGTAAACCCCATCAGGCCATCAGCTGGAGCGACAGGGTAAAACCCCATCAGGCCACCAGCTTCTTTGGCAACTTCAGATTTTACGAGTAGTAATGATTATTCTACATCCATAACTGCCCTCAACGAGAGCATATTTTACTGTTTCCCAAATTTGAAGCTCCCATACCTCATCAATAACAACAAAATACCTATCGATACTGAAAAGTGCAAGAGCCATGAGATACCGAGAAAGCAATACGTGTGGCCAACACCAATAAAAATAACTAAGCAAATGTTGTTGACAGAAAGGTGTTAGTTTCTGGCGGTTCTGAACCTTTGCAACTAGATAACAATAAACCGATCACAAAACCATAATATTAAGGGTTAAGAATGCCTCTCTATAAGAATACCAATTCGATAACTTTATAGTACTAGTTTTGTTGTGTTAAATATGCTGGAAAGTCATTGTCTCTGCGGTCGTCGCCCGCATTGATCACGATCCAGAACGCGTCAATGGTCCAGAATCTCAACACATACAGGGCTCTAGAACCTCAACCTCTAAATGGAGGCTGCAAGTAATGCTTGCAGTGTCCACACCACACATTGGAGGCTGCTAGTTGTAGTATCCACACCTGCCTCTTGTCTATCGTAGCACTCTCTCCCTCTGTGGCATGTGCCACTGTCTCTGGTCTTATTTGCACCACCCACCCTACCACCCTGAAGAGCCTACCCATGGTTGAGCAATTTCCATGGCCTCCCGCGTTCATCGGTATAACAGGGGCGGAGCCAGGATTTGTATAGTGAGCCGATCAAACCGACAACAATCATACATGATGAAACGTAAATCTGAAAGCATCTCAATCTTGACCAAATTTATATGGTAATATAATGACATTTATGATACCAACTAAGTATGATTGTATTCTTCGTTATTTTTTTTTCATAGTATACCTATTTCATGTCACAAATCTTTATAATTCTATAATTTTGGTCAAACTTTAGATGCTTTACCATTTTTTGGGTGCGGCAGTGTTATGCGTGCGATAGTCAGTTCAGTTTCCGTGCATTCCCCGGTTGGAATGGGTTGTGACGACGCAGTTGTATGCCTTTTGCGTGCCGCCAATGTCTCGATGACTAAGGGGCTTCCACGGGGCGGCAGGACAGCGACAACAATGCTGTAACAACCCGGATCAGGTTGTCACTGGATAACTGGATTGGAAGGAATTTAGGGTAGATTGAGCATAGAAATGGGGAGCGGGAGCATGTACGAAATGGGGAAAAGTTGGAACGAAGCAACAGAGCGGGATTTGATTTCCGAGTTCATAAAAGTTGTCGGTCGAAAACCATCGTCGCCTGCTTAGACACTGCAGTGACGGATACAAGGCCAACGGGCCGACTCAAACTGGGCCTTACGGCCGACTAGAAGACTACTGCTAATAAGAGCCCAATAGAGAAATACAAGCCCAATCACCAGGCCAAACTTAGCCACTCTTCCCGCCATAGATAATTGTCGGATCATCAACAGTGTCTGCCCTTCTCCTCACCCTGCGGCCCTTGGTCCTGACAAATGCTGGCGGCATGACATCTTGGTCCGACATTTGTGCTAGAGGCCTCCTTGGCCGATAGCTTTGGCAACGGTGACGCCTGTAGGCGCCCCTTACCCTCTTAGGGGTGTTGTTTCCCTCTAGCATTGTCTTCCAAGGTTGAAAGGTAGGTCAATTTCTAGGACAAGTGATGATGACATCATCGATGTTGCATCCTTGTTAAAAAGGCGTCGTTGTTTGGAAATTCAATGTGGTTTCGATGTCGCCTTTAGTGGTTGCTCTTAGCTTTTCATCGCCTAGCTGACGTGTGGAGGTAGGTCTCTTGTAGCATGAAGTCTAAGCTGTTGCGGCACGAACGTGGTTTGATAATGATTACACGAGGCGAAAGCCCCGCCCCCTCCCCCCACCCCGCGGGTTCTACTTAGAGCGAGGTGTGGGATCGAAATAGAGAGTCAAAGTTATTCTTGGCGATATGAAGCTTGGCAACGATGATATGTAGGGGCCTCTTGCTTCGGGCCAATCATAGGATGGGTAGTGTGCAGTCTGCTAGGGAAAGTTGGTGTTGCTGGCTTCTATACTACCATGCTCTTTGTTTTTTCCTAGAACACAACTTCACGTTTATGTTCCATAGCGTTTGTGTTCTCTGTCGTGTCACGGGAGCATGTGGTTAGCTTTTTAGGTGCCCTGTGTTTGGCATCTATTTTGGTTAAACATGATTTCTTTCGTCTTAATTGAGACACAGAGCTCCTGCAATTGTTCTGATAAAAAAAATGTAAAAGTAATAACCATAGTTGCCATCTAACAAATATACGGTAAACCGATCCAGGATAGATAATAAGAAAAGGAAGCTGAAACTTGCTTCGTCTGCCAATACATACGTAGAGTAGAAAGCACAGCCATAGCAAACAGAGATATTATTGTGAAGCGGGAAAAATACTTAACTAGAATCATCAGAGAATGATCAATTACATACCGTACATTATAATACATTATACATGTAGACTCCTACCTGGGACTCTGGGAGCAGCGACAAAGCAACTTTTTAGTTAAACTGGACACAATTGAGTGCGGTGGCGGAACCGCTAATAAATTTCCAAACTATTCCGACGAGCCTGTCGTCGTCCAACTTTTTAGTTAAACTGGACACAATTGAGTGCGGTGGCGGAACCGCTAATAAATTTCCAAACTATTCCGACGAGCCTGTCGTCGTCCCAGCAGTGTTTGCCGAGCGGACGCCGCTAGAGAAGGAGCTGCCGGAGACACCAGAGTCGATGCCCGTGGAGGAGGCAACGGTGCCAGCAGATGGCGATGTCGCCAGCTTGATGTACATGTGTAACGAGAGCGCCGGCACTTTGCAGTCCTCGGACTGCAGGGCCTGCACGGCCTCCGCGATGGATGGGCGCTGCTCGGGGTCACGGTGCGCACACCATAGCCCGACGAGCAGAGCGCGCTCCATCTGCCGGTCGTGGGCTTCGTCTCCCCCGCAGCCGTGCGTCAGCAGCGTCAGGACGCGGCCAACGGCTTGGCAGTATAAGGTCTCCACCCACTTGAGCAGCGAGAAAGACGGATCCCGGCGATCGACGGGTGGCCGGCCGGAGACGATCTCAAGCAGGACGACGCCGAAGCTATAGATGTCTGATTCCGTGCTCCGGCGGTGCGTGTTGACGAACTCTGGATCGATGTAACCCATGGTGCCCTTCACCAGGTCTGTCGTCTGTGGGCCGGTGCCATGGTCACCGAGGCGTGCGAGACCGAAGTCTCCCAGCTTGGCGCTGTAGGACGAGTCAAGCATGATATTGCTCGGCTTGATGTCACCGTGCACAACGCGTTGGTCCCAGTCCCGGTGAAGGTAGTGCAGCGCTGAGCCTAATCCCAAAATGATCCTGTACCTAATATTAAAATAAAATATCAAATATCACCATAGGTTTGTACGACTTTGTGGTTAGTAAATACCACTGAATGCGTTCATGCAGAATCTACTGTTAGTAATTCGTTGAGGACCTTTCACCTTAATATTCACAAGATACATATAGAAAAAAAAAGTCAGAGAAAAAAATCCCTTTATCTAAAGAAAATACAGAAAAAATGGTAAATCCTAAAATTCAGAAACATCTAGCCATCAGTCGTCCTATAGCTTGTGTAGAAATAGTAGGCAATGGATATGTATTCTACGTGCTTCTGAATAAAATTAGTAGCAGTAGTTCTATTAAAAAAGGACAGGGATGCAAGATGTTTTACCTCTCGGGCCAATTTAAGATTCTGTCCGTGCCGTAGATGTGTTTGTCAAGGCTTCCTTGGGGCATGAGCTCGTAGACGAGCAAGAGACCTCTGCGGCTATCACACCAGCCTAGCAGCCGCACAAGGTTGCGATGCCTAAGACGGCCTATGATCATTACCTCGGCCTCGAACTCTTTCCGGCTCTGAGACGATGACTCTGATGAGAACTTCTTGATGGCTACCTGCTGCTGTTCTTGATCCTCGTCCTCATTAGAACCAGGGAGGCTGCCTAGGTACACGCTGCCAAACCCCCTCGCCCGAGCAAATTCTCCGCCGCAAATCCACCGGTTGCAGCGGCGAGATCACGGTAGTGGTAACGTCTTGGCCCGGCCACGGTCATTTCAAAGGTGGCAGCCTCACCGTCGTTTGGCTCATCGGATTCCTCGCTGTCGGCCCCTTGGTGTGGCTGGCCATTGCTTGCACGGATCTTTCTCCAGAGAAGAAGACCCACGCCTGCAGCTGCAGCACAAACAAGGAGAGATGCCACAGGAACTAGTGCCCGGAGTAGTAATTTCTCCGAGGGTTCCGGTTTGACCGCCTTCGCCTTGGGTCCTTCGAGTGTGGAGTTGAAGGACCATGACAGGAGCTCGTGTAGCTCGACGCAGGTTCCGGTGGATGCAGAGAAGCCGACGGCCACTGTCTTGGGCAAGCTTTGTGTAATGTTGACGGTCGCGTTGACGCGGTATGAGGTGCCGTTGATATGGAGATCGACGGTTAGGTTCTTGGTGACGTTGTTGTAGCTGATCACGGCGGCCTTGGTGAAGGGGGATGTGAGGTTGTTCATCCCCGGTGTACGTGTGGTCGCCACGGACATGATGGAGTTGACGTCGATGCCGATGTGCTGGCCGCCGGTGCTCCAGTCCCACCAGTTATTACCGGCAGAGTAGGTGTCGAACTCAACGGCAACAACCCGACCGTCACCCGTCGCATTCAGATAGTTGCTGCTGTTGAAAAGGTAGAGGAACCCGCCAAACGATGCATTGGGCAGGACGCCGTCGCCGCTGCTGCTCAGGTAATTAGGCCAAGGCGCGAGGAAGAAGGCGATGCCGTCACCCGTTCGAGATGACCAGTTCTGGCACTGCAGGTACTGGCTGTTGTTCGTCGGGGTGATGTTGAAGGAGAAAGTAGTGGTGAAGCTTGCTACCTCGCCGGTGTCTTCATTCCACAGCGGCACTGGATACTTGTACAACACCCGACCTGTGCTGTTGTTAATTGACTCGGAAAGGAGGTTCGTTGTCAGCTCGATACCTCTGCCTCTGAAGAACTCGGCGTCGGGATGGCACACGATGTCGAGACCGCAGGGGTCATCAGCAGTTGAGTTGCTGAAGTTGTAGCTGAATGAAACCGACGACGATGAAGGTACGTGCAGGCATAGCACCAACAAGAGGCACAAGAAAGAGAGAGAATACAAGGGGGCTGATGAGCTCGCGCAAGCCATCTTTGGAGATGCTGCTATATTGGCAAGAAAACAATGCTTCTCGTATGGCCGGTGCGCTGCGAGATCCAATCCCTTTGGATTGGATGTCTATACATATATGACAGGGTTACTCTGCTCTGCCTTTTGTTTGTTGATGACTGGCTCAGTTTGGGTGACCGTGACTTCGAGTCAAGAGATGAGCTAGTCATGGTCTTAGTCATTGGTTCATATCTCTCTTTTTTTTAGCATTAATGGTATATCTCTTCCGCTGTTTCTCCACAACAATAATGGACCTCTTCATCGTCAATTTATTGCATGTCCTATTGGTACTTGGTCCTGCTCAAGACCTCAGCTCTTTTATTTGCCCATTGGATTTTTTAAATCTCGAATAGAGAAATGAGCCAAACTAAAGCTGTACTACTTCGTTGAAAAGTTGTGCAATTTTGTACATCAAAGTTGTGCAGTTTTGTACGTCAAAGTTGTGCAATTTGTACATCAACGGCCTCCTTGTAGCTAGAATGAGGACACCACGACGAATGGCTCGGCTCACGGGGTTGTCTCCCCAGCATACGTAGCGCTTGGTGGTTGCGTATCAAGTAATTCAAGGCTGCATGCACTAGGACGATGCAGTCTCAATGCATTAGTCAGTTTTAGTGGTGAGTTTCATTACGTTATTTTCGAGACTGTCATATCATATCAAATGAAATGAAATTTGGATGAAACTCTTACTCTCAATAAAGAGTCTCATTTTGTGTTTTCATAGGAAATTAATTTCATGACTCAATATAGTTGGTATTCGTGTCAAAAAAGTTTCAACTAGATAAAACTCATTTCTTCTCTCTCCTCTTAAATGCACAGTCATGTCTTCAAAAGTGCCTATGTGGCAGTCTAATTAATGCAAATGAAACTACCATGACACTCCTACTTTGAGACCGACATTAGTATAAGCTACTGAACCTGGTCTTTACCGAGTGTCGCCATCTTTACCAAGTGTATATTTATCCGGCACACTCGGCAAAGTTGGTCTATACCGAGTGCGGATCAAAAAAAAAATCAGCATTCGGCAAAATACATCTTGCGGCAATCGGCGAAGATGTATTTTGCTGAGAATGTTACAAGTGTTTTTTTTTAGCACTCGGCAAAGACACATTTTGCCGAGTGCTTTTTTTCAACAGATTAGTTTTTCAAAGTATTTTTGAGGTTCTAAAAGAGTTCAAATCAAAAGTTTTCAACTACAAAGTTTAATAACTACTCAAGATCAACAAAGTTTGTTTTGGTCATTTCTTCATTTGACAAAGCATTAGTAACGTTGTTCACAAAATCTACATCTCTCTCATATCCTTTCATAGTTTGCCGAAAGTAGAAGAGAAATATATAAGATTTATGAACAATATTAATACCACTTGTATCGGATGAACAAATGACCCAAATAAACTTTGTAGATCTTGAGATACCTTTCTAGTTGACAACTTTTTTATTTAAAATCATCTTGTTATGCAAAGCTACGTTTGAATTTAAAAAAATTTAAAATTTGAATTACTCAAATGACCTTGGATGGAGAAACTTCCTAAATGAAAGTTATAGATCTCGAAAAGTAATTAAACTTTGTAGTTGATAACTTTTTGATTGAAATCATCTTGTGATGCAACAACTACGTTTGAATGTCTCGCATTTGAAATTTAAATTTTTGTAAACGACCTTGGATGAAGAAACTCTCTAAATGAGAATTCTAGATCTCCGGAAGTTATGAAACTTTACGGTGACCACTTTTTTATTTGAATTAGTTTAGAGCCTTAAACAAGCAATTCACTTTGTCGGTTTTGTATAATACGTGGGAAGAAAGAGAGAATCTATGGATTTTTTTATTTTAGTTTATTTGGATTGAGACCATTATAATTCTACGAGTTTGGAAAAATGACATTACTATTCATCTATCTGGAAACATGCCAAAAATGACATTACTATTCATCTATCTGGAAACATGCCATTATAATTATTCCACCAGCTTGAATCGTGCCATTTTATACACATTCGACACCATTAGTCCCACACGCAAGTGACTAAATGCCATTGTATTCTCGTATGTCCTAAACTACCCATGTTGTGTCTCTCCACTCACTCACTGACGTGTGGGGCCCACACATCATCTCCTCCTTCAACCTCTAGCCGATGTACAATGTCCGGCTGGACAGGTAAGCTGAGCTCGCCGTCCTTGGCCTGGGTAGACATTGTACACCGGATCACCGGCGAATCTACGTTGGGGCGGCTGGGGCAGCAGCCCCAGCTAAAGTCCACAGCGTTGCCTAAAAAAAAAGCTAGACCAGCACAATTCCTACGCCGCCGCCGGCCGTTTGTTGCATGTAAATTAGCAAGGACACATGTGAGGCGTGCGTTCAAATGAAAACAAAGCAGGTCCAATGGACAACATGCTCTCAGCGCAATGGCCCATCCGCGTCGCCACACATAGACACAAAAAAATAATAATAACATGCAGCAGCACGCCGCGAGGAACGGCTTGAGCGCGCACACACCGCCGACCAGCGCAAAAGCAACCCTAGCCGTGTTCTGCGGCGGTCGGCGGCGCGCGTAGCGGCGGTGGCTCCGGCAAAGACGCAGGCGGCGGCTCATGGAGGAGGATGGGATTGTGCCGACGCCGGCCGGGCTGGCCCGGTAATTTTGTGTGCATGTGTCGATTGCTTATTGCTAAATTTGACGTAATATCTCAATTTCGTATTAAAATTGTGTGATTGTAATGTATAGATGTATTAATGTGATGTGAATTATAATGTTTTTGATTTTGGTTTAGTCGGTCATTATAAGTTCGCCCTGGTTTTTTTTTTCCCCGCTACACCGGCTGCACCGGATGGAGGATGAGGAAGAAACCGACGTCTAGGTCCCACACGTCGGTGAGTGGAGTGAGAGACACAACAAGGCTATTTTAGGACGCATGAGATTACTCTAGCCTTTAGTCACCTGTGTGGGTGTTGGTAAATCTAACGTCACTATAACATAAGGTGGAGTTAATCTCACCTCGGGCTATAAGCCGTCAAAAGATACTCGGTGTGGTTCATCTCTTAACACTACTATGTGCTAGGTTGTCATCCCCAACAATAATGCTAGGAAATGCATATGTGATACTTGTGATATGTGTTGTTTGCAATCTAAGGAAATAAATATAAAAGGTCTATCCATGCGCCGCGGATATAAATACCATTTGTAGCATTTCAATCGAGTAATCCGAGGTTTTGTCATTTATATTCTACCACGAGGGGAGGAATAATTGAAAGGTGGGCACCATCATAATTAATAAGTGGCATACTTATGAGAGATTCTCATTACTAGTGCTTACTTTTAGCGGGGGTAAACCAATAATGATAATAATATGATAATGATAAATAAAGGCGAGGGCATCACACACGAGAGAGACGAGAATAACTACTAAGTTAGACTTAACATTGGACTACTTTAAGAGACAGAATTCATCTATAGCATTTAATCTACTAAGTTATTACATCTACTCTAAGGCATATGTTATCATCTATAGCATAGTAGACTCTAGATCATGTATCCCACGACTATCAAGGAAAATCAAGAGCGAAACAAGATATTCCCCATAATCAATGTCCACTTGTCTTATAGACGGAGGGTGGATTCCAAAGGACTCAACAGGGATTGTCACTCCCGCGATCTACCACACGACACGGAATATAAGGTGCATTCGCGGAGGTAAATCATATATAAGCACCACGCTTACATAAATATCTTTACCATCTAACCCACTCGAGTATTGAATTAGGCGCTCTACGAATAGATACATATATCTATCATAAACTACATCTATATCAATCATACTATTAGAATAAAGTAAGAACATAGCAAACAAACACATATTATTAATAAAGTGCAAAGTCATAGATACAAGATAATTCATACCGTAAAACTTGAAGATCGAGAACTCTAGGTAGGCACACCCGACTCTAATTGTATGAGTCGCTAATCAACTTGGATGAACTAGAACTAGATGAACTAGAACTAGAACTAGTAGCTAATTCTAATCTCTCGGCGGAGAAACTCTCTTCTACTTACGCGACTTTGGTTGATAATGAATTACAATGAACTAGTATGAGTTATTTTTTAACCACCTCGGGCGATGGTCTTCTTATATAGGCCTTGGCGATGAACAATGACCATTGGATCAAACCGACCTTCAACAACGGTGTAGATACAACCACAAAGTCGGTTGTAAACCGACCTAGAAAAGCCGAGGCCGACAGGTGGGACCCACCGGCGGCCGACCAAATCCCGACCGGCGGCGCCGGTGGCTATCTCCCCTCGGCCTCTGGTTCCTTCGGGTGTTCTCTGGTATCTTCTAGAATGTTTTAGTTCACTTTTCGGGTTGAGTTGCTTCACGGTCAAGTCTTGTCATCATATGTCTTGTATATTCGAAACTTTCTCCATCTTTCTCTGCATTTATCTATTAAGTCCCCGAAAAATACATAAATCACCAAAAAACTTCGTGGAATTCATTAGTATAAACCTCTAAACTTAGTATATATTCAATTTATGTCCTTATTTCATCTCTTGTTGACATATAAAAAGTATAGGATAACAGGTGTCAACAAGCTCCCCCAAGCTTAACCTTTGCTTGTCTCTTAGCAAAGCTTTTCACCGAGTGGATCGGGAGTTGCTACAATGGATTATTCTCTCACAAATACACATGTCATCAATTTAAAATTCTCCTCTAAAGATAGGTGAAACATTCGATCTTTCAACTTACTTTTATTACCTGAAAAACATGGGGCTTTTGCCTGCACTAAAATCTTGAGCAATTGAAAGATAGAACAATCAAGTCAAGCACTATGTCTCAAACTCTTCATTTCACCTCTGTTCTGGTTTTTATAAATTTTCAAAATAAAACTTCGAGTTTCCATTGTATGACTCTTTCAAATCTCTCATATGTGGTATTTTTGGATCCTTACCAAGGCAACAATGTCATGCCTTCCCTCATGATATATGATATTTGTGGAACATAGCAAGTGTATCATTCCTTCTCTCAACCTATCTATTAAGGCTTATATCCGGAGCTCATAGGTGGGAGACAAAGATATACATACTTACAAAGCATATATTGTAAAGTCAAACAACGGATCCAAAGAAACAAGTCATACAATGTGGATGTATGGGATGTATTTGTGAAGTGGATATATGGTGATGATGGGATATAATGATTCTAATTCTACTATGCTCCTTTTTAAAGAAATTGATCTCTCTTTTTGAATTTTCAAAGACGTAGAAGAGAACTTGGGCTAGCTTTTCTTTCTTTTATTTTTTTTTTTTTTGGCGGGCATCTAAGTACCCATTGTTTTCAGTTGGACACTCGTCCATTTTTTACTCTCTTTTTATTTTCTTTTTTTTTTTTTTAGGGGTAGGCTCTACTCGCCCGTAGGACACTTGTCCATTTTTCATCCCCCTTTCTTCTTTTCTTTTCTTTTTTTTTTTAGGGAGGTAGGCTCTACTCTTTGTGGACACTTGTCCATTTTTCATCTCCACCCCCTTTTTTTTTTTAAGCATAGCCCAAAGTTTCTTCTTTGTCAAACGGATATTTGAGAGATAATAAAACACATGGAGCATAAATGGGGTTTTGAGAATAAGTATAGAGATGAGGAATATTTTTTGGTGTTTACTCCCGGGATAGGAGTGAAACATTTTTTATAGCTAGCAAATGGATGAAGGGTATATGGTGTGTATATGTGGTGAATTGTATATATGTGGAGATGTGTAGTGGAATTGTATGACAAGTTCCCAAGGGTCTCAAGGGTTGACTAAACTCAACACTAAGCAAGTAGTGAATGATAAAAGAGTTTTTTCTATTCTAGAACATGTATATGGCTGTGGTAGGAATTTCGAACTCTACGTCATATAGGAAACTCATCATGCAATTTTCAGATTTTCACAAATTAAATCTCCGAATTTAGTGCAACTAGGAGTAAGATAAATAGCAGCTTCGGACTATCTCATATCATATCTGTCAATTACCTAGATTATCTTCGATGTATGCTCCCACAAAATTTCAAGCTCAAAGCAAATTTCTTAAGTGTAAACAATTTTATAGCATCGGAGAATTCTAAACCAATGATAGGTACTTGTAAGAAAATAAAAACAGAGCAACTATTCATCATCTCCAAAAGATAGCTACTAAATTATTCAAACAAACTTTAAAACAAACTAATTATACACACTCTTTTTTATTTGGTTTTTCATAGTTATTCATTTTTTAGCAAACAAAGCAAAGCAAATTTAAACAAACTATATAATATAATATATAAAAATATAAAAATAGATAACCTGTCGTCATAGGGACTTACTTGGCCAAGTGGGGGTAGCTCCCCAAGGCGGTGTTGATTCGGGGGTTCAGCGACGCCCGCGACGGCGGCGTCCGTACATGGCACTGATCTCTTCATTCTGCTGTTCGACGGTATCTCTGATGTCGGTGATGTTCTGATCTGTCCGGGCATTCCACTCTCTCTGATAGTTGTACTGATTGACCTGGTCATGCCTTATGTCTAGGATGGTGTTGTACATCCCTTGGAACGTGTATGCATCATATCCTGCAAAAGAATTACGAGGTGGTTCGGGAGTAGGGTGTTGCGAAGTACCTGGAGTATCGTAGAAGTAACCACTTCCACGATAGGTTTCTCGACGAATATGAGCATCACCACCCTGCTCACTCGGGCCTCCTTGTTCAAATCTGGGTGACTGGTCAGCGCGACTGTAATCTGCTTGTGAAGGTGGAGGGTAGGTCCATGGCTGATATCCTCCAAATGCTGGCTCTTGTGGTCTTGGGTCTGCATCTGTCCAAATGGGATCATGGGCACGTGTCTGACGAGTTGGCATGGTTCTCTGCATATTAATTGGTTGTGCCTGCAAACTCAACAGATAAGACTGCACACGATATATGGAGAGTTCGGGGTTAGGCAACCGAATCTCCCCAACGGTAGCATGGGTCATGACAAGAGTACTTCCAATTTTCTTCAAAATATGTCCTTTACTAAAGAAATCAAAACCTATAACAGGTCTATCTTCCCTTATGTAAGCAACATGAGCATTATCATCCAAGAGTCCTAAGTGGTTGGCAATTCTAGTGATAAGTGACGTGCAATTGACATTTCCTAGGAGAGTTGGTACAGCTATCCAATGTTGAACTAACATGTATATCGGTGAAACTTGTCTTCTCTTTATAGCTGCATAGATCAACTGTAACTCTCCTACTCTAACATTATGACCATCCTTTCTAGGCAAAAGAGTGAAAAGTATCCATTTATGGAAGAAGCGAAAGGTGGGTAAGTGTAAGTCTCTGGCTTTTGCATCCAAAAATGCATCTACATTGGTCAAGTCTTTCCAAACAGTTGCTTGATTGAAATCGTCTAAAGCTACGTCTAAGTCCATGACACAAGAGTGTAGAAAACCAAGTGCATCACTTAAATTTCTCCAAGTGAGAGAATACTGTGTTTGGAAGAATCTAAATGTGACTCCTTCATCGGCAACCTTGAAGGGTGCAAAGAAATTCTATGGTTAAAAACTTAGAACCTTCCTCTGTGATTTTCGCAAAAAGTTTCCCGGCCAAAAAAGCGAGAAAAATATGAGCAAATTCAACATCCATACACATGCGGATTAGAAGATCGGGGGTCGATCATAGGAGTATGAGTGAACTTACGGCCTTTTAATTGATTGTACCTTGCTTTCTCGTATTGTCCATGAAACTTGAGATGTGAGTCGAGGTTAACCTCATTACTTGCGGCAGGGGGCGGGATGTGGTGGCACATCTTGCTCGGCTCGTAGCTCATCTCTGATGGAGCTCTGGAAGATGATTCTCCAAGTTTTTGAAGACGTTGTGATCTTCTCCCACTAAATGACTTCCAGAAACTCATCCTGCAAAATGTTAGTACACAAACAAAAAAAACAAACAAGAGACTAATGGAGGGGTTAGAATAAAAAGTCAGAAATTAGTCAGTCCAAAGTTAGTCGTCCAGGGGTTAGTCGTCCAAAAGAAAGATTGCAAGATTGTTTTTATTTTGACGTAACTTCCCCTAACAAAGTTTTATCTTGATTACTCCAATTGGACAGCACCTCCACTAATTTTTCTTGCTCATTCTACTTCAAAAACTTCTCCTCTCTCAAGAATTATTCTATTGCTACTAAGGACTTCCTTTCTCCTTCCCACTTCTCTTTCTTTCTACTACAAAGCCCAAAGCTTTCTGGATACTAGAACTTCGAGATTCAAGCTGGAATGTTGAGCAAAGCAATGTTGGTGTGATGAAGAAGCGAGGAGTGAAGGGCCTTTTATAGAGGAGTTTGGGGCCTGGCGGCCACCAGTGGTGATGGCGCCGACCGCCATGGTGGTGGGCCCTCTCCTACTCACCTTCATGCAGCATATTGCCCACCCCAATGCCATGGTTTTAAGTGGGTTTTTCGGTGGAAAAGATTGGCAGGGAGTGGTGCATGGTGGTAGGTGAAGTTTGAGTGGTATATGTCTTGTCCAAGGTAGGTGAAATATGGCATTTAGTGTATGACATGTAGGACCCATCACATAGTGACTCTATTTTTGGTATTTTCAAAATATAAATGTAGGAGTAAATATAATAATGTAAGAATAAATATTTTTGAGCCTCCACAATAAATATTTTCACGAGTTGTGACACACCATAAAATTAGTTATATGGGGCATAAATTTTTTTTGTAAGTAAATGTAAAGTAAATATTTAATTACTTGACTTACCTTCGATAGATGTCTCAGTAGTTAAAGTCCTCGAACTGACTTCCCAAAGTTTATTAATTATCGTGAATTCTCCTGTTCCGGAGATGGTACCGATGATGACTTTTCTTCAATTTCTAATTCAATCTTATTTGTTTGTCAAGCTAAGCTCGATTTGGGTTTGAATGCGAACTTCTCTTCCTTTCCATTCAAGTTGAATGTAATCTCCCCACCGTGACATTGATATGTGCATTAGCGTGTGCTTAGGAAAGGTCGTCCGAGAATGATTGATACTGAGTCCGGTGGCATATTCAAAACTACAAAATCCACCGGTATAAAGAATCCTCCGATATTAACCGGTACGTTCTCGCAATTCCCGAGGGGTATCCGATTGATTGATCTCGCCGATTATAATGATATTGAAGTTGGCTCCGGGGTTGTATGCTTAAGTTTGTCAAAGACGGACTTGGGCATTACACTAACACTTGCTCCAAGATCACAAAGTCTTTGTGAAGTGATGATCTCCAATTGAGCAATTGATTACGGGATATCCCGGGTCTCGTCATCTTATGTGGTAATATGTTAAGGATAGCCGCACTTGCATTCTTCTGTTAACTTGATCACCTCCGTAGTGGGTAGTGGTCTTTTCTTATTCAAGATATCTCTGAGATACTTGGCATAGGTTGGGACTTGAATAGCGTCTAGTAGAGGTATGTTGATATATAACTTCTGGATTACCTCCACAAACTTTGTAAACTGATCATCCACTTGAGGTCCACGATTTCTTCTAGGATATGATAAAAGATTTGTATCATGAAAGTCTTGCGTCATCTGAGGTTCTTGAGTCAAATCTTCTATGTCATCACTTTCTTCTTCTCTAATTGGTTGTA
Organism: Hyparrhenia diplandra; assembly: GCA_015847255.1. Classification (NCBI taxonomy): domain Eukaryota; kingdom Viridiplantae; phylum Streptophyta; class Magnoliopsida; order Poales; family Poaceae; genus Hyparrhenia; species Hyparrhenia diplandra. The sequence goes on along the minus strand of JADLZK010000644.1, from coordinate 811,587 downwards.
CCACCGGTCTTGTTGTTGTTGCTGGTGCTACAGGTGCCGTGATTGGTGTCCCGACTTTGTTTCTATTATTCTTCTTGGGTCAACAGGATCACGTGTAGATTTTTTCTCTTCTTGTAGCAACATTATTTACCCGCTTAAGGTTAGTGGCAATAGATTTTGCAGCGAGATAACTTTGCTAATTGAGTTTCTATCTTTTTATTAAAAGCAAGTTGATCTTTAAAAAGCAACAGAGAAATTATCCATCTTAAGAGTTATATCTTCTAAAACTTTATCATTAGCAACAAGCTTCTTAAGAAGAACATTATTTAACTTATCTTGTTCCTCAATTAACTCTCTTAAAAATGGGTTTCTAGGAACATTACCTTGATACTTACCCGGTAGTTGAATCATTTGTTGAAAACTTCGCTCATGTAATTGAGTTGATATTGAATTGTTAACGACCATGCTTGAATTTGATGCAGAGTCAATATAGTCTTGTAAATCTTGTCTTTCCCGCTTATCTTTGGCTCGTTGTTCAAGCCAATCAAATAACACATCCATCTTGGTTGATATTGCTTTTATTTCATCTAGAACTTCTTCTATCGATGGTAGTGTTGAATGTCTTGATTCCGAAATTTTGATTTTCTCGATATTTTGTTCATAAGTGCTTCAGCTTTGTCAAGAGTGAGTGATAAAAATGATCCTTCAAATAAGTGCATCTAGTTGTTCTCGTGCTCTTTGTGTTAATCCATGATAAAATCCTTGCATGAGCAACCAATCTTCTATTCCATGATGAGGGCAATCTGATATGTATTCTTGTAAACGTTCCCAAGCACTGGAATTGATTCTCCTTTTCTCGCTTTGGAAATTGGTAATTTCTCCTCGTAGGGCATTGGTTTTACCCGTGGGAAAGAACTTTGATAGGAAAGCTATAGAACATTCATCCCATTTCTTGATTTCTTCTTTGTTGGCGTAGAACCATGATTTCGCTTTTTCCTTCAATGAGAATGGAAATAAGCGGAGTAGTATGATATCTTGGGGAACATCCTTGGGTGAGAAGGTGTTGGCAATCTCCAGAAAAATTCTGCGAGATCTAAGCGTGCATCTTCGTAAATCTTTCCACCGAATGGAGTAGCTTGTATCATATTGATGAGGCTTGGCTTGAGCTCAAACTCAAGATCTTTAATTTGCAATGTTGGTCCTGCATTTAATGTTCTCATTGCTTGGAGCGAGAACTCTCGTAGGGATTTTCCGACCATAGCTTCAAAAAAATTGATATACGCGCTCTTGATTGATTTGATTCGATGAATGAAGTGAAGTGAATCACAATCAATTTCAATTTGATAAACCCTGTATAAAATATACAAAAGAAGAACAAGGGTAAGCTCGCTAAAAAGCAGCTACCTAGTTTTAGATTCTCATCATAAGTTTCCATTTATTAATATGTCTAGCTAACTTTTATTTCATTCCCGCAACGGCGCCTTTAAATGCTTGTTGGTAAATCTAACATCACTATAACATAAGGTGGAGTTAATCTCACCTCGGGCTATAAGCCGTCAAAAGATACTCGGTGTGGTTCATCTCTTAACACTACTATGTGCTAGGTTGTCATCCCCAGCAGTAATGCTAGGAAATGCATATGTGATACTTGTGATATGTGTTGTTTGCAATCTAAGGAAATAAATATAAAAGGTCTATCCGCAAGCGCATAGATATAAATACCACATTGTAGCATTTCACCGGAGTAATCCAGGTTTTGTCATTTATATTCTACCACGGGGAGGAATAATTGAAAGGTGGGCACCATCATAATTAATAAGTGGCATACTTATGAGAGATTCTCAACTAGTGCTTACTTTAGCGAGGGGGTAAACCAATAATGATAATAATATGATAATGATAAATAAAGGCAGAGGCATCACACACGAGAGACAGAGAGAATAACTACTAAGTTAGACTTAACATTGGACTACTTTAAGAGACAGAATTCATCTATAGCATTTAATCTACTAAGTTATTACATCTACTCTAAGGCATATGTTATCATCTATAGCATAGTAGACTCTAGATCATGTATCCGGGCGACTATCAAGGAAAATCAAGAGCGAAACAAGATATTCCCCATAATCAATGTCCACTTGTCTTATAATGGAGGGTAGATTCCAAAGGACTCAACAGACTGTCACTCCCGCGATCTACCACACGACCGGAATATAAGGTGCATTCGCGGGTAAATCATATATAAGCACCACGCTTACATAAATATCTTTACCACCCAACCCACTTTCGAGTATTGAATTAGGCGCTCTACGAATAGATACATATATCTATCATAAACTACATCTATATCAATCATACTATTAGAATAAAGTAAGAACATAGCAAACAAACACATATTATTAATAAAGTGCAAAGTCATAGATACAAGATAATTCATACCGTAAAACTTGAAGATCGAGAACTGCGGGTAGGCACACCCAAACTCTAATTGTATCTGTCTGCTAATCAACTTGGATGAACTAGAACTAGAACTAGTAGCTAATTCTAATCTCCGGTGGAGAAACTCTCTTCTACTACGCCCGACTTTGGTTGATAATGAATTACAATGAACTAGTATGAGTTATTTTTTAACCCCGAGGCGAGATGGTCTTCTTATATAGGCCTTGGCGATGAACGATGACCATTGGATCAAACCGACCTTCAACAACGGTGTAGATACAACCACAAAGTCGGTTTGTAAACCGACCGACAAAGCCGAGGGCCGACAGGTGGGACCCACCTCGGCGGCCGGCCAAATCCCGACCGGCGGCCGCCGTGGCACTGCTCCCCTCGGCCTCCGGTTCCTTCGGGTGTTCTCCGGTATCTTCTAGAATGTTTTAGTTCACTTTTCGGGTTGAGTTGCTTCACGGTCAAGTCTTGTCATCATATGTCTTGTATATTCCGAAACTTTCTCCATCTTTCTCTGCATTTATCTATTAAGTCCCTAGAAATACATAAATCACCAAAACTCGTGGAATTCATTAGTATAAACCTCTAAACTTAGTATATATTCAATTTATGTCCTTATTTCATCTCTTGTTGACATATAAAAGTATAGGATAACAAAATCAACAATGGGCCCAATAGTGTCGAATACGTATAAATGGCATGATTTAAGCTAAGGAAGAATTGTAATGGCATGTTTCAAAATAGATGAATAGTAATGTTATTATTCCAAACTCTCGGAATTGTAATGTCCACAAACCAAAAAAAACCTTTTTTAATTTAACCCTTTTAAATTAATATTTTAATATTACCCCCTCCCCTCTCGAAAAAGTATGTGCACGTCACATCCCTTTGGTCACGCCACATGTCGCGCAACATGCGGCCGCGCGACAATGAGCTCCATAGTGGCATCGATTGTTGACCGAGCTCGTGTGGTGGTACATGGGGCACGCCTTGTCACGCTTGAGGTGTGGCCGGGCGCGACAAAAAGTGATATAAAATGGCTCCACCAAAGACTTTTTCCTCCCTCTCTCCTCTCTCTTCTCACCTCGGGCATGCCCGTGAGCTCCCCGCTCTCCCTTTCGACTCTCTCTTCTCCCCTTCTCCACATCGATTTCATGTAGTTTGGATTTGGATCATGGATTTCATTGGTCCTATGCCATAGGTATGACTCCATCTCTCTCTTATCTCATTCGTTTTATCATTTGGCTTAAACAATTTTTGTTTCTTTAGTGCAAGTGTGCATGACTCCCTATAGTGCATGTGTACCTTTTTGGAAATATTGTTCATGTGTATTTGATATTTTTAATTTAGTGTTTCTAATTGCTTCTTTCTCATGATTTAGCGTATGTATATTGAATAGATATCTATGATTTTAGTTTTTTATAGTTCGGTTCTGATTTGGTAATCATGGTTTTGATGAGGATTATGCAAGTATGGTGATGATTTATATGGATTCAATATGTGTATTGAATAGATATTTCTGAATTAAGATTTGCTTAGGGTTTGTTAACAATGGGGAATTTGTCCACACAGACATGCAAAGTGCCGCCACGGTGTCTTTGAACATTGTCACTCTTCGTATTTGCCGGAGACACCGCGCAGTTTAGGTTATTTGTCCCATGGACACCGCACCGCTTGGAGACGGTAATGGAGAGATTTCGTTGAAAAATGACACCGGTGCCCCCGAGCCTCAAGCGTGACCGAACCAGGGCCCCGCGTGTCGGTGACACACGGCGGCATCGGGCATCAGCGGCGTGACGGTGGCCCCGCCAACAGCGACTATTCCGGCGAACCAAGTACATCAATCGACTCGCAACGACGAGATCTACACGATGGTACCCATGGTGCGAAGCTAAACGGACCGTGGCATGCACGATGGCGGCGGCGGCGAGTGGCGCCGGTCTTGCGGTGGCCTCGCCGTTCTAGGCAGCGGGCGGCGCAAAACGGGCTCGAGCATGAGCTCCAAAGACGCCGATACGGCAAATCCCTAACCTAATCGAAGAAAAAGATGGTCGGAAAGTGCTTGACCGCCCCCATGGCGGCCGCGGCGAAGCTCCGGCGGCGGCGGCGGCGTTAAGGGACCTACATGGACGCTGCATTGCTCGAATCTGTATTAACCATAGCTAGACCACAACGACGCAAGTACGAACACAAGAAAGTGCATGAGAAAAGCGGCCCTCGAACCGCGGAAGTGAGCTCGCGGTGACGTCGTTCATGGCGGCCGGCGGACCGGCGGGACGTAAATCGACGAACCGTGGTCTTACCCTTTCTTAACGGGCGATCGATAGTGTGCGCCTGAGCTCGAGGACGGTGGTGAAGCTGTGTGCTAGATTTGACGGGTGGAGGAGCTGTGGTGGCGGAGTTTGGCATGGCGGTGCCGCCGTAATGGCGGCGGCGCGCGCCGCCGCCGCGGCCGTGGCTTCTCCGGAAGGTGAAACGGAGGGGGACAGGATGGGGGTTGGCTCGGACACGCGGTGGATGGGTTAAATCGGTCGGGACGGTGCCGTAGTGGAGGATGTCGACATCCATGGCCGGCCGGGCGCCGCGCTTCGCCTCCGCGACGAGGACCCGGAGGGCCGAGGGCGAGGGCGAAGCGTCTTGCGCGACGCCGACGGGCTCCGGCCGCGTGACGGCGGCGGGCGAGACGAGGACCGAGGGCCGAGGGCGGGCGGCGGCGAAGCGAGGCTGGCGCGACGCGAGGGCAGCGGCAGGACATCGTTTAATTATCGGGGCACCGTGTGTCATTTTTCAACGAAATCTCTCCGTTACCGTCTCCAAACGGGGTGCGGTGTCCATGGGACAAATAACATGAAATTGCAATGTCTCCCCGGCAAATACGAAGAGTGACGATGTCCAGCAAGACCGTGGCAAAGACACTTTGCATGTCCCGTGGACAAATTCCCGTTAACAATTGGTAGCCATGAGGATTGGGCATGTATGGAGATGATTAGGATGGTGAAGGGAATCGTGGCGCCAAAGAGGGGGTGTGAATTAGGCAACTTAAGAATCTACTTGTAATTATGGCCTCTAACTTTACCTAATCAAAACCTATTGTAAGAAAGTAAACTATCTCTATGTAAAACTATGGTTTTGCTAGGTATGTTGCTATCTCTACCGCAAAAGAGTTATGCAATCTAGGTTCCAATCCTATCAACTTGCCTATCAACTAAGTTAGGAAAGTAAAGCACATAACCAAGGAAGCAAATATAAATGCGTATGAAAAGGGCAATAGAGATGCAAACTTACGTCAATGACCCCGGCAATTTTTATTGAGGTATCGAGAAGCGTGCAAGCTTCCCCTAATCCTTGATGGAGCCCCCTCACTAGGAATCTCTCACTACTACTGCATTCATTCATCATTGTTGTCGGCATCACTACCGTAATTCAGTCCAACCGTAGTAGTGATGACCGTTCAGCGCTGAAAATCGAAAAATCTATGGACCCGACCATAACTAATGGTGAAGATTTAGATCACTACCGGGTTGAATCGTTCCCCAACAAATATCTCGGTGGACCTGTAACACCGTCGGGTTTGAATAAGAACCGATAGCTATTTCAAGACGAAGTAACAGTAAAACAAATGATAGAAAAAAGAAGATTGACGCATATCAGAATAATAAATGATTCATTCATTGGACAATAATATATAGTATCTTACAAACACATAAAAAAATACTAGATAATCGATAAAAATAAAAAAGAAAGCGACCTAGGGTGCCGCCGCCTTCCTTGCCGATAGCGATTTCAAGAGCCGATTTCAAGAGGAAGGAACAAAGAAAACAAATGATAGAAAAAGAAGATTGACACACATCGATTAAGAAATGACCGGTTCAATAGAACATACTAGAACACGATCGATGACAGCTGGGTATGAAATAAAAACTGATAGCATTTCAAGATTGATATGTATCATATTAAACCGATAGACAAGGAAACAAAGAGAACAAACGATAGAAAAAGAAGATTGACATGCATTAGATTAACAAACGACCGATTCATTAACAAACCACACAAACCAAATATATTGTATCTTACAAATCCACATAAATAATGCAATTGATAAATTAATATAAAAAGAACCTAAGCCGCCTTCATGGCATTCTTGGCCGCCCGCCTAGCCGGCTTCCTGGCCTCCTTCTCCATCTCCTCCGCTTTGGTTGGTATCCCCTCAGCGAGGATATTGGCCGTGGAGTCAATCTAGAGGGCGAGAAGTTGGCCTTCTCCTCCAAGGGCAGATTCACCCTTGGCGAGGCCAACCGTCAACCAAAGTACATTGAGCTTGTTGATGGCAGCGTACCGAGGCGCTCCACAACGAACTTCATCTCCTTCCGGTTGGCGGCCAAGTCGATTGTTGGCGGCGGCGTGTGCGTGACCCGACTTCTAGTGAAAGGGGTACGAAAGAGAAGTTATATTCAGCGGGAATGAGGGTGATGGTGGGTATAAATAGTAACCAGCCTTGGCGATTCCTAAAATACGGCTCCTTGGAAAGACAACAACCTACTACGACCAATGGTTGTCTCCTCGGTACTCAAAGGTGACTTGTGTTTTCCAAGGCACAATCCTCGAGCCCCGGTTCGACGCTCCACAAGGCGCTTAATGGTTCGTTTTTTACAAATTTTACATTGAACGGTGCTCAAGTTTAGATTCAAATCAAATTTAAACGATATTTATTGTAACCATCATATAGATATTAAAATACCAAGTGTTTGGGCTATATTTAATTTTAATCGCTCTTGAACTAGAAACAAAAACGTAATCTAGGACGGAGGAAACAACACACAACATTAATATATATAATATTTCATATCTTGATATAATATATAAAAACATAAAACAAAATACAAAATATATTAATAATTGATAAAAAAAGAGACGAAGGTGTCGGGCGACCTAGTCCTTGTCCTCCTCCTCCTCCTCACTAACGCTTCCCTCGCCCTCCTCCTCCCCGGCCGGCATCATCCTTGTTGGCCTTCTTGATGAGGCCTTGAGGAGGACATCGACCAACCGCGCCACTTTCGGGCGTAGTGATTGATCTTTTCATCTAGAGGTGGATCCACATTTGGAAGAACGTCATGACCGTCCGCCTGAAGATTCAAAGAAGGTCTTGATAATATCCTTCAAGTTAGATAGTGTTGAATCATTTCCTCGAAGAATTAGCAAAGTATCATCAACATATTGAACAATTGGATAATCACCTAGGAAATTGTTACTTAAGGGATGGTCAATCAGTCCATCAGTCCCAAGCTTTGTTAACCAAAGTCTATAGTAGATCAGCACCTAGAACAAAAAGTAGGGGGAAAAGAGGGTCACCTTGTCTCACCCCTCTCAAGCATTTAAAGTTCTTTCCAGGGATGCCATTCAAAATTACGGAGGAGGTTCCACTTGAAAGAATATTTTTAATCCAATTAATCCATTTAGGAGAGAAACCCTTGTGCTTGAGCACCTCTAAAATGAATTGGTGCTCAATTTTGTTAAAAGCCTTTTGAAATCCAACTTTAGAATCACTATCTATTTCTTTGAATGATGACAAAAATGCAAGAACTGATAAGCCCATGCTAAGCAGTCCCGGATAGTCCTCCCTCTAATAAAGTCATACTGGTTTGCATGAACAAGATCAAGAATCACTTATTGCAGCCTAGTTGAAAGAACCTTTGTGATACATTTCATTAAATAATTTGTTAAAGAAATGGGCCTATAGTCATTGACATTCTCTGGATTGTCTTTCTTTTGGGATCAGGGCTATAAAGGAAGAATTGATATTTGTTAGATCAATGTTATGCAGAAAAAGTCATGGAAAAGTCTTCTGAAGTCACCCTAAATGATATTCTAACATTTTTAATAAACATCTCATTGAATCCATCTGGACTAGGAGCATGATTGTTTTCACCTCCTCACATGATTGTTTCCTCCTGTCTGCGACGTCTCCTACCATTTGTTGTCCTCTGTCCTTCCATGGTAAAAAAGTTTACTCCCATCCATGCCACCTTCCTCTCTCCTTCCAAAACAACCAACTAATAAGAAAAAAAAAAGTCCAAACCTCGATGGGTTGGCTTAGGAACCAGCTTTTGTTCCTTAGCCACCATGGCATCACCTCCTCCCGCTGCACAGCCATAGTGTTCTGGTCCACGACTTCCATACCTCATGACTCATAGAGCAACCAAGTAGGATGTCGTCTATTGTTTCTCTTTCATGGCCGCAAATGATGCAAGTGCTCTGTGAGTCTTGTAAACCATGGCGAAATCTTCTGGGGGCTGTCCACCGTGTATAACTAGGCTAACATAAGATTACTTTTCTGTTTTACAAATAAATAAATAAATAAAACTATTATTATTTCTTGTTAGTTGTTACAACGTAGTATGTTTTGACCTTCTAAGCTTTAGATAAATAATGATTTTATTTACACCAAAACGATGGCTTTAAACTTCATTTAAAATCAGACACTCCTTCCTTCTACAGGTACCAGTGACTCGTTCGGCTGTTCCCCTTATGGCTTCCCTCAGTCCCTGAATATAAGGCCGTATTAATTCTATCTCTCAAGCACTAATACTAGCGTATTGATATATGTGCCTTTAGAGGGAGCATGCTTTATATCGTGGGATAAGAATAAAAATAGTTACGCCTTGGGGACGGGGGAGTAATACTTGATAAGCCAATTTAGGTTGTTTTGTTTGTAAAGCCTTGTTTAGATGCAAGAAAAATCTCGCAAAAAACACCGTTAAACTCCTATAGCACACCATGTAAAGACGTTTCGTTTGTTTGTGGTAAATATTATCCTACCATAGGGTAACTAGGCTCAAAAAGAATCGTCTCGCAATGTATATCTAAATTGTGTAATTAGTTATTTTTTTATCTATATTTCATAATCCGAACATTCTTTTGGTGTATTTAATGTGATGTGATGGAGAGAGTGGAGAAACTTGAAAGTTGAGTTAGAAATTTTAGCCATCTATAAACAAGGCCTAAGAAAAAAAAATAGTATACCATGGATAAGTCATGCTGATAACTTCAATCAATCAAGGCAGTAAACGTCATTTGTTTAACCGATCGATGCATCATGACAACAGTCCGGTCTCCTTTCCTCTGTTTGATTGCAGCCGCAATTCTTGGAATGATGAAACGGTAGGATACTGGAACTCGAATGTTCCGGATTGATATGCTCCCAGCCTCAATTATTGAAACCACGCACGCGTACTTATTTCCCAAACCAAGGAAAGCACCAGCCAGTTTTGTGATGCTGGACTGTGACATGTAGCAACACGTGGAGCTTTGGGAGTGACCCAAGCAACCAAGCGATTCTGAAATCTTGGGGCAGAGGATCCTCAACTCCTGCAACTCTGAAATCTTGGGGCAGAGGATCCTTAACTGTCAACTCATCAGCACGAGCACGAGCACGATCCTCTCAACTCCTGCCTGCATCACCTCCTCGCATGCTTCTCTACTCCTCTGCTCGCCGATTCCCTTCTTTGCGACGGTGAAGTCTTGGAGCAGCAAAATGGTGGAGAACAGCGTGAAGCAGCCCCTATTACAGGGCGGCCGCGGTCCTCCTAACGCCGGGCACGCGAAGCCTCCTCCGGGAGCTAGGCCAAGAAGGTTCCGGCGCTGCAGGACGGCGCCTTCCACCGACGCGGCGCAAGAATCTGCTCCTCGGAGCCAGGACGACCAGAGCCTGCAGCGCGGCAGCGCTGCCGGCACCCACCTGGCGCCGCCCAAGCCCAAAGGAGCTCCTGCGAGGCGCGCGGCCGAGCTTCCGGCTCGTTGGCGTCCTCCTGCTGGCGTACCTCCTGGCCGGCACCATCGCGTTCTACCTCGCCATGGACCACATGTCCGGAGACCGCACCGGGAGCCGCGTGGTGGACGCGCTCTACTTCTGCGTGGTCACCATGACCACCGTCGGGTACGGCGACCTCGTTCCGTCCAGCGACGCCGCCAAGCTGCTCGCCTGCGCCTTCGTCTTCGCCGGCGTGGCCCTCGTCGGCACGTTCCTCAGCAAGGCCGCCGACTACCTCGTCGAGAAGCAGGAAGCGCTCCTCTTCCGCGCGCTCCACCTCCGACGCGCCGACGACCGCAGGGCGCTGCACGCTTTGGAGGCCAACAAGGTCCAGTACAAGCTCTACACCGCCGCGGCGCTCCTGGCTGCGATGCTCGTCTCCGGGACGGCGTTCCTGGTGGAGGTGGAAGGGATGCGCCCCGTGGACGCCTTCTACTGCGTGTGCGCCACCGTGACCACGCTCGGGTACGGCGATCGGAGCTTCGCGTCCGTACCCGGACGCGCGTTCGCGGCCGCCTGGATCACCGTGAGCACGGTGGTGGTGGCGCTCTTCTTCCTGTACGCGGCGGAGCTGGCCGCCGAGCAGCGCCAGCGGGCGCTGGCGCGGTGGGTGCTCAGGCGCCGAACCACCTGCACGGACCTCGAGGCGGCGGACATGGACGGAGACCACCGGGTCGGTGCCGCGGACTTCGTGCTGTACAAGCTCAAGGAGCTGGGGAAGATCAGCCAGGAGGAGATCGCAGAGTTCCTGGAGGAGTTCGACGAGCTCGACGCCGACAACTCCGGCACCCTCTCGCCGCACGACCTCATCGTGGCACAGCCCGGTTAGCGCGACAATCACTGGCAGCCAGCATGGCAGGTGGACTGAGTCAGCGTCTAGAGTATTCTGGGCAGCGTGCCACAGACGCAATCGCTTTCCGGCAACTATTGGGTTTGGGAGACACGTTGAAAGCTGTAGGGCACATTTTATTTTTCAATATTCTTTTTTGAAAGGCCTGTCGTGGTTGTGAGGTTATCTAGATTGTTAAAATTTCTAACTTTTTTTTTCTCTCCATCACATCGCATTTAATACACTAAAAAGACATATGTTTGGAGTATAAAATGTAGGTAAAAAAAAACTAATTACACATTGAGAGACGATTCTTTTGAGCCTAGTTAATCCATGGTAGGATAATATTTACCACAAACAAACTAAACGTGCTACAGTGTGTTACAGGACAAAAGATTAGAAATTTTAGCAATCTAAACAAGGCCCTTCTAGAGGATGTGTTTGTGAGGTTATCTAGAGGATGTGTTTGCTGGGATCATTCATAACGTTGTACAGTGAAAAGAGCTGGCACAATTGGGCAATGTCTCGCGGAAGTAACCGTTGGAATATGGAGTGGGTGAAAAATTTGTATTTGGTCCTTTTCATTTGAAACAAATACAAACAGACCCAGCCAAACTTGTTCTAAAACGGACCCTTAGCTTGGCGTCTTAGGACACCCTATCGTCCATGTGGGGATCCCAATATCAAGTCACGTCAGCGTCGACTCCAATCGTAGTAGACTTCATGGCACTAGGGCCCACTTACCTCGACATTAGGCCAATATTAACACCGGGGCTCATTCCTCCCCGTGGTTCGACTCAAGCCTGTGGTCTAGGCGGGTAAGTCACGTCGTGACCCCCTTCTTCCTCTGTTTCCCATTCTTTCGGCATGGCGGCCTACCCCTTTCTCTCCTCGCCCATGACAAATCCTAACTCCCAAATGCTCCTCTAGGGTTGTCGGATCTCACCTCTTGATGCTTCCTCGAGGTAATGTTCCTTCCCCACCTCCATTCTATCCATGTTGATTAAGTTGCATTGGCTCTAAACTTGGGGAACCCCTGGTAACCGGTGGTAGGGTATGTTTGTAGATGTATAAGTTGAAGGTATGGCTTAGTTTGATTGGTTGATCTATTTGTTGTATGCTATTAAGGTGGGATTTGTTTAGTTATGGTTAGTTTGGCTACAAGTTGGTCATTGGGCATTAAGGTTTGTTGTTGATCATTGGACTAATTAGCATTGTTGCTTGTTTGGTGGATGCTATATGTTAGTTGGCAACAGTTTGTTGATTACAAGTAGTAACAAACTTAGTTGGAATTGTTTTTGATGTACTAGGTATGTATGATTTGTTAACAATTCTAACTTCAATTGAATAGTATTAGCATAATATGCAACAATATTTGTTATCCGATGGCTATGGATGGATAGATTAGTGAGGTTACATCATGGTAGACATGTTATTAGCACAAGAAATGATAGTGTAGAATTTGAGGATGTGCTGATTTTTTTTCTAAGTCGTCGTCGTTGACCTAGTTAGTGTACCGAAAGAGATTTGCAAGTACAATTGGAAAGGGTGATAGATGTTGGGTCATCAAAGGGTCCATTGATCAAAAGATTTCTCAAAATCAATTGAGTCCAAATGGAATGATTACAAGGCAGTTGGCGGAAGTTAAGAATTATGACATTAGAACTGAGAACATCGAAGCATGCCCATCATACTACCCCTTACATAGAGAATGGTCCTTAAGTAGTAGTAGTAGAAGAAGAAATAGTTCTCACACAACCAATTTATTTGTGGTCTTCAAGGGGAAGGAAAGGGGATCCAGTAGGTAGGCGATTGATGCAATGCTATTGAATGAGGGAAGGTGGGTGCTCCTTTCATATAGACCTTGCAAGGTTGACGAGGGTAAAGTGAATGTGGCAAGAAAATTGGACACAAGTGAATTGAGAAAAAGAGATTTTGACATGCTTGAGACTTGAAAGCCTGGTGTGGATTTGATAAGTCTATTCTACACTTATTTAATTCTAATCCAAGTAGTCACAACAATCAAGCTGCATTGATTGCTAGGACATACAAAACTTATCACACTTTAAATTGTCCTACAAGATCAAATATACAACGAGCGAACTTTCATGCCTATGTAATGGTGGCTCCTTTGCTCTACATTAGATCAAGATGAGACTTGTGATAAGTATTTTCTGCACTTATTTAACTCCAATGCAAGTAGTGCTCCTTTTTGGCGATGTCATCTTGAACGGTGGCGTAACACATTGGTGAAACCTTAATAAAAAATATATGGGGCTTGTTGTCAAATTCGGGAACATATGGTGCAATAGCAACTAATGAGCTTGTTGAGTTTAGAGGTCTCAAGTTCTAACTTCTAGCCGGGGATAATTCTTTTGCCCTTTTTCTCATTAAGACATGTCTTCAACCTTGTTCTTTTTAAATATCTCAACGTGCTTCCATTCAAACACATATACGTAGCCTAATGGTTAACCCTCGATAAGGGACAATTTTTTTTTTTGCCCTTTTTTTCTTATTAAGACGTGTCTCAAGCTACCTTGTTATGTTTAACTATCATTCGAACTTGCCATCGAATCCTGGTTGGGGCCTTTTTGTATTTTTCACAGTTTTCATTATTGTTCTTGCTATTTTTTACATCAAAGAATATGAAAAATTCACTTGATGCCAACATACTCCCTCCGGTTTGGTAAAAGAAGTCGCTTTTAGACAAGGTTTGGATCAAACATTGAGAATATAAATCATCAATAACTTTTAAGTTGTTGAGTTTATAAATGTGAAAATTATATGGATAGATTTGTCTTAAAAAATACTTTCACAAAGTATACATATATCACATTTCCATAAATATTTTTACAATAACAAAAGGTCAAAGTTGTGTTTTGGAGACCGTGTCGCTGTCCTAAACGACTTCTTTTTACCAAACCGTAGAGAGTGTGTTTTTTTGCAAATTTCATTGATATTTATGGATTGAAATGAATTTGATAGATTGAATTACATTGTCTTCAATCCTAGGAATCAAAACATGAAATTCGATCCAATTCTTCTATCATCGCACCCTATGGGAGAGCAACTGTGTGACTCTCCTCTTTAAAAATAAGAGAAAACATTAGGTGAACTTTCCTCTCATACATGGCAATCCATCACATTACCTCCTCCAATCCCTACTCATAGGTGCAGCCTAGGACCGTTTTTCAATCCTATCAAGGTCTGGCCCACACTTTTCTATACCAAACCACATGTTGTTACAACATTTCTTATTAGGTCTTAGTAAGGAGTCTGCCCTACAGCTCTATATAGCTCTATATAGTTGTCGAAGTGTCATTTACCAACAACATAATGGCATAAGGAGAAGCTCTTTTAGACCACATTATAGAGAACAGTTGTAAGGTCCTAAATAGCTAGAAGGGGGTGAATAGCCTAATAAAAATTGTACAAAATCACTAGAACAATTTGTTAGACAATAACAAATTGTAAATGAGAGGTTGCTCGGCTCTACTTGTCGGCAAGCCACGTAATAGCGATTCTAGGATTTACAATCTCTAATTCACACAATTGCTATGTCACTACTTTTACCAACTAGGTGAGCAAGCTAAATTACACTACATAATTCTAGCAAGCTACTCAACTAGCAATTCTACACAAGCACAATATATATCTCAAAGTAATTATAAGGTAGAGAGTAGAAGTGTTATACTAACATGTAGAGGCAAGTCAACCAATCATGAATATGATACACAAGATGAAGCCAATCACCGGAAATCGATCAACATAAGGATGACAAATGATTTGTTCACCCGGAGTTAGCTAGTCTTCGGTTATGTCGACCGGCTCTTCGGTGGATTAAGGTGGCGACTCGCGCCTTGCCTCACTAGGCCCTCTTGACACCACACACAAGAGTGGTAACTCAATGACACGCGCAATCCACTAGAGTATCAATTTAGCACTCCACCGGGGAAGATCACAAATCTGTCATACTTTTGTAATCCTTTCTGCTTGAAACACCTATGCATTGTGCTTATGTAATCTCTACCAATAGTGGGCTGACAAAGACCTATGCATTAATTCTTATGAATTAATCTCTTGGGTTTGCAATTTAAGTCCTCTTCCACCATTTGTAACCTAAAGTTTGTTGCTTGAATTTTGAAGGAAGCTATGAAAACTATACAAGTGAAACATGTTGCTAATGAGTAGGAACCAATGACTAGTGTTGATCTTGTTCCCATTGTCCTCTGCCTCTCCAAAGACAGTGGAAAAACCCTTTTTTAAGAATGTTGGTATTCCGAGAAGCTCTACCGGAATATAGACATCGGCCAAAAGGACACATTGGGAACAACTTGTTCTTTGAACAGAATTATGTTGCCATCATCATACAAGTAGACAAACTGAAGGGAAAGACATAAAAAGACTAGACGGGAGTTTGAGGAGTTCAAGAAATAGTAGCAAGAAGCTCTATGAGGATATCAGGGCGCACGGCTCTTTTGATAACTCTTACTCCTCAACTCCCGTGGGTTTGATACAATGAACATTTGTGGTTTGATGTGCGGACTCGTGTGTCGGTTTGATACAGGGACACTATCAATGACTTCTTGCAGATGTAAATTGTAAATTATTGTTACTTGATTGCTAGGTTGAATAATTTTGTAGTCATTCTATGTAGTCTTGATGGATCTTGAATGATTTTTCTGATGAAATGGTTGTCCTACATGAACGTTGTAGAACCAGGATAAACAAGATGATCAAATAAAAATGCAACACATGGACGAACCAGAATGACAAATGAAATAGCAAGAACACAACATAAGGACGATTAAAAATCCAAGACGTGGAAGGAAGTATAGTCGAGCCGTTGGCATAATTAAAAAAAAAAAAACAAAACTTGGACAAACAACATATATGGTGACGCGTGGTTGAATAAAAAAAGATACTTAGACCAATAAAAATACAAAATATGTTCCAAATGAAAAATTGGCATGTGGGCTAACGGCAACACCATGCGTGTACCAATAAATAAAAACTGACAAGTGTGGAACAATAGGGATCTGACAAGTGGTCTAGAAAGAAAATAAAACTTGAAGAACCAGAGAGGGTCACGCTATACAAAAGGAAGGGACTCATGACGTGAACCATCTCCAACGGAGTCACCCATGCATGCGAAAACAGTTCTACAGCGATCATTTCTTCGTGACACATAAAACGACTTCTATGATGAGTTAGTTGGATTTGTCATCCATGTACCAATATGACAAGTCGCTTTTTACGAATGATTTTTCGACATAAATTTACCATAAAACTAAAACTAAATTTATGACGAAAACTTCTTCTGCGACGAAAACTGGCCGTTATGTATGTGCAGATTTCTTCTAGTGCAATACCGATGCACACTCAATTTGAGACCATGAAGTCTGTCATTTATTCATTGATCTTTGAAGGTATTAATTAATCTTGGTTTTTACTCAATTTGCATATCTTGGAAGTTGCTACATGTTACTATGGCATCTAGTACATGATGATAGTCTGCATCTAGTACTTGATGATAGTCTGTTTTCATGATCTAATCCATCTGAAGCCATCGTAGAAGCCAACGAATTATAAGTTGGCCCTTTTGTTGAAGCTATTCCTGCACCTATCATAGATGACATGGCCTATTTCAGTCTTGAAGTCTACTGCACACAACTTGCTGTGGATCCTCGGCAGATCATCACGCCAAGCCATGATGCGCATAGTCTTCATACAAAGTTCTGCTGTCTGCGGCTAGGACTACGGCTGCAGGCCAGCAGCAACCGCAAAGCATAACTGTACAGGAACTTCACTGCTGCAACTGTATCTTGCGGCTGCTGCCCGTAGCCGCAGCCAGCACACAACTGATCATGTTGGGTACGATATGACGAATAATTTTTTTTGAAAGAAATATGACCAATAAATTATTTTCCTTGATTTATTTACCAAGACAAATAGTATAAGCTGATCCAAGAATGTACTAGTAGATGGGGTCCCTCCAACAATCTTACAATGTTACATGTATATATAGAATAGCGAACTTTGAGAAGAACGCCAAATAAATTTGGAGTGTTGCATAACAATTGTGTTTGTATGTACTATCAATATGTGTGCATGCTTTATTCCTTATTAGTATCTATATAACTCTTATAATCCTGAGGAAGGATATCACTGTAGTTCAACAGTGTTATGAACAGTGCTTATGAACAGTAAATACCCGTTAGCAAACAGTAAATACCCGATAGTGTGAACAGTAAAAACCGTTAGCAAACAGTAAATACCCACTAGCATGAACAATACATACCCGTAGTGAACAGTACTATACCCGTTAGAATAAACAGTGATACCCGTTAGAGAACAGTACATACCCGGTAGCATAAACAGCAAATACCCCGTTAGTGAACAGTAATACCCGTAGCAAACAGTAAAACAAGATGCACAAAAAAAAAAAAAAAAAAAAAAAACAAAACTAAAACTACTTACACCCCAAACTCTTTAGAAACTGTTACATTCCATTTTCATTAATCCAACTTAAATAATTAATTCCAAAATTATAAACAAAAAAAAACTCTTTAAAAAGCTGTTATATTCCATTTTCATTAATCCAACTTAAATAATTAATTCCAAAATTATAATCCAAAAAAAAAAAAAAAAAAAAAAAAACTCCAAACTACATATGAGTCTTCGAATTTTTACCCCATCCTCTAAGCTCTTACATTCCAGTTTCATTAACCCAATTCCAATAATTAATTCCCAAGTTGTAATCCCCACAATAAATCCTTATTAACTCCAAATTGCATGTTTCCATAATCGCTACCAAGGCAGATAAAATGAACCCCCCACGCCCTACCATGATCCAACAAATGTGATCAAGCATAATGATTCCTACATGTAAACAACAAACTATCTCATCAATATTCACACATATACTGCCGCTTTACGTTTCTAAAACCATATTATTATTATTACTAAATACTCATATACCAAACTTCCATGCTTCTACGTGACCGCATCCAAACACTTCATACATTGCCAAAGACTCTCATCTCTACCAGCCGCCAAGCGCTGATCTTAGCTAGTTTCTTATTATGCATGCCTTCGTGTACGTAGACTGTATTCCGATCTGTATGTTATTTATAGATGTATAATAGTTGAATTATCTTCATGCGACCGGGTAGGAGGCTTGTTGAGCGACACCGCAGGCGTTTGTGCCTCTCTCGAGCCTGAGGTATCCTCCCTCTCCCCAGTTCTGCCCCCACTGGTTCTTGAGCAGCCAGTACGGGGTCCCATCCTCCGCCGTGCCGTAGCCTACCGCCGTGACCGCATGGTTCAAGTTGGGCGTGCCGCAGGTGGCCGCAGTCAGAACCCCGTTACTGTAGAACTGGAAGCTATGCGCGTCGACAGCCACGGCCACCGGCTGGTTGACGACGGCTGCAGCGAGCGCTGCCTCGTCGCCGCTTGGCACGTCCTGGAAGCTGCTGATGGTGACCACCGGCTGGACCGAGGACGGGCACGTACCCTGTGCAGCGGTGTACGGGTAGGCATCCTCGGTCTCCAGGCCGCCGTTGCTGATGATGTATTGGAAGGCGTTGTCAATGTAGCCGCCGTTGCAGCCGTTGTTCCCCTCGGTGTCGCAGTCCAGCACCTGCTGCTCCGATAGTGACACCAGGTTACCCGTCGTGATCTGGTGGATGCCCTCCACGGCCGCCACTGCAGCGAAAGCCCAGCAACAACCTGCACGTGCATGCATACAATTTTATTTGCAGTAAGCACGACGATGCAGTATCGATGGTTGTAGATGTGTACTACTGTATTAAATACTACAAATTATCAACTATATATTTACCACATTGGCCCTGGTTCTTGATACCGGTGACTGCGCCTTTCTGCGTCCAGTCAACCGCCTGCGGGGCGTCTGAAAGAGTAAGGTTCTCGGCCATCTTCTTTGCCCCTGCCGCTGCCGGCACCGGTTTCAGCCCAGTGTACATGGCCACGAACTCGTCGTTGGTCATGTCAGCGAACTCGTTGATCGCCAGCTGATAGCTGTTGCCGCCTGCGGCATTGGACCTGTCAACAAAATCGGCGTTCGCCTTGAATACCTGGAACCGGCGAGCCTTCTCGGCCTCGTCCTTGTAGGTGCGGCCATGCTCCGCCATCCACTGCTGGTGCCTCACTTTCATGGCCTCCTCGCCATAGCCACCGGTGGAGGTGGATAGGTCTCGGGCCTCAACCATCATGGTTATCACAGCAAGAATTGCCAGGACAGCTGTGAACGTGATCATAGTCTTGTTGCCAATGTAGGACGCCATGATAGCTAGATGCAACTACCAAATGTACTTCCAGCTCCTGGCTTGTGAAACGTGTCTATGTGAAATGTGTTTGATATATAGTAGTATGTGCGAAGGAAGCTTGTGTACTGCTTGTGTGCAGTCTAAGGGCACCAAGGCGGGGCTTATATAGAGAGCTTGATAAGCGGTGATGAACTAACTAACTCGGAAGCCGGAACGCCCTTCGATGCCCCGGTCATCACGTCACTGGTACTAACTTATACGTCAGTTCATGTCATGCCAGTCGTCAAAGATCGATCTTCAAATTGAAAGTGCCCATCCAACGTATACGTCGGTTAATGTTGGCATTAGCTGTCCAGCAGATTCTGCAGCAAAAAATTAGAAATAACATAGCAGTAGATCCTTTGAAAAACTATAGCAAAGTCGTTTCAAAAAAGAAAAACTATAGCAAATTAGTTGACTGTTTAATAAAACCATATAAAACACAAATATACTTTAATACGCGAGAATTATTTAAAGAAAAAAATCTAAACATAGGAAACAAATCAAACGAGATAAAATCCAGTACATGAGAATAATGGCTTATATATCTATATATTACATATGGAAATTGCAAACGTTTGAATGATTCCACTTCTTGCCTCCTGCTGAATGCAGTATATGGTCCGTTAGTGTTTGCGTCAGCTGCCAAACAGTTACGAAACTATAGCCTCGTTAGCTACATACGTACGTAGTACCGTTAAGATAAAGATTCTTTTACGTGTGCAAATGTTTTTCTTCTCATACAAAAATGAAAAATCAGGAGGCCCATTCCTCCCATATACAGTTAGTTCTACATTGTAGTGCGCGCTACATTAAGGAACAGCTGACCGAACTGCCTTGGACGACCGTCTCACACGGTATCTCAAGTGGGATTCTACTCCGTCATGCATGTCTCGCCAAACAAAGATGACTCCCATTAATTTCAGCGTTTTTTTTCTTCCTCTGTTTTCGATCGGTACTGATTCTGTTGATCAATGGACAACCGTATTATTGAAAGAGAACAAAGATACGTAATACAGAGTTAAATTATTTCGAATGTAATTGGATAAGCACCAGCGTCCAGCGGCACTGTTGCTGGTTTGCTAGCCTCTGAACACTCGCTGCTGGCCACCCTTTGATTTGTTAGCAGCAGGGCTAAGGAGTAGGCAGAGAAGCTAGGGACCGGAGATTCAGAGAATGAATATCCTAGAGACGAAAGAACAACAGAGAAGAGTGAAAGAGAAGGAAGAGGAAATTAAATGTGTTCTGGTTTGTGTGTATATTCTAACTCCAACATGCAAAAGGCACGCAAACCCAAGTCCTAAACCGGTGGCTATTCTTCCCCACTTCAACAGCTTGCCTCAAGTTGTTAATGTGAATATAGGCATCATCCTCGAGAAGTATTACTTGATCATGAGATGATAGCATGGATATCGTGAAAACTTGGACTTGTAGAAGATGCCCTAAACTTTTTCTCGAACACGACTTCACGTGTCATTTTCATGAAGAGAAAAAACCAAGACTGATTGAACTCCACACGACAAGACACGACACAACACAACCCGACCACGGAGAAAGTGGTCGTAAACAAACAAAGGCAACACAATTGCCGAAAGCAAGAAGGGGCGCCCCACCAAGCCACACAACAACGCCACTAGAGGCAAAATGCAGCATCGCTAGGCTGATACTTGGGAGACGCCAACTGAATAGAGGAGTGGAAGCCCGGGTCGCTGGCACCCAGGCATTAGAGCGTCGAGGGGCGTCACACGCTCGGCAGCGACTGCCCGAGGTGGATCCAAGCACGCCGACGGTGGCCCACGGCCAAGCAACGACGGCGACGATAACAATGACGTGAACCCCCGAGACGACTCCAAGATGAGTGCAACATCGGTGGTCACCACCAAATAACGACGACGACGACAACGACAATGGCATCAACTTCTAAGAGCGACGGGCCAGGGTGACTCGTTGGGCGAGCTGCAACAACAACACAAGGGGACGCCACCAGAATATGCAGTGGAGAACTCGGTCGTCAGAACGCAACATCGGTGGCCCTCGGCAAGACAACGATGGCGGCGGCAACGGTGACGTCAACACTGAAGCAAGGCAGGCGACAGCGGAGCGGAAGGCAGGGACGGCGGGGCGACGGTGAAGTTGGGGTGGAACTGCAAGGCGACACAGGAGCTCAAATGGGTCAACGCAGCCTTCAGAAAGGGAATGACGCCCACGGGCGCCCAGATCTCTTGGAAGCACAAATGAAAAGTAGCAGATGACTCATATTAGCAAGAACACTTTGCAGACATGTTCCAAAGACATGTTCCACTACTACAATAAATCTTAGCATTTCGGTTAATGTCTCGATTAACCATGGTGGTTAATTTGTTTAATTTCATACGAGAATTTGGCTTATTTTGGTGCATATATAGTCCTAGCATTGCAACATGTCTCCACACACCCCTAACTATGGTCATTGGAAGCTACAAACTCATACGCTCGTCATTCTTATCCATCATTTGGCTTAATGGTTTAATACACCATTTGTGATTTTGGGCAAATATAAAAGGTTCCATTGATTTTATAAATATAAAAAATATCAAACTAGTTATTTTTCTTTCTATATTATAATATTGTGTTCATCCCTTTTCAACTCTAATATATCATTCATGGCTTGATAAAGTTGATACGTGGATTGTCCATTGCAGAAGTATCTAGGTTCAAGAGGTTCTTTTCAAAAACAAAAATGTATGGAATTTGGATTTGGTTTGGTTCCTAATTTAGAATTTAGAAACAAACATAGTTTACCAGTTTACCAAGCCAAGGAAAAAAAAAAAAAGCTGGCTCAGGTTGAATATTAAATGGCGCACACGTTCGTCCATAGGAAAGAGCAAGAATCCAAGATAAGGTTTAAGATGCCAGCTCATCGATACATTTTTACATTTCTGGGGCCTTTTGCCATTAATACAAGTACAACATGAGTTACAATTCTTCCAGCAACAACAGAGCACTATAATGTCCACCGACATTGTCAAAGGTGTATTGGGCAGATGCGGAGTCTGGTATAGTTGGTAGTATTGCTGGCCACTGCTAGCCACCACAGGCATCAACCAACACCAGCGGACCCATTTCCGACAACAGTTGTGTACATGCTACTATGATAGTTAAATCTAAAAATGAAAATGAAAAAATCAAATTAAAGAAAAGGTGTTCCTAAATGTTTCCTTGCTTCCCCTTGTTTCTCCGGATCACCAAAATGCCACTAAGCCCCGGTGTTCCTGTTGAAGCTACCCAATTATCATACGAACGAGAACGAGTCAATTACTCCTTCAATCCAAATCATGCTATATCTTCCCATCCTGCATCAGCACTGCAGATGAAATATGAAATAATCTTCTGTTACTCAACTGGACAATGGTGCATTGAGTGCTCGTGATAAGCATCTTCCCAGCCACGGTAGAGTCAAGTCATATACTCAGTAATAACTAAAGTCCTGCAGGTGTCATTTCCAAAATCCCCTTGCATCGAGCCACAGCAATGAATTTAGTCTACCTATGGCCATATCCATGGCTTCTCTTTGCATATAACTGAGATCCATTACTTGCTCCCCTTGCTCTATCTTGTTCTCTGACTCTTCTATAGAATAGCACATAAGCTGCAGCAGTCTTCACATCGTCTTCATCAATGGAAGCAACATGGCTATCATCGAAGTTGTACCACCGATTCTCATCCACAAGCTGCATAACGAGAAACTCCCATCAGCATTCTATACATAGAGAAGCATCAATGAGGATTCAAAAGCACAAACTGGTACTTCACAAATCAAGGACTTATCAACACACTTCACAAAGAAAACTAACTATTGCAGCTGACATAATGGGCCAGTTTTTTTTTCTCGATCTATTTTTTTCGAACTACGCAAGAGAGTTGTGCGCCATTTCATTAAGAAAGTGAACAAATACAAAAGATTAGGGGAGAACCCCCCTGATCCTTGCACACCAACACACCCACCAAAACAGAAAAAAAAAGGCAATGAAAAAATAGCAGACTTGACCGGTAGCCACGGCGCAAGTGCCCAGCATAAATGACTAGCGAGGCGCTCCTGGAGCTTCAGGCCCCAGCTCCTGGTACCACAAGGAGCTCTCATTCTCCACTATTTGGAGTAGGATCTGGATGCTTGGACGACATCCTTCAAACACACGAATTGTGGTGCTCCCAAAACTCCCAGGCCTTTCCACATATCTTTTGGCACTGCCCGGATGGTGTTGCACTACCATGCCAAGAAACTAGAGGACTCAGCCCAGCCATGGGCAAGTCGATGACCAGGTTCAGATAATGGAAAATGACATTATGGACCTCTTTGGTTGGCTACATTAGCCTGTATCCAAGCTTCTGAGGCTCTTATGCAGAATTGCACATTGCTCAAAGCAAACCTAATGCAGCAGTAATGCAGCAGTAGCTAGTATGACAAATTTGATTGTATAAGGCATTGTAGGTTCGCATAGGTCGACGGAGCACACAAAAAAAAAAGATTCTTACCTCCTCTACCTCTACTACAAACATGAGAGCACATACAAGACAATGTAAGCAACCAAACACAATTTCACCAAAAGCTTGCCCATTCAGGACAACCAAACACGAAGACTAACAATGACGCTGGATTGGGTTGTACTGCATAAAGTCTAATGCAAGCACCAACATGCAAAAACAGGGTAGATTGCAGACTGAATTGGAATGAAATTGCAGGACAGAAGATAACAATATAAATTTACAAAAGCCATAAGAACATGCAGAAACAGCAAAACTGAATAGAGATAGCCAAAAGGCTACATGTAGAAAGCCATAGGATTTCAGAATCACTCAGTTTTTCCTCCTTTTTTACGGAGAAACTGAAATACTAATAACTTTGGTTGGTTA
Source organism: Hyparrhenia diplandra (assembly GCA_015847255.1). Lineage (NCBI taxonomy): Eukaryota > Viridiplantae > Streptophyta > Magnoliopsida > Poales > Poaceae > Hyparrhenia > Hyparrhenia diplandra. The sequence continues at coordinate 787,307 of JADLZK010000644.1, read as the reverse complement.
GAAATGTACCTTAATGTGTGCAGTATAATGTCCACTTGCCATGTTGCCATAATGATTGCTCACAGCATACAGCTCATAGATCTGGCGCTCTGAACTCTTCTTGTTGGCAATGTAATTTGTCAAATCCAAGTCATGTATTGGAAAATTAACGAAAGTTTCTAGTTTTTGTTTTGTTGACCTACTAAATGAAAACCTCTTTAGATGTATGACTAGCACTTCTGGAAGTCTCCACAAATCCAACTTTTTGCTAGCTTGCCTTCGCTCTTTGCACCTTGGACAGTTCCTAAAAGAATAGCATAAGGAACATTATTCAAGTGCCTTTCCAAATTTTAAACTGACTTTTACCAAAATCCAAGAAAGGGAACCATATGAGAAATGATGGTTAATGTGGGTGACCACATGCAACTGTTTTGAGCGAACAAAATAATCATGGAGAGCACTGCACGCTGCACATGTTGAAGATCAAAAATCGAAAAGCTGATATGCCACAAAAAATGGACCAGATGAACCACAAGGAACTGTCCAATAAAATTTGTAACAAAAAAAAAAAATCAACAAATATATTTTTATGGGCCTCAGTTGTTACAGCTTCTAAAAGGATCCACAAATTTTGAAAATGTAACAAAACAAACCTATAAGTTATGTTTACGTAGTTATAACAACTAAAGTGCCAGTGCAACCAACAGAGTAACCTCTAGGGATGGAAACAGGACAGATATTTCCTGATTTACATCCGTCTCGAAAGAGTTTAAAGACTACATGGGTAATCCATATAAGAATACGGGCTTTTAATATCCGTATCATATGAAAATTCGAATAGTCAAAGTTGAATTTCTAATATGTATATGGAATAGATAACAATATTTGATGCATCTGACACTATCCAAATTCGAATACGGATCCCAAAAAAGATATAGCTACCCACATTTTGGTATCCTTAATATCCAATCCAGTTTAATCCTTACTAACCACTCAAGGTGTCTAAGTGAGCGTCAAGTACCAGTGTACCAGCCAAAATGGACAGTATGCAAAGATGAAGTAATTATCATTTTCTGTAAGTGTCAAATGTATCTTAGAATGCGGAATTGAAAACTAACCACATGTCTGTAGGAACAAGAGGTTCTTCTCTCAAGAAAGCATCCAAGCATGCATAGAGTGACAGAGCTTCACCACGGGTTCTCTTTGCAGGAGGAGCGTACATAAACACCTCTGGGAGGTACTCTAAATGATGAGTGTCGATCTTTTTCAGATCTTCCTTGGGCCAATTGATAAAAAATACAGTTGCGAGTGAAGATTGTGGCACCCTGATAGCATCATTTGATTTTTCAATGACTGTGTTGCTATCGTCAATCAACTGAAGCTGAAATTTACTGCTGTCAGCATGATAACTATGAGTTCTTGTGGAAGCAGAACTTTGAACAGCCAAATGCAGAGAGTCCTGATTCCTTAGCATGGGTGAAAGCATTTTATGGACCAACTCATGGATATCCAAACCTGTGACAATTTCATTACGAGATATTTGTGCAAGAAGAGGAACACCATATGGTTTCCAAGATGTCAAGCTGTTATTGTTTCCATGGTCCCTACAAATCACAAATGATAATATTAACAGAAGATGGTGCAAGAAGTATTTATGTTAATCATGTAAATAGCATATTGACATGACACATGTTGCGTTTACTTCAATTATAAACCAAGATGACCACTACAGCTGTAATTCTAACAAGAAGATAAACATATATCAGTGTCTTTTGCTTTTTTTTCTTACAAGTCTTCACGACGATGCACAAACTGAATGTAATTCACCCTCTTTTCCAACTTTGGGAGCTTATAAACTGCCAGATGATCATCATCACTTATTGTAGATAGCTGAAGCACTGGATCGTCAATCCAACGGTAGATCTTATGATTCCGTATCTGTAGATAAATTCAACCAAAATGTTTAGACACACAATCATCAAACCTGCCAACTTACATTAATTCTAGTGAGGACCAATGACGCACCTCAGCAATTAGAAGTTTCTCCCCATTTTAAGTGAGCATGCAGTGCCAAGGGCTTGTAATAGATCTCTGCACCTACCTTGCTTTGGTACATTTACAGTGAATGATGTTGGTGGAACACTACCATCACAAGAAAATACCACAGCAGTCATGCTCCGGGTTGAGGCAAACTGTAAGGGCAAGGAAAGATACATGAACGGGTCAAAAGTCACTGAAACCTTCCCACAAACTGGGCAAACCAAAGTGGACTTGTACTGCCCCTGGAAAAATATAATAAAAGGAAATGTCAGTAAAATATATGCCTTAGAATAATTAGGAAGAGAACTAAATCATGAGCAAAAAATATGTCATTCATGCAACATGCAGATTTATGTGTCTTGTGACAAGTATGTGCCTCCAATGTATCGCAGTATCTGAAGGAAGATTATACATATCGTAAGAAATTCCCTATGCAGAGTACGTATACAGATAGATACTCCTTCCGCCCCATATTAGATGACGTTTTAGCCCTGTTTCACTAGGCGCTAGTCAGATTCTAGGCGCTGACCCTCAGCCTAGCGCCTAGGCGCCACTAGTATAAATACTTAAAAGAAAAGAAAAAAAAGAGATAAGTGGTCATTAAAGGGAGAAAAAGACCCATTTGAAGGCCCAACTCTCCACATTAAAGCCTCAGGTCATAAAAAGGGAGAAAAAAGCCCATTTGAAGGCCCAACTCTCCACATCAAACTCTTATACCCTCTCGCAGCCTCTCTCTCGCCACCGCCGGTTCTTCTTCCGCTCTCCCCCCACACGCGCTGCTCTCTGCCGCCAGTTCCTCTTCCTCTGTCTCTCGGCGCCACCAATGCCTGCCACTGCCGCCTACTCCTCTCCCTCTCCCGCACGCGCCCGCCGTCGCCCTCCGTCCTCCGCCGCCCCGAGGCTGCTCCTCCCTCACCGGAGGCCCCCGCCCACCTAGGGGTCCGCCTAGTCCCATAGACGAGGCGGACACCCTCCGATTCACGATAAGTCACGCCTAGGAGCGCCTAGCGGAACAGTGCGTTTTGGAATCTCCCACAGAAACCAAAGCTGAAGCCAAAGAACCAAAATGCCCCTCAAAGAGCAGAGATAGAGAAGTATTGGGAAAAGAGATGTGTATTGGAAAAAGAGAAATGTGCAACGGAAAGTGCAAAGGTCAAGTATGGGACCAAATTTGAATGCTATAAGGTCATCTATTTTGGGACAGGGGGAGTAAATCTAACAAAACTAATCCTTATAAGCATAAAGATAACATGTATCCAGCTCCACATGTAGTGAGGTAGCACATCTGCACATCTAATCACAACAGGAATGTCACAGAAAGGTCCTCACATTACATACAGCAAATACCTGAAACTGCTAGAGGTGCTTACATGCACACTCATAACTATAATGTCATCAAAGGATCATTTTATTCCAATACACAGCAAGAGGAACATGATGGATCCAAATTGAAGTGACTATTAGCATTTATGTAGAGACAAAGCACCACAACAGTAACTGAAGTGATTCACAGGTATAGAACTAACCTGGCATACGTCAACGACAATTGAATTGTTTCTAGCAATATGATTAGCCCAATGAATGTCTGCAGCTTCTTCATCTGGTCTTCCATCAGCATCTCGAATTTATGTAAGGTCTATGCTTCACACGATTTAAATCTTCATGGAGTCCATCCAAGAGGAATGCCAACAGCTCCTGCAGTATTTTATCAAAATACAGATTCAGGAAAAAATAATCAATAGAGTGAAATGCACCATGGATCCTTGAAATTTTCCAGCACTTTCATCTGGGTCCTTGAAGGCATGAACTCTCAAGTGATCAACTTGGACCTTTTGAAGGGGTCCATTCGATGTGTGAATTTAGGTCCATGATTGGAGATAGACTGAACTTAGAATCAACCACACGAAAAGTTGAAGTACCCACATGATCACTTTGAGAGTTCATGGTCTCAGATGAGAAGGCGGAAAAAGATTAGGGACTCAGTGCAGAAATATAACATAAGATAGAACATCACTCTAAAGAGACAATCAAACCTGTGAATCATGCTGGTTGTATCCACTGAACTGAGATTGAAACCGAGAAAGCTTCATTTTGAATGGTCTAGGCGAAACTGGATTACGTCCTCCAGGAGCCCAGAGTTTTCTGAGTAGCTCACCAAAAGCTAGTGCAAGTTCACCCTACATGACTACCATCAGAACTCAGTACAATTAACATGTGGGGTGCTCCGTGCTAGAGAAAATGAAATCTGAAAAAGAGTTTGTGGCAACCAGTTTTTCAATTTTTACATCACTAATATTAAAATACACTACAGCTGTAGAAAATGTCCAACACACATTCTCTGAACAATCACATGCCAGTACGTGATAGTAACAACATAAAATTTCTTCGTACATCAAGGTCAACAAACATTAGATTTTTTTTTTTTTTTTACTCATCTTACCAAACCAAAGAAAAACTGACAAGACTTCTCGAATGGCAAGATCATAAACCTGAACTAGGAACTTAATCAAGAATTGAATACATGCTACACTTGAGAAAATATTGTACATGTGGAAAATGTTAACAAAAACAAAAAGAAGCTACATATTTTAGAAATGAAGGGTCTGGCATCTTTTAGTACTTGTTGCACCTCAAGAATAATGGCAGAAAAGTAAACTGAATTTGGTTGGCTGCTATAAATAATATGATGATGAAAAAAAAAGTTATCCAAATAAATATAATGGAATAAGATCATATTTTCTCTACCAAAATGACTTTATCTTGAAGCACCAAGGCCTCCAGGACATGCGAGTCAAAAGAGTGCTTACCACATTACCCAGCGGATTTTGCCGATTTATTTCACGATGATAATCTTCACAAAAATATCTAGCAAACTGAGGTGTGTGCACGAGACACTGTATGGCACTGTTCATATAGCATGTATTTCCAAGATTAAGTAGCCCTGTAAGACCTAAGGGTGATCCCCTCGTGCTCGTGCCACTAGAACCATGCACATTATCAAGATCACCATTGGTTGATCGCAGGTAGAGGCTTGGTGTCAGACTAGAGTTATAGCTTCTTGAAGCATAGCTGTTGGCTGCAAAATTCTCATTTGGCAATCCTGATTTTGGAGCATCAGTAATCAGAGAAGTCGATTCTCTCTCAAAAAAATTGTTTCTTTTAACCAAACCATCCAGACTACCATTGGCATCAGTGGTAACCTCAACTAGAATCTGTGAAAACAATATAAAAGTATACAGTCAGATCATTTACTTGACAACAGCCATTAACTAGTAGTGCATCTGTTCTACAAATATAGTTTGAGATTGGGGTGGTTATGGCAGTGGGACAATGCTTCTCAATTACAATAGAAGGTTTGACTCACGTCCTGATCCATCTGAATGTTGGAATCATCAAGAGTTTTGTCCAAGCTATCCATCAATGAATGCTTTGTTCGACCATAATAGTCCCAAATGCATACCTGCCAATGATGGCAAAAATAACTATGAAAAAAATCCTTGCAAGTAAAAAGAAAAAGAAAACTTAACATCAAAGTAAACAGCTACCTCATCGGGTACCAAGTCAAAAACCTTACAAACCCTCTTATGGAGTTGGCCAATTGTATCCTGAAAAAGGTTCATGGTTATTTTTAACTTTTCAGTTATTCCAACTTATTGAAGCTATTAGAGACATTAAAAGACTTCAACGGTAGGTTATACTTACAAAGTGGCATCATAGGTTTACATAATTCTGTCTAATGTAATCAATTTATTGAAATACAAACTAAAAGAAAGAACAATGTGCTCAATAATAGCTAAAGAGATGAGAGCATACCTTCTTGCTTATCCTTATAAAGGTTCGCTCTCCTCTTGGCATTAGAATTAACTGCAGTCGTAAAGGATAAACTTCTATGGTCAAATCAGTTTGAGAAAAGCCAGTATTGATTGCCTTTCTTGGTAATATTGGTCCTCCACCATACCTGTTAACGCATTTTGTGTAACGAGAATAAGATTCCAAACACCAGATCAAAATCTGTGTTGGTTGTTTCTTGTTGATGGAAAGATGTCACAGATAAGTGAATCATGTTTGTTAAAAGCCACTCAGCTTCTTAGCTTCAATTCATAATATCGTAGCATCAACTTTCTTCCATGTATTAGTTTTGGGTTTTTACTTAAGTCAATGCAAAGCATCTGGGGATTAAACAACACATATTTTGTGCCTTAGTTCAATTTATTTAAGATCAAAGGCTACTAATTTTCTGTGATACTTTCATCATATATAATCATTTGAAGAACAGAAGAAATGATGTATTTAGCCAATACCAACGCAAAACTGTAAAGAATATTTAATAAAATTGGCTATGATTGATGTTTTATTCAGTATGTTCAAGAAAGTGAATATATCAGTGTACAGTAATAGAATATATGAACTAGAACCACCTTGAAAGACAGTTATCCATATTCCATAGAAACAGCGAGGAATCATGAAGGTAGACAGGCCAGCGTAAATAGAATGATTATTATAGGGTTCAAAAAAATGTGACTTACCAACCATGCAACTTTTCCCAAACTTGCTGAGGAAGCAGTATGTAATCCCGACCCTCAACCAAGTTATCATGTATCTCAATCTCTGTATTGGAGACTTCATATGATGCATCATCAATCAAATCGGTATTGTCAATAGCTCCTGGCCTTCTAGTAGTTTTTTGAACCAAACTCATGATGATGATAACCATTACTTGTTGCACCAGTCAAATCTTGAATGAGATAATCAATCCAACTTTGCCACCACCTATTAAGCCAAAAAGAAGATTGCATTTATAATGCAAACTGAGGGTAAAGAAAAAAAATGAAGCAACTGAAAGGAATAAAATAATATAGTACGAATATGTATTTCTGAAGAAACCTTCTAAAACAGACATTTCCATGATGCTCATCAGCACCATATGCAGACCTGTAAAACATGCAAATCAATAGAAAAGAGAAAATGATCCTGCTGATACCGACAACAATGCCTCCTGAAGACTGGTACAAGTTATCCTCGCTTTCTGTGAAGCTCAAGGAGCTATTTTCATTTCATTTTGTTACTAATCCTATAGTCACTTGGAAATGTCTTCGTTTGGAACAGTCATTTAGTTTCAGTTTGATTAGATCATGTAGCTAAGTTCTGAGTCAGAGCTTGCCTTTGCAGGTTCAGGTTTAGCCTGTGGCTGCTCTTTCTGTTTCTTGTCTTGTCCTGTCTGCTATCATGCTCTGGGAAGTTTTCATGTGGAAAAAGAGAAAAGAGAAAAATACTCCAGGTCCAAATTAAAGATACCAGAAGCTTTAATACATCTTATAACTCGCATTAGGCATCCGTCGGTGTGATACCTTGATTATCTTACAACCTCATCCAAATCCAAATACTATGATCGTAACACGACAAAAATGGTGATACTTTCAAGTTCAATCCACAGCCTACATACTGTCACGATCCATGAGTATGCACGATCATACCCAAAAAAAACTTAATTTAGTACGGATCTTGTCAAATTACACCTTCTGTCATCCTTCTCAATAAAGAAAGGATAACGTTAAGGACAACCAAACTGAACTACATGTGAGCTAATTAGGCTGTCTTAGAGCATCTCCAAGAGTAAATTTAAATTTGGCCATGTAAACTGACTCACAAACGATTTAGTTTGTCAAAATAGAAGAGTTCTGCAGCAGTTTCTCTAAAACTAGCCCTTTATTTTTTAAACCTGTCACGACGTCATCATATCTGTGTTACAAGCACGGAGCAGACTCGTCAAGGCGCAGGCAGGAAAGGCAAGGGCCGCACGGAAATGCTGGAGCAGCCCGGATGGCTAGCCAAGTCCCCTAACCTAATCTAACGAGCAACAAAAGCGGATTAGCTAGCTCAGTATTTTGGAGAGCCTCTTGACGAGGCTGCAGGAGTCTCTTTTTTTTCTGAGTTTTAGAGAAGTCAAATAGGATAGTGAGGCTGTTGGATGCTCTTAAACGTCTTCTTTAAATGGCCAGAGAAAAACAGAGTATTTTTAAATGTCCTAAAATGCTCAAAGCCATCCCAGGGACCCAATATAGGAGTAGTAGAATGCTCAAACCTCAAAGATCCAAAATCACAACTGGTACAAAATGACAGAAAAAGAAAACCAATCATGCCTGACATAACAGTCTCCAGAACTTAAATAAAAAAAAAAAAAACCTGCGCCCCGCACCATGGCTGCCTAATTTTGTTTGCAAAGCAGAGGAGCACATACCATCGGCGTCAAGAAAAGCGCACTCAACCGGTAAGACTACGCTTCGGAAGAGGAAAGGCTCGCAAATCCTTCTAGGAGTTTTTGAACCAAACCCACCTGCACAACCTCGCCGCGACACCTCGCCGGCAGCGCTGAAGCATTCCCCCACCAACAAACAACACGAGCAAGAAGGGAAAATAACGATCTTGCGCCCCGCAGGACCCTTTCAAGCGCGGCGGCGCGAACGAGAATTGAATCAGGGTAGATCGACAGGGATAGGGAAGCAGGGAGACGGCGAACGGAGAGGCATAGTGGACCTGGTGGTGATGAGGAAGAAGGTGTCGCCCTCCTTGGCGTGGGCCTCAGCCTCGACGGTTATGTCCCGGATGAGAGCCCTCTCCATCTCGGTAGGGAGCGCCGGCGCCGGCGCCGCCGCCACCATCTCCATCCCCGCCGGCAGCGGCGAGGAGGAGGAGCCCGCAATCTACGGCTAGGGTTTGGACCCTCCCCTCGCCTCGCCTTGCCGCAGGGCCCTCCGTCTCTCAGCTGGAGCGGCCTGAGCAGGGAATTGGTGGAGCGGATGGAACCGGTAGTGGCGAGGGTGCGGTGAACCTGTGAGAGCGGAGCGGAGGGGGGCGCGGATCTGCGAGGTCTCCTGTTCTTCCGGACCGGAGTGAGGAGGCTCTCTGTGCAGACCAGACTCCGGCGCTTGGTTTTCTTCTTTCCTTCTCTACCCCTGATTAACACAGGGATTCAGCTGTTTAGGAATGGCTAGCCGCGTGTGATTTGGCCATTTTGGCACGGTTCCTCGAGCTCTTGTTCATGTTAGTCCTACCTCCCCAATCCTCTCCCTCCATTGTCTAAGCTTCTTGATGGCACAGAGTTCAGACGTGACCCGTCGAGCAAAGGGTGTACGTGCGACCGCGCCGCCGCCTCCGCCCAACGCTCCCGCCGTGGCACGATATGGTCTTGTCGAGCTCCGGCGTGACCATACCGCACCTCATGCCCTCCTTATTTCCCTTCCATCTGCCGCTACTATGGCTACAGTTGCCCCCGCCCTAACCCTTCTCGATCGTCTCCTCCTCGTTGTCGTCTCTCCCATCTGTATCGCTAGGTTGGCCTGCCTCCCTAGAGCCTCTCCTTGCCGTGGGCATCAACCGCGATAGGGAGCGCCAGCGCCGCCACCACCATCTACATCCCCGCCAACGCGCGACGAGGAGGAGAAGGAGAGGAGGAGCGCACAATCTACGACTAGGGTTTGGACCCTCCCCTCGCCTACCTCCCAGAGTCAAAAAAGAATATAGGAAGAGCGTGAGAGCGAGGTCGTGCTAGAGTGCAATGGGTCACAAGATAGATTTTTTGTTCTTATGAGCTTATATACTATAAATAAACTCGTATAAATTGAGTTACTACTCAAATAAAGTGAAAAGAAGCAATCTTAGATAAGAGGATGCCAAAATGTTGTTTCATAGTTACTAAGCAAACATTAACTCTCCTTGATCAAAATTTCCTATTTTCTACATTTCCCGTTCATCTCTAGCTTTGGTAAGCCTTTTAAGGTTTATAACTAGAAATGGTCGCGGCGTTGCCGCTTATGGCGGTAGGACCCATGATATTTTGATTCGTTAGCTATTAATACTATATTTGATGTAGGTTTTGTTTCATATGTGTAGTTAAAATAATTGTATAAGATCAGTTTGTTTAGATAAGATATATTTTTATATTTGTGTCATGGTTTGAAGCATTTGTTGTACTTGTTGTATATTTTGAAGTTTGTCATTGTAAAGTTATTATTTTATTTACACTTATTTGGGTTTTTAAATATTAATATTATTTTTTTTATTATATATTCCATTGAGAGTTAGGGTGACTGGATAAGTATGGTGATTAGCTATGCGTCAGTGTAATTGTTGCTACGTTCTATTTTACATTGTTATTCAATTGGAACTATAACATTTTTGTATTTTTTTTAAGAAGAGAGGCTAAAAGTATTTATTAAGTAGTCAATATTTCAAATTTATATACAATTTTTTTTTGCAGAGGTTTTCAACATCACAAAGCATCCACAAAATATTTTTTTTTTGTATTAATATTTTAATGTGTAGAAATCATGAAAGTTTTATTTATTAAATAAAAGAGGTTTTATTATTTTTTAAGTTTCATATATATATATTTTCTACATAGAGTACATCATGGAGAGGCTACAGGCTACACAAAAATCTCATGATTTTAGGAGTTTAGATTATTTTTTTTTATGAAATAAATAAAACCAAGATGTCATAGGATTTAATAAAAGACACAAAAAGGAGAAGACCATTTGGGCCGAATCTGGCCTAATTCGGCCCGCGTACAGCTCGGACGCAGTTGTGGGCTGGCTCATAGAATGGCCTAGACGTTGATCCAATTTCGGAAAACCCCGAGGTGTTTATTGCAAGAAAAATCCGAGAGAGGAGGATGGACGGTGGGTTATAATTCTCTAGAGCTCGAGGGCCTTTTTAAAAATGATCGGGGGATCGACCGATCTCGGCCGTCCCGTCTGTACCGGACGGACGGCCGAATCGCTCGATGACGTGGCCGCTCTCACTCGGGCCTCTTTTGGTGCTATATTCGTAGGGTAAAGATTTGGATTGTCGCAAGAAATGTTTAGAATTTGGAGACAAACGTCTAGAGGACCTCTGTATAGGACCATGGCGCTAGGATAGTGGGTTGTGGTGGTGATCAAGATGACGAGTTGGTGGATAGCCTTCTATTTCATACATTCTTATAGTTGGGTTAAAAGTACCCAACTTTTGTTATGGGTGGTAGTCACGAAAGGAATATGGGATCGCTACGCTAGCCGAAAAAAAAAATTAATTTTTCTACCCATAAACCAATGATCTCACGCTAGTTATAGATCACGGGATTACCACTAGGCGCCAGTGCGGCGGAAGTGTCGACCCTCGACGAAGATGTGCGCGTAGCAGCAGTGCCGTGTAGTTGCTCACGTCCGTCCTCCACGTGCGGTTCGTCCTTGTGCTCCAGATGCAGCACCTCCGAGGTATCCCACACGTACAGGGAGGAAGCGATGCGCCTCCGGATTGCTAGGTCCGCGAGGAGCAAGAGGCGAGGGCGTGGGCGGCGGCGGCTGCCAAAGTGGCGTGGATTCACCTAGCCCCGCGCCTACCTCTCATATATATAGGCGTCCCTAATAGGCTCCCGAGTTGGAGGCCCGTTAGTAACCCTAAGCCTCGTCTAATTCGATCAGATCCAAATTAGGCCTCCTTCCCCTTAAGCGTGCGACCCTATGGGCTCACGCACACATAGACATGGCCCGAGTACTCCTACTCGACCAATAGCTGATAGCGGCCTCTAGCAAGATGTGTCAACTCCCATGTGTACGCAATGATCATATCAGACGAACCACCGCAGACTCACATATATGTTATTCCCTTGCCTCACGATATTTGGTCCACCTCGTAAATTAACAATTAACCCAAGCACGGCCATGTATTTCTTGATCCAATCATTCGAGTGGTCCAGTGATATCTCTCTCTCATGGAGAGGGGCAATTCCATCTTGATTGACTATGCCTCACAAAGATGCTTCCCGACAAACCCGAAGACCACCTTTATAGCTACTCAATTACGAGTAACGTTTGATAGTCCTAAGTAGGTCGTTTCACATCTTGAGTACATACGACAATCTCGTGTCTAAGGACATAACGTACATGATGTGTAAAGAGACAATAATAACATCTCATGTCGGGTCTATCCAAAATTCCCATGTCATACATGTGCCCACACTATTAGTTTGACATCTCCATGTCTATGACTTGTGAAACATAGTCATCAACTAATATGTGTGCTGATCTAATATTAATGTGTGTCCTCACATAAACTCCGACCAGGGGACAATTACGAGAATAACCATACAAGTAAAGAGTCTCACAAACAATTCACATAATTGCCAATCGATATAAGTTGTCTTTAATGGATATTCATGAACACATAATATATCATGGATACAAGGTGATACAATCATCTCTATAATTATCTCTAGGGCATATTCCCAATAGTCATGGGAGGCAACGAAGCAAGGAACCTGTTTGATGTGCCCAGGTCACGAAGTGCTTGAACACCAAAGAAACTCATGAGCGGTGTGATGGATATGATAATACTAGGTGATTGGCAGTTTTGAACATGGAGCGGAAATGTTTAGAGAGGCTTTTAGATTAGTCGGAGTTTTTAGGTGAAGGGGTTACTTTATATAACAGTTAAATAAAAAAATGAAATCTATTTTTAGTTAATCTCTTGGGGTTGTTCTTAGAACATATTTAAACTTCGCAATGAAATGCAATTTATGTTAGAGCAACTCCAACAATTTGACAAATGAGTTTGACATTCTCGTTTTTTGCCAAAAAGCTCTAAAATGATGCTCCAACAGTTTGACAAATGAGTTTGGCATTTTAATGAGTTTGGCAAAATCGAGGTCCTCCTTTGACATTTTTGCCAAACTTGGAAGCTTTGGCATTTCTTGCGCGTTGCTGCTTTGCATGCCGTGTTCGCATGGCGACTTGCGAAACAGGATCCGACGAGGAACAAACAACCGCTCCCTCCTGGTCCCACTTTTCTCATATGCCAAACCAAAAATAGCAAACTGTTGGAGAAGCCTTTTTTGGCTTGGTATTTAAAATGGGGAGTTGGCAAACAAGTCAAATGCCAAATCAAAAATATCAAAATCTGTTGGAGATGCTCTTAGCTTTCGTTGCCCGCCAAGAACTATATAAAAAGACTTATACAAACTACATCTTCGATGGAATTGTGAAAACCCTATAAAAACATAATTAGGAGTTTTTGAATAACTTGAAACAATGCATATCCACAATACATCTAGGGATCCCATACATCTGTATATTACATTGTCATAAAAATTGAGATTCCAACACATCCAAGAAATATATGAAAACAACAATTTTGGGTGCATATACACTACAAGACAAATCCATATGCACCAAAAATGTTCTGAAATTTACAAAATGATTTTGCATGTCAAACTTTTGTGACAATGTATATCTATAAATGCACTATGGATATTGCATCATTTCGAAGCCCCTAGGTATATTTTTCTTAGGGGTTTTCACGATTCTAACGAAGATTTGATTTGTAATGAATATTTCCTGCATTAGCTAGTTAGCAAGATTTGATGGTATATTGGAAAATGCAGATATACATAAACCAATGAGACCTACAAAAATGAAATCTCCTAGTCTCTCCACTGTTGGAACATAGAATATACTGCAAGTAGCAACCAACACAATCTTAACAAATGCATCTGATATTCTTATGTATATGCAAGACATTTTTACACACTTAAATATGCATTTATACTAGATTCGATTGTGCTACATATGTCCTAATATAACGAAGGCTTAGTCTAGTGAACCAATCTATCACACCTTATATACGAGCTTTAGTTTTCAGATGCCCGGCCACCAAGGTTCTAAACAATTACTGATTCCAGTCCTGAGATCATATTGTATGAGAATCACTTGCCGAAAGGGTTACATCAGCATGAAATTCCCTAAGGATGATCACAGTTCACAACCTTCTGGTGCTGATCTTACGCAGCTTATTGTAAAAAGTTACAAGGTGAGCCTGACTTTCCTCTTCTTCCAACAATAGCAGAAAGATACAAGGCGATACAAGTCATGGGACCAAGATGCATTTCATAACCCAGCGGGCTTTAGCTATGCTCATGCTGTGTATGGGGCCTGCCTATCTGATGTATTACCGAGTATTACCCTACTCTATCTTGGAAAGGAGCAGCAACCTTAAGCTGGCAGCTCTAGCTTCACATTGTTCTTCCAGCTGCACCATTGTTTGGAGAACATTTTCAATGAAAGGAACATTCGTTAAAAAAAAATATATCTAGGTTAGTCAAAGGAACTTATAATTACCTCATTATGTAATAATAGAAGAAGTCAGCATACAACAGAGTTTGCACTATTCCTGCCATCCAACCTGGGTTGAGAAAAACACAAAGAAAATCGCTGCATGTTACATCTACCATAATGGGGAGTGCAAATGGATGTCACATCTTATCTTATTTAATGAAATGATGTGCAGCTCCCTTGCACATTTGAGGAACAAAAGTGGATGGCAAGAGGAATTCGTACTTATCCAGTGGACAAAATGGGGCTCAGTGAAGTATCGGTAAATCCAGTTAAGGATATAAAGCACACGGTAGGCACTGCATCATAACCAAGTGAATCTGCTTTAGGAATAGCGTAGAAAGTAAAGAAGACAAATTAAGGCCCAAAAGGATAAGACTGATCCTAGCATGATATATCGAATATCAGAAGGCGGAATAAGAACATTCATCAATGTTGCCTATTTCACTATATAGGCAATCCAATCAAATATTGCCCATACAAAACTTATCTTGAACAGTTTTGTGCATTATTTATAAGCAAATACATTTTTGTTTTATGCATTTTCAGTAACCGCCATATATAGATCTTACCCCAAGAAGAAGACATATTGGCCAGTCAGGTTGTCAATATTCCTTGTCCGCTGTAGCAAAACAAGTTGTGGAAATATCGCGACAGCTTCCAAATAAATGGAGAATGCCCACATCACCTGCTCGAAAAATGAAAAAAAAAGCGATCAGGACTGCACAATTTCAGAAGTGAAATTCCAATGAGATTATATACTAATCAGGAGGAGGCGGGGGGGGGGTGGGGGCTCCTATTTCCTTGAAAAAAAGGAGAAAATCAATATGATTGGATGCAAGCAGATTACCATCACATCTAAAAATAATGGGTCCGATTAGGCAACAACCAAAGATGAAATGTCAGTACATACATACTCTAGAATGCTTAATTGGGCTGACAGACTTGAATAGCCAGTAGATTTGCGTAAGCAATCAGCTAGAAGTGTGGAAGATAGGAAGATAAAAACACTGACCTCCGTAAAAAGTAAACTTCTCATTAATGAGGAGAGCCAGAAGAAGACAAGGCAACACTAAAGCGTAATGGCGAAAGGTGTCATGATCCTTGTCATAGGTCCTCCGCACAATCTTATGCCGCTTCATGTACCAAACTATCGAGAAAGAACTTGCCAAGAAGACCAGCTTCATGACAGTGTTATACAGAGACACAAAATGAACAAACAGGTCCAGGTACCGCTGCAAAAAAACAAGTGCATACAGCTCCTGTGTCTTCAGAGATATGCCTACAAGAAAGTGTCATGTGAATCATAGAGACCTATCAAACCATACAGCAATAGAAGCTTTGCTAAACATTAACATGATGTTAAGTAATAATTACTAGAGTAGCCAAATACATATAATGGAATGACGTCAAGTTTATGCTGACTGAGAGAGGCCTGTGCACAAACAGGTGGCTGAAATAGTCATTATTTGAGCCTTCCATAATCACTGAAATGATACAGGGCATAGAAGGCATTGAGGGCCCAAAAATGGAGAGTTTCTCTATTAAGATTTATGGTGTCACAATCCACAAATATTTTCAGCCTTAAAGCCTTATATGCATTGAAATGGTTAAAAGGAAGTCTTCCACTGGTTGTTAGAAGACAATTCTCTAGTCAAGCTATATGTGATGGACACCGAAAGGGCACAAAAAAACTATGGCACACAGCTGAAGATCTTAACATAGATAGCGGAGCGGTGAACACAGTTAGCTGCAGATTGCATATTAGGATTGAGAGCCTAACTGATTTTTTTTCTATGAAACGAAAAAAAATTTAGCCAAGTCTTACACTGACAAAAATAAAGAAAAAGACTGTACTCGAATAGGAAATTCATATGTACTTTGCCATCAATTGTTGCAGGTTATGGGATGAGTCTCCTTAAATTTGAGAAGAGCAGCCGCAAGGTCATCCTTCCCCTTATTACGTTTTCTCCTTTTCCTACCTACACAACATATTCCTTGCACCGTTCACAACACAATGGGGATAAGACACAGCGGCAGGCACGCACCGCATTGCGTACACCACCACAGCCACCTGCTCCCGTCGAGAAATATGCGCCTAGGCGTCATCTAAAGAAGAAGAAGAAGAAAAAAACCCTGCTCCCCTCGAGATCGAGATCTCCGGTGCGGTCCCAGAAGATCCGATCGCTGAGAAATGGCAGCGCAATTCGTTTCGGTTCATTCATAGCCCTGATCCCAGTGGGGTGAATGAAGAGGAGAAGAGATCGAAGGGCGTTCGTACCTGCGCACGACTTGATGGTATGGATCTTGAGGAGCAGCACCACCACGCTGAGGAGGTGGGTCATGTCCCCCGCCAGCCGGAACACGTTCATCTCCGACCCCCCTCCTTCACCTTCCCTCCGCCGCCCTCCGGTCCTTCCCACGAACGAAAGTGTCCTCCCCTCTCGCTCTCGCTCGCGCGCCGGGGGCTCGTCGGCGAGTGGCTGTGTTTGTTCCCTCCCTAGCGCGTCGTGGTCGCGGTGGCGGAGACGGACCGCAACGGACCCGAGACGAGAATGAAAACAAGGTCGGGTCGACGCAGACTGGCTACTGGGGCCCGGGTGTTCTGGGCCCAGGATGTCAGGTAGTGCAATAGAGCGCGGCGGGTTGGAGAGGCCGGGGGCGTGGGGAGGGAGAGACTAGTACGTGGCGGGGCTGAGGTGGCGGCGCGCCATTGGATGTGACAAGCACACGCCGTCGCCGACACGCGCTGAGCCTAGCAGAAATTGCAATTTCAGATAATGGGCGCGAACGATGACAGTCATTACCAGTACCTTTTTTTTTTGACAAGGACATTACCAGCTGTTGTGGGAGTGGAGGGACCAAGGCAGTATCGCCGAATATAGATTGTTTTTATTTAAAAAGGGCCTCGGGCAAAAAATGTCAAGTACGAAGTACACACTATGGAAAACAAAGATTGATTTTTTTTAGAAAAAAAAGGAGCCTTGTTGGGTCAGTCCAAACCCGTGCAGAACAACCTAACGCCTATTCAATTGTGCATGATTTGTACTGCTTCGGTAGCTTCTATTGTGTTTGCTTTGAAGTGCTGATCACTACAATATTCATGTTGCCTTTTTCCAAGCTAACCTTGTGTCTATTTGAACTTAAACAATGTATAATACTAGCAAATATTATAATGTATAATATTTTGTCAACCAATCATTAAAATCAACTAATGGTCCTTGCTAGGTGCTATTTTCCTTCCACACTCGACCTGGATCCGCCATCCCTATCACGACTCCCCTCCCTAACTGTTCGTGTTTCGTCACCCGACAAATGAGTTTATATGTATGTCGCGCGGCTCTAGTTATATGACGGTAGCATCCAAAGACCCTAGGAATTATAATGGTTTAGGTCGGAGCACTACTCCGGTCTCAGAGAGAGCTTGAGTACGTATTCCTAGGTTGAATGCTTTGAAGTTCTTACAATAAGGTGTCAAGAAGAGACAAAGAGGCAAAAGGGTAAAGGAGTAACTGACTGGATGAAGTCTCAAGAGTTTGTACCCTTAGAAGGGAGGCCTAGCCACCCTTATATGTAGTCCGACGGTCAGGTTACATATAGAGAGACAGGTTCTCTCGACCGAGTGGTCGTGAGAGCCTGAGGGAGGGCATTGTCTTTCAAGGAAGACCGTCGTGTCTTGGCGTCGGTGCACGTTCCGGCGTGGTTGTCGTCATGGTCTTGGTCCTACGCAGCATGTGGTGGTTTGCCAACTATGTCATGTGTGACGTGATCTCGTCAGCCTTTATCATCGTCTCTTAGTGACGTCGTGGCAACAACGCGAGGGTTGGTAGCCAACCTCGGGTCGTTGGTTGCCTTTATTGGCCGTGACGCCCGTGGTCTCGATCTCGAGCTATTGGGTCGAGGCCACCGGTGGCTTGGCCAACCTTGAAAGTCAAGGGCGGGGTCATGCGCCCGTGGAACCGCTGGCTGGCGGGATGTCGTGCTGGTTATCACTGTTTGGCGGTGTTATCTTGTTTGCGGCGTGGTGCAACGATGGCATTGGCTTGAGATGGTTGTCCCCTCTATCCCGACAGAGTGAGTGAGGTGTGCATGTCCTTGTCATGGCAGAAGTACTTGATCGCGCTCGACCTCTCCCCGTTCCTCCCAGAGGTCAGACAAAGGAGTGATCATGTGGTTAAATTTTCTAATGAACATAATTTTTGTATGCTCTCCAGTAAACTATTATGTTAACTAACTATATAAAATCCGGATTCTTCGGCACAACAGTTATGTTTTCAATATGTTGTATCTTTATGGGCACTTGTTCTATTTCCAAAATTCTGTGAAACATGTCCAAAATTTCTAGGGCACTCGCTCATATCCATTGTTCAAGAATATAATGAGTAGGGGGACAACAAACGAGCTAGGGAAAAGGAAAAGAAATTTTCTCCAGCTCCATTTCAAAAAACTAACGAGACACGGAATCAAATGTTGTTTGAAAAAAAAAAGGAAAACACATGAAAACCCCTTGATAAGAACCATCATCTTAATTCACAAACACTATGTGCACCCTAATAATATACTTAGTTACGGGGAATTCTATCTAATACCCCATTTCGCTCTTTGCCTGTAGCAGCTAGTGAGGCCATGGCGAGCTCAAACTGCTCAAGGGTGGTGAGGTTAGAGAGCGAGAACAACTCCCTGGCCCCCTCTAGGCCTCTTAGGCTTGACAAGTTGGTGGACCCGTCAAGGCCTATGTGAGCCACATGTTGCACATCTGTTGGAAGCCCGATCTCAATGCTTGTGTCCATGTCATCCTCGTCCTCCTCCTCCTCCTCGTCCTTATATATATCGAAGATGTGGGAGAGGCTCTTGAAGCTCTTGAAGAGCTTCCTGATCCCTGCAAGGAAGTCCCGCTCTCGCCTCGCCGCCTGTTGTTGCTGCTCCTGGTCGGTGTTCTCCGCATCCACGACTACCGCTACCTCATCTGTCAATCAAGAAATAAATAAGGAGTGAAACTAATATATATGTTCACATATATAATAACCAATACAAATTTACTCTTTACGTGGAACCCACTTGTCAATTAGCCGATGCTACAAATCTTCATATCCAAAAGTTTGTTCATAGGAAGATACATGATATGTGATTTCATACATGTGCAAGATGTATAAGGGCATATGTACTTACGTGGACCTGGAGAATTACGGCTTGTTGAAGATTGTGTTTCATGCTCCTTGTTGGGTTGCTGCTCACTGATCGGTGTCATGCTTGCTGAGGCGAGGCAGGAGCAAGCTAGCTAGTGTTGTGATTGTGAGTGCTGCCTGAGTTTGGTCGCTCAGAGTCAGTGTTATGTAGTGTCGAGAGAAGAGAAAGCGAGAGGTGTGGAGTGCAAGGGAAGGTAGTCAAACAATGGAGGTGGTTATGGTGGTTATACGGATGGATGAATGGAGGTAGCTGCGGCCATGAGTTGGTTATCACGGGTGCAGATCTTGCCGTCCTTGCAAGTCTCTCTGCTCAGTGCCCAGTACGGCGGCCGCCGGGTTAACAACACCTATAGTGATGTTGTCAAAAAGAAAAAAGTTGTAGTGTTTAGCTGTGAATACATTTGAATACATTTGGTTCCTTCGCTGATCCTATCAAGTACTAGTATACATACCCAAATCTTTTGGCACCTTGGCCTTGTCTCTCTGTTGCATGAATTTTGTCAGATAATCCAATACAAAATTAAAATAGCACATAGTAGTATACTAGTATGTACACAGTATGTTTGTGCAAGAAAATTGGCAGATCGGCTTTTCCAATGTCCATCACGCATTGAAATTCGTGTGTGCCATTGATGTTTTTTGCGCCCCAATATAGGCCACTGACCTTCATCATAATACTCGTTCTTCCTTCAAACGGTTAGGTCAACCCCCAACCCATGTGGTTTCTAACAAGATTTCAGGTTTTGTTTTGAAGGAAATAGTTACAATTATGACTTGATTGTCTTGGCAGTTAAGCTAAGCTCAAGCTTTTGTCCACAGTGTGAATGTGATGCTATGTAGCTCGGGGGACTGCTTTTTTTTTTCTTTTTTTATTTATTTATTTTACTATGAAGGCACATTGAGTACCAGCTTACGTGGAGGGCCAAATCCACCTCTGGGTCAGCCGGGGCTCCAGCAGTCCTACCGGCGTGTAAGCCAGGCCATGGATCCTCTCTGAGCTCTTGGTACAATTTCTTTACCATGGATGGAGAAAAGGATAGCTTTTTCAATAACTAGCATCATGCCCGTGCGTTGTTACGGGATAGCTAATTTTTTATATAAAATACACGGATCGCATGATAATGTAACAATACTATGAAATTAAACAATGATATTAAAGTGTCATTTAATCTAAACACACCAAGTTTTGTGAAAAATACACGGATCGCATGATAAGGTAACAACTATGAAATTAAACGATGATATTAAAATGACATTTAATCTAAACACACAAGTTTTGTGAAATTAATACAGTCACTGATATTGCGGTGTCGCAGGCTCATTATTGTTGTGTTGCAGGCTCATAAACTCTAATGTTTTATATCGTCTAGAAAATATCTTACGTATCCATTTATTTCATGTGCCAAGAAAATCCACAAATAAGTTTCGACGCATCTCCATACCATCATGTACACCGAGAATTAATGGATGCAAATAATAGTGCCTATCACATGGGCAATACTATGTGCCGTAAAAAATCTCACAAAACCTTAAAACATTTACAGGTTTAGGTATATTCCACGCAGACATGTGTTGTAGAATAAGCAATCCACTTGAGCAGCTAAGATAATGGTTTATATCATATCCATTCGTTTCATGAGTCAATAAATTCATGAATAAGTTCGCTACATCTCCATATCGAGTTTTCAGAGTTTCGATGACTTCGACTCCTGCTTCTCATTTTTTTACTACCAGACCACAACGTGATATTGAATTACCACCTGCTGGCAAAGATTCCAACTGCCTATGCTCAATATAATTTCAACTACTATCTGACGGTGAAAAATAGATGCACGGTGACGCAAAGCAAGTATTTATTATAAATAGATGACCAACATATATAGTGGTAGACAGAAGCATACATGCAAAGCTAAAAGGAGTAAATTCAATAATAAAACTGATCTGAAAATGAAGTTACTATGAGATGCAAGTCTGAACTTACCAGATTTGTAAAATCGTGAATGACCGCAAGACAGATGCAAGTCTTAACTTACCAGATTTGTAAAATCGTGAATGACCGCAAGACCAAAATTGTTTTTGCTTCACTATCTGTCCATTTGTCTCGACGAATCCAAATCAAGATGCACCGCTGAAAAACCCATGTTAATAATAGTGCCCATGCTAATAATAGTGCCCGGGAATCATGACTTCCATTTCAATGGCACGTGAGTGCAGGGAGCCCGATTTCCTTTCCTTTCGTGTGTGTGTGTGTGTGCAGGGATGGTAATTACCTTTAGCATAGTGCATGCGTGATTTAAGGATCGCAGATTGTTGTTTCCTTTTCTTCGTGCAGGCGGTATCGCAGGAGGCGGAGTGGGCAGAGTCAAAGCAAAAGTCGCACCAAAAAATGGTCTTACTTTTGTTCTTTTTATGTTGTAGAGATTTCTTTGCCATGGACGAGGGAGATTAAGGAGAAAACCAAAAGAAGACTGAAAGAAGAGAAAGAGGTGGGCGATGAATAAGAGGAGAGAGAGAGAGAAGGAAGATGAACCCCCTCCCTTGGCACACTCATCCGCCACTGCTTAAGTGTTGTAGAACTATTTCAATCATATACATTTTTGTCTAATAAAAAAACATCAAGTATACATTTTCATAATTTTTCAGATACTACAGGCACAACTGGATGTAATCTTGCTACCTAATGGCAAAATATAGGGCTTATTATTGACGCCTCTAGTAAAGGGAAGCCAAATTTGTCCTCGGCAAAATTAGGAAAATACCATACTCCCCTCTGTTCCTTCGCACAGCGCATCAGGATTAGAGACAATTAAACTTTATAGATTTTTACTATCAAATCATATAGCATATTTAGCGTATGAAAATTATACCAAAATATTCATATTTCACAATATTTTATTGTATATAGCAATAAAATTTGATGATTACATCATTCTCCTCCCATTCCAAATTATATTATGGTTTTCCTAGATACATAGCTTTTACTGTATATCTATCTAGATTTTTTTTTTTGATAAAGGATAATAAATCCGGCTTCATCTATCCGTAGATAGAATCGGACCAATTATTACAGAGTTCAAAAACTAAATAAAGTTTTGCTTTGGGAACAACCTCCGACCACACTCAAATCCGACTAAACAAGCAAATAAATGTTTTTGGCTAAACATAACCAACGTGTCTCTGTGACAGCTAACCACTGGACCCGAAGAATGATAACGCCGACACTTCAAGGTGATGTCTTTGCAGTGATTAGTTGATCTTGTAGATCTTCATTCCGCTGCAAGCTTGCCCACCGACGTAGCCAATGAGTTCCTCGAATAGTACCTGCAAAGAGATTTTTGGTTTGCATTTGTCAAAAACAACTTCATTCCTTGTTAGCCAGATTGTCCATATAAGAGCGGATGCCGCTGTTAATAACAATGAATTATACTTTTTGCTCCGCAATTTAGACCAATTATAGAATAAATTATGTGTACTTGAAGGCGGGGTTAAACCAAAAAGTATATGAACAGAGCGCGCCACAAAAATTTAGCATAGAAACAATCAAAAAAGAGGTGTTGAATTGTTTTACGGGAGATGACGAAACGAGCACCGCTTTTATCCCCATTCCAATTTTTTTCTTGCCAAATTATCTTTGGTTAGAACAACACCTTTTTTAATATACCACATTTTTTATTTTCATTGGTAATTTTGTCTTCCAAATATCTTGTGACACTCTCACCCCATTGTTAATTAAAGCAAAGATACATGGACTGGATCAGAACGCTCCTCCTGATGCCTTCGGATCCCAAACAAAAATATCTCTTTCCTGACTTAAGTTAACTTGTTGTAAGGATGACACAATACGGAGCCAATTTGATAAGTTTGCTCCCACTAGATTTCTCCTAAAGGAAATATTTAGTTCGGAGAACTTAGAATATTAGCTATCATATCTTGCTTCCTTCTTACAATATTAAACAAGCCCGAAAACTTATCTTTGAGGGGTTTATTCCCTAACCAAGTATCAATCCAGAACCGAGTTTGTGTCCCATCATTGACAATAAAATGACCTAGCTTAAAAAAAGAATCTTTAACATTCATCAAACTTCTCCAAAAATGCGAATCTGTTGGTTTCTTCTCACAACTGCCTAAAGTCTTGTTTTTAATATACTTGTTTCTTAGTAGTTCTTGCCAAATTCCTTCTTCATTCAGTAATTTGAATAGCCATTTACTAAGCAAACACCTGTTTTGAATTTTCAAATTATGGATACCTAGCCCCTTGATCTTCTTGATCTTTAGGTTGTCGTATAACATCACATTTGACTAATCTATACTTTCTTTTGTGTTGGTCGTTCTGCCAAAAGAAACGAGACCTAAAGCACTCAATTTTATCTAGGACCCCTTTTGGCACCTCAAAAAAAGACATCATAAACATCGGTAAGCTGGAGAGCACCGAGTTTATAAGGACTAGTCGTCCACCTACTGTGAGTAATTTACCTTTCCAGCTACTAAGCCTTTTCTCTATTCCTTCTTCTATAAATTTCCAGTCCTTATTAGATAATTTTCTGAAGTGCATTGGGAGACCTAGATATCTAAATGGGTACTTACCAATGGCACACCCAAACAATTGTGAATAAAACTGCTCATGATTCTTAGCTTGTCCAAAACAAAAATCTCACTTTTATGGAAGTTAATTTTTAAGCCAGATAGTTGTTCAAAAGTGCTTAATAATAATTTCATATTAACTGCTTTTTCAACATCATGGCTTAAAAAAATCACCGTGTCATCCGCATATTGAAGGATGGACAATCCATCTTGGATCAAGTGTGGAATGACCCCTTCTACTTGACCAGCTTCCTTTCCTCTAACAATTAGTATAGCCAACATGTCCACAACTATATTAAATAGTATAGGAGACATGGGGTCACCTTGTCTCAAGCCTTTTTTAGTTTGGAAGTATTGGCCAAGTTGATCATTGATCTTAATATTTACATTCCCACCTTGTGTGAATTTTTTTATCCAATCACACCATTTCTGAGAAAACCCTTTCATTCTTAATGTTTGCTGTAAGAATTTCCAGTTAACCTTATCATAGGCCTTTTCAAAATCTATTTTAAAAATTACTCCATCTTGTTTTTTGGTGTGCAATTCATGAATTGTCTCATGCAAGATGACAGCTCCCTCCATAATATTTCTGCCTGGTAGGAAGGCAGTTTGGGTTGGTCTTATCAATTTTTGGGCGATGGTAGATAAACGATTTGTTGCCACTTTAGTGAAGATTTTGAAAGATACATTCAACAAACAGATAGGTCTGTATTGTTGAACCACTTTCGCATCCTTCTTTTTAGGCAACAAAATAATATTACCAAAATTAAGGCGATTAAGATGTAAGGTTCCTTGATGGAAATCATCGAACAATGCCATCAAATCTTCCTTAATTAAGTCCCAAAAAACTTGATAAAACTCTGGAGGGAACCCATCTGGACCAGGTGCTTTATTATGTTCTATTTGAAAAATTGCATCTCTAACCTCCTCTTGAGTAAATGGTTCAACCAGGAACTCATTCTCTTCATCCGAAACTTGAGGGATATCACTCCTTTGAGATTCGTCTAAGGATAGCGACTCTTCAGAGGGCCCAAAAAGATTTTTATATTAACTAGTGATATGCTGTTTAAGATGAGCATCACCAGTTATAATATTATTCCCATCCTCAAGTTGAAAGATACGAGTTTTCCTGTGCCTACCATTGGCTACAAGGTGATAATACTTAGTATTAGCATCACCTTGTAAAAGGTGTTTCACCTTAGCCCTTTGGTACCACTTTAGCTCTTCTTCTCTAAGAAGTTCAGCTAGCCTTTCATTCAGAACATGTTTTAGATCTTTCTCAGAGTCAGTTAGCAAAGTAAGTTCAGCTTTTTTGTCTAGTTCATCCAATTTATTTAGAAGCTTTGCTTTTTCTTGTATATCTATCTAGATGCATAACAAAAATTTATACCTAAAAAGGTCACAATGATTTACAGTTTAAAGTGGATCAAGCACTTCTTAATTTAAGTACGATTTTAAAAGAAAAAGGGACCAGTATGGTTTCATGGCGATGCCCAAAGTTTCATCTAGCTCTGGTATAGAAAAAGGTCAGTTCTATCTTGGGAAGTACGTAAAGTGAAGATTTGCTAGTCACAAAACACAAAGAATGTTGTACTGGTGTTACGCGATGCATGATGCATAGTGCTTAGGTAGTTATTAGGTGTGAGTATACTTGCGAAAGAGAAGACTGCTACATCATTAAACATATACATAAAAGATAAACTGTACATAAACCGGTTCTTAGATACTACCTTGTTTTTTTTGAAGAAATTAGATATTACGTTGTCAACACACCTTTAGTGCAAATTAAACCATCTCATCTTCTGGTAAGTAACCTGGTGTATATGGCAGCCACAAAATAATTGTTGTTATCAGACGCCTACGTACACACCAGACTCACGAGCTTAAAAGAGATAAATTACCATGAGAAGACTGCAATGACTTGAATCCAACATAATGGCTAGTGCACTCAGGCCCTGACGCTGCCCGCTGCAAAGCAAAACAGAATAGCAAAGGACCATGGTGACCACCAGTACACAATACTCTTGACAACATGGGGTGAATCTAACTACTTACTAGGACAAACATGACATTCAAATCACATCAGCTTCTGTGCCGTCCGTACAGAAGGTCTTGGCCTGGGATGCTAATGTTTTCTGCTAGTCAAAGATTACACCTTGTTTGGCCAAGCTCTCCACTATAAAAGTGGCATACATCGCTTAATAATTAACTTACTTCGACAGAAAAAACTCTTCTATTCAAGAAGCCTAGAAGCAAAAACTGAATGTCTGAACAAAGAGGACCGAGGTGAAGCTTATGGTTTTAGCACTTTTCAGCCATCTAGAAACAAAGCTAAAAGAGACAAAAAAAATCTAATACTAGAGACAAGACAATGGTTCCGAATTTTTTTTCCTGAGAAGAGATTGGAGAAGCGTATATACATAAGTTATACTTTGGATACAAGCAATAAAAAATCAGTCCTGCTCTCAATGAGACAGCTTCTACAGATATATATATAGACTGAAAATAAACGGCATGGCAGAGAGTTGTCAGGAATGTGCCTGTACAATTATATATGCTAATAGCTAGTAATATTTATATTGCAACGAAATTGTAGAATCATTGAAAAGAAACTTTGATCTGTTTTTGGTGAAAATTTTTTGGGTTTTAAATCTTCTACATATTTTCTACAAATTTGAGTAAAACTTGAAATCATCATGGAAACCCAAAACGCCGAAAGATTTTGGGACGGAGGGAGTATATAAAGACTGAAAGCGGCATTTTTTAGAGAGTTGTCCCAGGAATGCCTGTACAATGCATAGCTGCTAGCCTGCTAGTACCTTTTCATTGCAACGAAGGGTGTAGAAGTGGGATGAAACAGAAAACTCTAAGATGAACTCCAATTGTCGCTACTGTTCGCGGCGGAATCTTTGATGCCAACATGCTCCCTCCTACCACAGCAAGAGATTGTGTGCCAATGATGCTCGGCCTTGTTTAGTCCCCCTTCAACTTCTAAGTTTTTTCACTCTCTCCATCACATCACATCACATCAATCTAGAGACACATGTATGGAGCAGTAAATGTAGATAAAAATAACTAATTACACAGTTTTGTTATAAATCACGAGGCGAATCTTTTGAGCCTAGTTAGTCTATGATTGGACAATATTTACCAAATATAAACGAAAGTGCTACAGGAGTTCAAATTCTAACTTAAGATATGGGTGGTGCAAACTTCTATATTGAGCATCACATAGATTTGTATCTGAACCTAGACATTGATACATACAAGGGTATAAAAGAAATAAGTAGATCAAACTAGTTAAGACAAGTCGCATTAGAAAAAAAAAATGACCAAAGAGTGGGATTATAAAATGTATCCTTTTAGTTTTAACCTGTATCAGATATCAGATACTTCCAACTTGATTAGCACATAAGCAACAAGAATTACTACAAGATACAGAGCAACTAACTAGCTCACCGTCATCCGGTAAAGCGTAGGTAGTGCACCAGGCAACACAATTGACTTGGGTGCTGCATGGCCATCAACGCAGCAACGCTACATCATTAGAGAAATAATTTTTGAACAGCTTCTTAAGCCCATGTTGTGGCACCACCATTGAATGCATAGCCACACATCCAAATCTCACAACCAAGGCAATGTAGTACGTCAGCAGCTACACAGAGGCCCTTTCACAAAATCAAATCCTCTGTAGCTAACACCTGTCATGACCCACACCGGAGGAGGCACCCGCCGCCGCTTGGGGCCCAAGGCCCAAGCGCGCGCGCGCCTGGTGGTCGGCCGCCGCCGCCGCCCACCGTGATTGCGTCATCTGCCGCGATTAAGTAATGGTTATTTAGGAAATAAAATAGGAATAAAATAGGAAATCGTCGAGATTTCTTTAGATGCAAGTCTTCCCGGACTATAAATACGATGGACTTGTAATCGGTTAAATTAAGAAGAAATAAACTAAAGGGGTAACTCCCAACGGCTCTCCGGCCCTAGGCGCTCTCTCTCTCCCCCTCCCCCGCGCACGTGCGCCGCCTCCACAACCGCCACCACCTCCACGCCGCCACCTCCACCCGCGCGGGCGCGCCCGCCGCCCCGGCCTGCCGCCAGCCTTCCCCCTCTCCTTCCTCCTTCCTCACGCCGCCATCTACGCGATCGCCGCCCTTGCCGTTCCTCGTCGCCTTCCGGGAGCTATTGTGCGTCATCATCGTCATCTCATACCTTCTTTGTCGCCATCGGCCCTCGTCATCTACGCCATCACGTGGCCGTCGCCCGATCGCTAACCTCCGACTTCTTTGCCGCCGCCGCCCCTAACGCCGCCCGGCGGCCACGTGTCATCTTGGAATCCAACGGTTCATGGCGGTATATCCGGAGACGGGGCGATTCCCACCACCGACGGCTTCCGACCACCACCAACGCCAAGTTCCGATGGACAACCACAAGATCGCCGAGCTCGGATGGGGATCTGCGAGTTTCTTGATTTCGTGAAGGAAATCGGGCCAACTTCACCGCCCTCTGGAGAAACTTCGACCCGCGCTACGGCGACCACCAGGGCGGCCGCCCGGCTTGGCGCCGCCGACAACGGCGTCCCTTGCCATGGGCGCCACCGGCGGCGGCGACACCCCTACGGGCGGCGCCAACATCAGCGACACGCTGCGGCAGAACGCCAGCGGCCGTGGTCATGCCATCCGACGAGCGTGCCAGCGGCAACCACGTCAAGGGCCGGACGACCTCCTCGGCGACGCTCCTACCACGGGTGCCACGAACGACAACGGTGCCTCCCACGGCGCCGCCGACGTCGTCCCCTCCTCGACCATCGACGGCGCAAGCGGCGAGCACGCCTACCCCAAGGATGCCTCGGTACCGCCACGACCCGGTCGGATCGGATCGGGGAGGCTACGACCGGCGTCCACCAGTGTTCGGCGAAAAGACTACCCAACTAGGCCAACGTCTCGCGGCTACTACAATGGCACGATAAGTTCCCGGTATTACCAACATCATCTTTGACATTGGGAACATCTGGAGTGCCAACAACGACAACTCAACGACGTCGCCTGACGTCAACGCCGACGTCGCCAATCTCAACCCCGATGTCCACGACATCCTGGACAACAACGGCTACATGAACAACAACGACAACACCTTCGCCAACCAGAACGTCTTCAACACTGGTACCGTCGACGACATCGCCAACAACATCTACGACGACGGCGCCGCATGGGCGCCATGAGCGACAACGGCGTCCTCAAGGGCGCCAACGCCAATGATTTATCCCACCGGCGTCGACTACGTCTTCGCCATGTCTACCATCGACAACAACTACAAGGGCATGAACCACGACGACCCCCTCGCGGCCAACCTCGACACTGGCAACCACGACGTCCCCCGCATGGGCGCCACGGCCGATGAGAACACCGACGCCCCCCCAGGCGCCACCGAGAAGACGGTCGTTCACTTGCCAACCTTCAACGACGACGATCTGCTACACCTGCTGGACATCCTGCCGATATCAACAATGGTAGAGAACACCATCAGTCAAGCTGCAGATCCAGCAAAAGCGACACCATCGGCACCACGCCCGGAAGATCGGTACACTGCTGCCCAACTGATGAGAACGACACTCCTCTTTCTTTGGCTCCTCTGCATCACCAAGACGGTGCCACGGGAGAACGGAGACACCATACCATGGTGCTTCACTCGCGGTTTTGGGCCACCCATCAACGGCGCCACCAACAACCATCGCGTCGTCGACTACTCGGCTATGGCAGCCGGGACGACGACAGAGCCAAACCAGTGGGCTCCGATGCTCCTCAACGACATCTACGCCCAGTACGACTACGCCAACATACCGTGGGCTGCAATGAACCAGGAGGCGCCCTACATAGGGCGCACCACGAACCAACTTCGTCCAAGAGTTCGACGCTTCCATCTTCAGCGAGCCTCGACTTGTGGGCTTCAGCGAAGACGACAAGAGGTACATACCACCCACATCAACCCGCTACCTCGACGGCCGTCACTACCTCGGAGGCTCCCATCCTTCATAACACAGCAACACGAATCGGCGACAACCTACCGCGCATCGCCGGAACCATCAAGCCCCAACCCCAGGAGCAACATCTTGGGCGCCCGGCAATGGAGATCGTCTTCCTCGGCAAACATCGCTACTACGTCCACGACCTTATCAAAGGTACTACGGGGGTGTTCTACAGCCCGGCAAAGGTCGGCGTCTCCATCTTCACCCGACACATCAACAACGACAACAGCGAGCGGCGGCGCGAGGATCTTGTTGTCGGCGAAAGGGGAGAAATGTCATGACCCGCACCGGGAGGAGGCACCCGCCGCCGCTTGGGGCCCAAGGCCCAGCGCGCCTACGCCGGGCCGGCGCCGTCGCCGCCCACCGTGATTGCGTCATCGCCGCAATTAAGTAATGGTTATTTAGGAAATAAAATAGGAATAAAATAGGAAATCAATCGGAGATTTCTTTAGATGCAAGTCTTCCCCGGCTATAAATACGAGGGACTTGTAATCGGTTGAATCAAGAAGAAATAAATTAAAGGGGTAACTCCCAACGGCTCTCGACCCTAGGCTCTCTCTCTCTCTCTCCCTCCCCAGCGCCGCGTGCGCCGCCTCCACGGCCCCGCCACGCCCACGCCACCACCTCCGCCGCGCGCGCCTGCCCGCCCGGCCCGCCGGCGCTGCCTAACCGCCCCGCCGCCGCCTTCCCCCTTCTCCTTCCTTCTTCCTCACGCCGCCATCTACGCGATCCGCCGCCCTTGTCGTTCCTCGCCGCCTTCCTTAGGAGCTATTGTGCGTCATCGTCATCATCTCCTACCTTCTTTGTCGCCATCGGCCCGCCATCTATCGCCATCACGTCGCCGATCGCCAACCTCCCGGCCTACCGCCGCCGCCCCCAACGCCCCCCAACCACGTGTCATGCCGGAATCCAACCGGTTCATGACAACACCACTAACCAGAACCTCACTAGTACTCCCCTCCCGGTCCATGTTCCAAACTATGGTTCGTTTGACTTTTTTCAACCCCAAGGTTGATCACTATTCTTATTCAAAAAAATTTGTGCAAATATAGTTAAATTTAAGCTATTTTTAAATAATTTTTATTAATAAAGCATGCCAAACAAAAGAAATGATATTTTATATAAAACTTTGAATAAGACAAGTGGTCTAACTTGGGGTTGAAAAGGTCAAACGAACTATAATTTAGAACGGATTCAATATCATGGAGAGGCTAGTGAAGAGCTCATCGAACAAATCTGGTCCAACTTCATCAAGGGGCACCCCATGTCGCCCTCCACCCAGTCCAACCCTAGGTCCCAGGAACACTCTTAGATTGGAGAGAGACGGTGAGACGGGATGGCGATTCCTCCCTCGAATCGCCTATCGTTCATGTGTTTTCCTTCTAGTTTTAGAAGTCGTGGAAGGGGACCGGCGATGTGGAAGGATTTTTGTAGGCTGCGAAAAGGACAAAAAGGTCGCACATGATTATATATATAAATGAAAGCGGAAAAAGAATATAAAATTAGGTGTCGGTCAAAGTAGTTTAAGTTTAACCAAGTTTGTAATAATATTATTAGCATTTATGTCTTTGAATGTTTTTTTTTATAAAAATATATTTTGTAACTAATATAATGATAGTTATTTTGTATTATGAATGTTTGCACTTGTTATATAAACTAAAGGGATTCTCAGCGTTGTCAAGGATATAAAAGTAGGGAATATAAATGTAGAATCTATGAGGTGTCTCGCTAACGTGAATATTATATTTTTTTACTAGTGAACTTTAATCGTAAATGATAGTGGAGTGTTGAGGTGGACATATTGCATGTATAGAGAAATTGCTAGTGGAAAATGATAGTGGATCACGAGGTGGACATTTTGTATGTCAAGAGAAATAGATAGTGAGGTTGATAGTGGATTTCTTTGAGGTGGACACTTTACATGTCGAGAGAATTAACTTAGTGGATTTTATTCTTATAGGAGGATTAGATTAGGTTAGATTAGATTTGGTGGCTTCTCATAAAAATAGAATTGGATTTTTTTATGAGGTACTCCTTACCAAAAATAATTGTCATTTTTTACTTAGAAATTTTATTTGACTATTTATCTTATTCAATTTTTATTATACATATTATATATTTTTTTTATGATTTATTTTATCACTATAAATACTTTACTAATCCCTTATTTATTTTATAATTTATACAAAACTTTTAAATAAGACAAACGGTCAAACACGATATCTAAAAATAAAAAAAAGGTCACTCTTTTTAAATGGAGGGTGTAGTTAAATTTGCTTCAATTTTTTGTGGTGGATTGGAGTATAACTTAAACGAGATTTCAGCCTAATAATACATCCAACACATGTGCATTGGGGTGAATCGACACCATTCCAACAAGAAAAACTACCGAGTTACTTGGTTTGGTGGCATTAGGTTAGCCTCGACAAGAGTTTCAACCACATCAATTGTTTTGATGATGTGGCATTGTTTCTGAGAAAGAGAAGAAGTGAGTTTCACATGGAACTTACCCACTCGGGTTCAACTCCTCGACTTGACACGAGTGCTCACATTTCGATAGTAGACGACATCACCGTCAAACGCATGGGCTCGATCATTAAGAGGTGCTTATATGGTAGAGTTTACGTACATGTGTTGTGTGTGCGTCCGTAGGTGCCTATGTCACAAACCGGAACGATTTCGGGGTGACACGTCGCTGTCGCGCCCGGCGGGGGGCGGCGCGGCGCTGCGATGGCGACGGCGGCGATGGCGGGGGGGGGGCGGCGTGGAAGTTGGGGAGGAAGGGAAATAGATTTTCTTTATTGCTTGTTGACCCGGAGAGATTACAGAGACCCCTTACTTTTATAGCCCAATTAATGGGACTTGTAAACCAAGCAACCTCTCTGTGTTTCCTTATAGAGTTGGAATACCTTTTACAAGCAATCCTATTTATCTTCCTAATAAGGGTCTTCCTTATAGATTGGAATATCCCCTTGCACACCAAAAATCCTAAGATAATCCTAACCAAACTATCTCTTTATTTCTGCATTAATTTTCGAAGAATCCGCGGAGGGGAAGAGGTGGCGGCGGTGACACAGCGCGCCCGGCTGGTGGCGCGGCGCCGCCCTCTCCTGGGCCTCGTGGGACTGTCATTCTGGGCCCAATCTCTTGGCACATGACATCTCCCCCCTTGTCCGACCGGCACGTCCTCATGCTGGATGAATGTCCATTCGGTGACACCAGGAGAAAGATCTGCAACACCTGGCACAATGAGCTCGACCTGTAGAACCAGCTTCCCGTGTACAGGGTTCCCCCAGGATCATGTTCTCCCAGGTTCATAGTGGTACGAACTCCAAGAGATAGTGGAGGTTGTCGATGTAGCCGTGGTAGATGTACTCATGGATGGCGCGTCCCTACTGTGTTGCTTGAAAGGTCCTAAATGGTTAGAGGGGGGTTGAATAGCCTAATAAAATTTCTACAAAATCACTAGAGCAACTTGTTAGTAAATAACAAAGCGTAAATGCGTTTGCTCTAGCTCTACTTGTCGGCAAGCCTCCTATTGACAATTCTAGTTGCTATAGTCTCTAATTCATACACAAGGGCTAAGTCGCTACTTTATCACTAGGTGAACAAGCTAAATTACTCTAGCAACTAAGTAAGACTACACAATCTACACAAGCACAATATATATCAAAGTAATGCAAGTGTGTAGAAGTGATATACCACAATGTCGAGGCTAGTCAATCCAATCACCGGGGATGTTGTCACAATATGAATAATGAATCCGAATGCCAAGAGACAACAATCACAATGGAGAGACACGAAGATTTAACCCGAAGTTCACTTGAGCACCCTCAAGCTAATCTCCGTTGTGCCGACCTTCTCACGTGTGGGGGCAAGGTGGAGCTCACTCCTAGCCAAGTGACTTTAGGCTACTTGCACCCAAAGCAAATGAGAGGTACCCAAGACACGAGCAATGTATTACTTGCACTTAGTCTTCCCGACGAGGAGTGCGTGATCCTCTCACAAATCACCGGAGGTGGCCAAGAACATTCACCTTCTCTTGCCAACGCCTCCACCAATCACCAAACCGTCTAGGAGTGGTGCTCTCCAAGAGAAACAATAAATCCCCAATTGCAACAATCACCTAGTGCCAAGAAATTGAATCACAAATGCATGCACCTAGGGTTTCCCCAAATCCACTCTCAAATGTGTCACAAGCTAGGAGAGGAGAGGGAGGGGATTTTCTTGGAGCCCTCAAATCGATCTCTAGAGCACTATCTCTCACTTGATTAAAGCACAAATCAAAGGAGTGAAGGGATAAGAGATTTGAGCTTTTCTCTTCTATGTTTGAGATGGGGAAGAGAGGAATGAGGAGCTCATTGTATGTTTCTGTTGAATGACCGAGAGAAGGAGCCAGGGAAGGTGCCGCCCGGTCTTGTGCCCACGCTCGGGCTCCCCAACGGTAACAGGCAGCGGGGCCCTCCACTCTCCAACGGCAGGACGCCGGCAGCAGGTCGCCCCTCTCTCTCTCTGATTCTCGTTCTCAGCAACCAGGCAACGGGCGGCGGCGGATTGAGACAAGCAGCGAGCAGCGCTAGCACTTGCCAAAGCAGCAGCGGGCGGTAGGAAGAGAATGGCATTGCCTCCTCTCTCTCTCTTGGTCAGTCCCATGCCCAATAGAAAGTCGACAACAGCAAGCAAGGAGGGACCACACTCTCTCAGGCTCTCACGGTGAAAGAAAGGAAAATTATTAGGTGCTCCCGTGGAGTACCCTCCCTTCCGTACGCCCCCAGTCCAGATTTCCGACGCGTGGCCTCGAGCTAATCGTACGCTCGCGCGCAAGCAGGCTCGTTTCCCTGGCTCCGCATAGACGCTCCGCGTAGACGAGCAGCGGCCCGGCTGGGCTCCGTGAATCCGTTGGACCCGCGCTTATCCCAGAGCCGCCGAGATCGGCCAGCTCATCGCTAGGTCTCCGCCGCCTTCATCGTAGCGCCGTCATCTCGCGGCAATTCTCATCTGCACCTAGCGGAAATTCCCATCGCTACGTCTCCGCTCATCGATCCCGAACGCCGTATCCGGAATCTCACGCGGTCTCGCTCCCGACATATTCGCTACGGAGCCGAGCCCGTCGGAGAAGGCGCATATCCGAACGGAGCCGAGCGCTGTCGGGGACCTGGCGATTCGCGTGACGGAGCCGAGCCGATATCGGGGCAGCCCGGGAGCCAAGCGCGGCGGGGCGAAGCGGAGTCCATCGCAGGCGCGTGATGTGGTTGGGTGCGAGCAAATAGGAATTGGCCACGTGGAGGGGTGTACGGTTCCCACGGTGCTCCAGGGGAGTACCCCATAATTTTCCGAAAGAAAGGACCAGCAACAGCACATCGCTTCTCTCTTTCAAAGTCAATGCATGCATGCAAGTGGCCCCCACGTCCTTTTCTTCTCTTCTCACGGCAAAGAATAGCAGCAGCAACAAGAGAATGGAGGACAACGCAGTTGCTCCTGGCTGCCATGCAGCTCGTCCTGCTCTCGTGGACGGCATAAGTAGGAAACGCAATGTTCCTCTGCTATTTTAGGCAGTGCATGCAGGCCGGCCTCCACGCGCATCGCTCTGGTTTTGATCCTTGGTCCGGCTGCGTCGCTCACTTCTCTGGAATGCACAGACAGGATAGCACAGACAACATTGCCCATGCTCTCTCCCTCTTTTTCTTATCCTTTAAGTGCTAACTTCACAAATATATTTCAAAATAATTTGTGCATTAAGTTAGCTTTTCACAAATAATTTTCCGGGATTATTTTCGTGCATTCTCACCACACGTCACTAAGCGATAGTTATATGCAAATGAGACTCACACTTAGTGGCACTAGATAACCATTGCAATTAAAGATTTCCCTCTTTATAGTACGGTCATCTATCCTAAATCCGATCACGCACTCTATTGCGTCTTGACCGGCAAAACAAAAAACCTATATATACCTTTGCCTTGAGCCCATATGATTTTGTTTTTCTCTTTCTTTTTCAAAACACGAGCACTTGATCAATCTTTTGGATCGTCATCGTCCATCCACCATGATCACTTTGTTAGAACCACCTCAACTAATTCAACCACTTAGCATAGAGGTTAGTCCTAGGGTTTTATCAATTAGCCAAAACCAAACTAGAGACTTTCATTGCTGTCTGTCGACGTGCCTCAAGCAAGAGCTCCCTCGGGACCCCCGCTTCAAGGTGTTGGTGCACCATGTCTCGAGGCGAACTCTCCAAGAATAGGAAGCGGTCGTTGGGCGGAGGGGTGACGAAGAGAGGCAGGAGGCGCCAAATAGTGATGTCGCGGCGAGTAGGGGGTGTTGCAGCCGGGTTCAGCTTCGTACCGTACATAAAGGAGCTGACGTCGAACATGGATGGAGAGAGCTGATGTGTTCCTCTTTCTACATCGTAGCTGATGTGAACGTTGTCGATGGTGAGGAAGAGTCGGTCCATGCCATCAAGGAAGACGACGCGAGCAGGTCCCAGGTGGTGGCCCCATGGCCATACGCCGCCCAGCAGGATGGCGTTCGGTGCTACCGTCATTGGTGGTGTCATGTAGGCGCCTAGGGCGTGTGGTTCATCCCCGCGAGTCCTCCCTAAAGTAGTGCTTCCAAAGAAGTCCAACAATAGTGGTGAAGAAGCCGGAGGTAGAAGCGTCGCCAAAGAGAAGGAGACCGCCCTCCACCGCCCAAGCCGGGTGCGGCGTCCGCTCGTGGTGACGCCGAGGGTGATCCGTCACAAGTGTTGGTCCTCCCGTGTCTCTTGTCAAAGCCGGACGAAGACGCCCGTAGATGTGTCGTGAGGTCCAAAGCACCGGCATGCCGCGGACGCTTGCCCGGCCTAGGGGGCGAAAGTCCCGAATGCCCGCTAAGATGCCACACCGAGGAGTCTCGTCCCGCGCTCCCGTAGGCGCCGTGGGGGAGGTGTTGGCGTGAACGCCGTGGTAGTACCGGAGCTCGTTGGAGGAGAAGTCCCATGTCACCCTTCCCGTGCTTGTCGGCCCGGGGCATGCCAAGGATGACGCCGACGCCGTTGCCCACGCAGCATGATATTGGCGTCAATGTCGAAGATTTCCGCGTCGATGCGAGCGAACATCAAAGGTGGCCGCTCGCATGTCGGTCGTGCCGGTGCGGCCAGCGATCAACACAAGCAATCGGCTGAGTCCGCAATCCTGGCGGGTCACCATGCGAGGGTCGATGTAGTTGTGTGTGGCTCCCGAGTCGACGACGATCTTGACGCCCGCCTCGAGATGATGCCGACGCAGGTAGAGAGTGTGCACCACGTACCGGGGAGTTGGGGTCCCGAATAGGACCTTGAGGCCAGCCGCCATCGGAGGTGACGTTGTCGGCGCCGACGCCTTCATGGTCGCCGTCGTGAGTCGTAGAAGACCGTGATGTCGACAAGATGCTTGCACTTGTGACCGCGCGTGTGAACGGCTCGTCCACGCTTGAAACATAGTCCCGCCTTGCCGCCGCTCCGTCATCTCCTTCGATGTTAGCCGCTTGAACGGTCGGGTCAATGTTGCTTTGCCGATGTCGGTGTTAGGGGCCGCAGCGCCGTGGGTAGGGCGCGGGTGCCTTGCTCCATTGTTAAGCGTCGTCTTGCTGAAGTTGTAGAGGATGGTGAGGCGACGTTCGTATGCTTTGGCGAGCGACATGGCCGTCTCCATGTCCATTGGATCCTGCAGCTCGATGTCTGTCTTCAACGGTTCTCCAAGTCCCGCTGTGTAGATGTTGACCTGCTGCTTGTCGTCCAAGTGTCCTACGCGCGACGTGCGCCAGGAACTGCTCTGTGTACTCGTCGACGGTGCCGGTCTTCCTCAACGATGCCAATTCACCCAGCGGATTGCGCCGGGTGGCAGGGCCGAAGCGCTCATTGACGTACTGGGCGAAGCTTGTCCAATCTGTCAGCGGCTTCTCCTGGGACAACCTTATGTACCACTGTTGTGCTCCTCCTGTGAGATGATATGAAGCATACCAGACTTGTTGTGTGGTTGGCGTACCTTGTCCCCTGAAGAATTGTTCACAACGATTGAGCCATGGTAGGGGGTCATCCTTGCCATCATACGTCGGGAAGGACAACATGTGCAGACGGGTGTTAGGCTGGGGAAGTGCTCGACGGGCAAGGAAGGAGGCGGCGCATGCGCCACCGGTGCCGACGCCCCAACCGGCGGCGGCTTCCGCTCGAGGAATTGGACCATCATCTCCTCCGGATCACCGCGAGTACCGGCCCGCTGCGGACATCTTGCCTTGTTCCGTCTCGCCTTGATGAAGGCTCGCCGCGGGATTTCTCCATGACGGACTTCACTCTATCTCGGCCTCCTAGAGCAGCTTGATCTGTCTTGCCTCCGCTAGATTGGTATCGAGAGAGGACAACAACTTGATCGGCGAGCGTGTCGTGGCGGGTGGTGAAGGTGGAGAATCGCCGTCGATCGGTTAGCATCTTCTTCGTCTCGGCGTCCATGGTGGTGGGTGGATCGTAGTGGCCTCCGGATACCGGTATCTGGCCGGATCGATTCCGGGGTGACACGTGTGGCGTGCGCGCCGGCGGCGGCAACGAGGGGAGGGGCTCGGCGTGGAAGTAGGGGAGGAAGGGAAATAGATTTTCTTTAGTGCTTGTTGACCTTAGAGATTACGGACCCCTTACTTCTATAGCTCGATTAATGGGACTTTAAACCAAGCAACCTCTCTAAACGTTTTCTTATAGAGTTGGAATCCTACAAGCAATCCTATTTATTTTTCTAATAAGGGTCTTCCTTATAGATTGAATATCCCCTTGCACACCAAAAGTCCTAAGATAATCCTAACCAAATTCTCTCTTTATTTCTCGCATTAATTTCCGAAGAATCCGCGGAGGGAGGAGGAGGTGGCGCGCGGCTCCCGCTAATAATGGCGCTACCCGCCCCTTGGTCTCTTGGGTCTGTCATTCGGGCCCTATCTCTTGACACATGACAGCCTACGTTATATTATGTACTTCTAAAAAATAATAAAAAAGTAGAAATAATTTTCATGATGTTCAACACACATGGACAATGTTGATCTAAGTATTTGACTTCTCACTACGGATTCAACTTTGGACTTATCGACTTGGTTTTGCCCACAAGGACACTTATTCAATCTTAGGGATAGCAACTAGCAACACAACAAAAATACCTTTCGGAGCAAACTAAGCTCTACTACTAGTCAAGGGGAAAAAGTTTATCGGACACTATCGCATGAAAAAAAGCCGTGTCACATCGTGTCTCACACTCCTGTAGCAAGGCCAGACGAGTGGTTAGATTTTTTTCCACCTGCATCAACGTGAAGGCCAGACGGGTGGTTAGATTTTTTTCCACCAGCATCAACGTGATTAGACGAAGTCTCACGGCTAAATTTAAACTGGGGCACCGTCGCATAGAAATTTTGTCACTAGTCAAACTCGTTTTAAAATGAGTGAAATACACAGTAGGTACTCTCTCCGTTTCCTCAATACTTGCAATTCTTTGACTCATATAAATCGTGTTTGACTCCTCGCCTTATTCAAATTTTTATGTAATTATAAAACAAACAAAACGTCATTACAATATCTTTAGTGATGTAATAAGTCATAACAAAAGTGGTAATATTTATTAAAAAAGTTGAATAAGACGAGAGGTCAAACACAGCTTTATATAAATCAAAGAATTGCAAGTATTGTGGAACTGGAGGGAGTATATGGACTTTGTCTTGTCTTCTTTGTGTCAAATAAGTTCATAGACTTAGAAACTAGCAATCTAACTCCTCGAACTTACGAACCCGTTCACCCCGTGTCCAAAAACGGTTTTGCATGGCACTATATAGCGATGCCGACGTCGTGATGACATCAACACTTTTTTTAATTTACTTAAATTAATATCTTTTTTTATTCGGAGCTCCAAATATAGCAAATAATAAATTAATTTTGATCGTCTCGACGAGCTCTTTACAATGGTATACTGTTTTATTATTTGAGATAGTTTATTTTTTATAATTAAATATTTCTAAAACGAAAGTGATATTTTATTCTCACTTGCAATCTGGATATATATGTGGTTGTGATTCAGTTCCCGGATATATATATATTGCCGGTTTTTAGTGTCATGATTCGAAAAAGAAAAAGAAAGGTGCATTTGAAATTTATTAAGATTTAAGACCCTAGCTTTAAGCCCGTCCAAAAAAGTTTTCATTACGTAGAGCAAAGGCCATTTTTCAAGAGTTTCAAAACCTTAGACGACACGTACAAATATGTCCCTACCATTTTTCAAGAGTTTGAAAACCTTAGACGACACGCAAAAATATGTCCCGTATTATCTCGATCGGGCCACCCACCGCGCGCCACCTAGCTCTCCGCTTAACCGCTTCCGGGCCGATGCATGCATGCATCTGCTAGCTGCCCTCTACGCTTCTTTGCATGCGCCGATCAATATAACATACTTAGGGTAGCATGTTTTGGTCTAAATATGTATATATTGCGTGGTGCCTAGCTTATATACATATTTAGGATAAAATTTCTATAAAACGAGTAGTAAATTTTACAAAGAATATATACCCTATGTACATACGGCAAAAAAAACGGCAAATATGTATATATCCTGAATCAATCACGACCACATATATATCGATTGCAAGTAAGAATAGAATATCACTCGTTTTATAGAAATATTTAATTTTACACGAAATAAAACTATATTAAATAACAAAACGGAGTACACCATTGCAAAAAGCTCATCGAGGCGATCAAAATTGATATATTATTTGCTATATTTGGAGCTCAGAATAAAAAAAATATTAATTTCGCAAATTAAAAAGAAGCGTGATGTCGACATCGCTACCGTGCCATGCAAAATCGCCATGCAAAACCCGGCCGGGCTTTGAACATGAACATTCGTAAGTTCGGCGAGCTAGATGATTGGTTTGTAGGTTCACGAACCTATTTGGCGACAACAAAGATAAATCCACGTATGCTATCGTGCATTCACTCTTTTTAAAATTTCTCTAACTTCCTATAATATCAGTTGGGCCCACCACCCACCGCCACCACTACCGTTTCGTGTGGGCCCCGCCTGTCATTAACTCCCGCGCGCAATAAAGACCCGAGCGCCGAGCGGCCGTCCTTGCCGGCGGCAGCCGGACGTCGCTGCCCAGCCCATGTCCACCGTGCCACTATCTACCCATGCCGACCTCTCGCGCGCGCAGGGCCATTCCTTCGTCAGGGCCCACCGGTCATTGTATAATCCGCGAAGAGTGTAAACGTGCTTGGAAAAGACTGGGGTCAGCGCGGCTGCTAATGGTGCGTCAACACGCGGCGGGGGCACCCACTAACAGGCAGGGTCCACATGGCTGTGGGACCACACGGTCAGTGAAACAAAAGACGCTCGTCGGTGGAGGCCAGGTGGGACGAGGGGCCCGGCGCGGCACGCGCGAAGAGGAGGGGCTGCGGGGCCCCGGGCGCTGCTCCTTTGACGCCCCAGGTCGCCGCGTTCCCACCTCGGTCACCCACACGTGCGGGGCGAGCTGCCGCGCCCGTGACTCTCGCTCGAGCGTGTACCCCGGCCGTCGATGGTCGATCGGACGGACACCGCGATCGAAAGCCAGCAGAACGGGACGGGCTGGTTTCCGTTGCGGCACCAGCCGGGGCGGTGGTTACGCTGATTCGTAGAGTATTTGCTCGTGCCTTTGCTACGCGTACACACGCGTATAAGTACTGACGGTGGGGAACGGGAAAACGGCGCGGTGGCACAGCACTAGACTAGGCCGGGCCTGGTGGCCTTGGACGACGCGATCTTGGCTCACTCATTGCTTCTTTCGGGTTGAATCCTTTGGGGTCGCCATCAGATCTGTGACGGATCTCTGATCGTGACTATTTGTTGGTGCATGCATCATGCGTGTTCTTTATAGTCCGTTTAAGGTCTCAATTGTTGGTAAAGTATAGGTTAGTTAAGGTGTTTGGTTTGGTGTACTCGTCATTGAGGTATATACATCAATGTTTCGATATTTTCAGTAATTTTGTCATCAGTACTGCCTTTCTTTTGACCCTAGCAATCTAGCACTACTGTTTTCATCTTGAGTAGCGTACAACTTTCGTTGAAGGATAATAAATCAATAATGTACTGATAGAAGGTCGCTAATAGCTTAATTCGAAAACAACTATATATGGTCAACCCTAATTAAAGTTGTATTATAGATTGCGTAAGCATATGCCAATGGTACTACCATATAACTATTGAATGGGCCCCACCAGAATTGATTCTTTATTATCACTTACTAAGTGTACAAATCAAGGTACATTCGTGCATGTTATACTTGTGACCTCTAAATTATTCTATCTAATCCATGTGGGGTCGATCAGTTGTATTGAACACATCTTGCATGTTTCTTTTACAATCTGTCCAGCTGTATTATTATAGTACTGTAATAGATCACAGACCACGGGGAAGCTATACCTAACAACGTGACCACTTAACATATACTAGACAGAATTAATAGCTCAAACTGTTGTTTTACAATTAGGCCAAAACATGCTGGCTCCAATAAGTTTTACTATTCTTTCTTTTTTATATATAATAAGAAGGAGGAGCAATTTTGTATTGTTATTAAAATTTTGAGGGCCCTCTAGCAAACTAGTCGCGACGGCCTCTCTAGATCATATATAAAATCTTATATCTTATAATGTATATAACCGCTGATTTTTCTCACAAAGCGAAAACAATGCAATGATACTCTCTCCGGGTTGATATTAGAAGTCGTTTAGGACAAATGACACGGTCTTCAAAACGCAACTTTAACCTCTTGTTATTATAAAAATATTTATAGAAATATGATATATGTATACCTTTATCAAAATAGTTTTTAAGACAAATCTATTCATATAATTTTCACATTTACAAACTCAACAAATTAAAAATTATTGATGATTTATATTCTCAATGTTTGACTCAAACCTTGTCAAAAAACGATTTCTAATACCAAACCGGAGGGAGTATATTTTCAATTTAACATGTTTACTACGCTTACACTACACTACTACGAACCGACTTTTTAGTCTCGAGGTCAAAATGGCGTTTACTCTCGGCCGGAATTTACCCGGGAGTAAATGTATCTTTACTCCCGGTCCCTAATTCCCAACCGGGAGTAAGCGCCGTCTTGCCAGCCCCCACACCCGGCGACATCTAATCCCTGCTTGTGCCTACAACCGGGGAGTAAAAGCTCGAGCTTTACTCCCGGTTGGTATTACAAACCGGAATAGATCTTTATTCCCTCGTAATACCAACCGGGAGTAAAGCTCAGCTTTACTCCCTACTTGTAGCCACAAGCCGAATAATGTTCCCTCCTATAAATACTCCCCCCGCCTTCGAATTTTCAACGGATTTTCTTCCCACAAAAACAGCTCAACCCCCTTTTACTCCGGGTTCCCCAACCAAACCGGGAATAAAGGTTCGGCAATTTCACTCCCCCTCCTTTTCATCATTTATTTCATGTTTTTGCACTTTATATAAATATAGTTGTTTATGTAATTTTCTTTTGATTAGAAAAATGAGAAAGTTAACTTAATTTACCAAATTGTGTAAATCATTAATTTGTAGTCTAAATTAGAAATCAATTTAATATAATTACATGTATAGGAAACATGGCATGGTACGTAGTGCATGTTGGGCGCGTACCGAGGGGATCTATCGAACTGGCCAGTTGCCATGCTCGGGTCCATCG
This sequence comes from Hyparrhenia diplandra, assembly GCA_015847255.1. Taxonomy (NCBI): domain Eukaryota; kingdom Viridiplantae; phylum Streptophyta; class Magnoliopsida; order Poales; family Poaceae; genus Hyparrhenia; species Hyparrhenia diplandra. The sequence continues at coordinate 743,649 of JADLZK010000644.1, read as the reverse complement.
CTACAAAGGAAATTGTTACAAAAATACAACACGTAAAATTTGAAGCTTTGGCGGCCTACCATGGTGCAAATATTCCAAATAACAATGACCAAGGTGTAGCAATGGAGATTCGGGAGATGCCGAGGCGAAAATGTTACTTTCTTAGGTTCATTGCTCCGTGCCCCCACGAGAAGGATGTTCTCGCTTTAATTGATGTCTAGTTCTTCTTTCTCGCTTTAGTGGAGTTTGTTGTATGCGAGCAAACAAAAGTTGTAGGCTACCCGTCCTAAAATAATGAAATGTACTATGGTTGCATGTTGTGTTTTTACTCAAATGTATATGGTGTTTACTTTTTTTCATACGATGATTATGTTCAAAAACTACGGATGAAGCGAAATTGGATGTACAACGTAGATCGGCGCCGGCGATGAGTACGTACATGGGGTGCATGAGTTCCTATGTGCGCCCAAGCAAACAAACGAAAACGGTTTTATGTGCTGCCCATGTGCCGGTGTGCGTGGAATAAGAGAGAGTTTTCCAAATCACATATCCTTCATTTACACCTGTATAAGTTAAATTCATGCCCAACTATGTTTGTTGGACCAAGCACGGAGAGACCGGTGTCCCAATGGAAGAAGGTGAAGACGAAGGAGGGGGCGGCGACAATGTTATTCTTGAATATGCTGAATTTGGTGATGTCATAAAAAATATTGCAATGGAGGAAGATGCGAGAGGGAGGCACCTGTGCCAAGTAGGAGATGAGCCTACCGATGGGCTTGATCAAAGGCTATTCGTGAAGCCGCTGGAATGAATGCGAAAAAGAAAAGGAGAAGAAGAAGTTTGAGCGCATGCTAGAGGACCACAAGAAGTTGTTGTACCCAAGCCGTGATTCGGGGCAAACAAAGTTGGGTACCACACTAGAATTGCCGCAGTGGAAGGCGAAGAATGGTGTTTCCGACAATGCGTTTAGCCGCTTATTGACTATCCAAAAGAAGATGCTTCCGAAGGACAATGAGTTGCCCGCCACCACGCACGAAGCAAAAGAAGGTTGTATGTCCTTTGGGATTAACAATAAAAAAGATTCATGCATGTCCTAATGATTGTTTCACGTACTATGGCGAGGATAACGAGAAGTTGGATGAATGTCCGACATGTCATGCATCACGGTATAAGATCGAGCGAGGCGATCCCGGTGATGTTGAGGGCGAAAGGCCTAGGTTGAAAATCCCTGCTAAGGTTATGTGGTACGCTCCAATAATACCACGCTGAAACGTTTGTTCGAAAACAAGGACCATGCAAAGTTGATGCGATGGCACAAAGAAGACCGTAAGATAGACGGCAAGTTGAGACACCCCTGCCGATGGGTCACGCGATGGAGAGCAATCGATTCGAGAATTCAAGGATTTTGCGATGATGCAAGAAACGTGAGGTTTGCCTTAAGTGCGGATGGTTTTAACCCCTTCGGGGATCGAAACAGAGCCATAGCACGGCACATTACTCTGTCTATCTACAATCTTCCCCCCCACGGATATGCATGAAGCGGAAATTCATTATGATGCCGATACTCATCGAAGGCCCGAAGCGACTGAAACGACATCGATGTGTACCGAGGCCTCTAGTTGACGAGCTTCTTCTTTTGTGGAATAAACCCGGTGTAATGCGTATGTGGGATGAGTACAAACAGAACACTTTGACTTGCGCTACGTTGTTTGTAACAATCAACGATTGGCCGCTCTAAGTAATATATCGGGACGTCAAACAAGGGATATAATGCTTGCATGCAATTGTTTCACAGTTGTAAGGGTATTTTTTGAAAAACTGTCGAAAGGTTGTGTACCCCCGGCTCAGGTCGATTTCTTCCCAAGAGTCACGTGTTAAGAAAGAAAGGCAAACATTTCAACGGTACATCGGAGACCACAATGCCAAGCCTCGCAACCCGACCGGGTCGGGATGTACCGGAGATGGTCAACGATGTCAAAGTAGTATTTGGGAAGGGACCCGGCAAAGATACCCGTTCCAAACGGCGATGAAGGTCACGCACCCATGTGGAAGAAGAAGTCAATATTTTGGGAGCTACCCTATTGGCAAGTCCTAGAGGTTCGCAGTGCAAATTGACGTGATGCACCTAACAAAGAATCTTTGTGTCAACTGCTAGGCTTCATGGGTGTGTACGGAAGCATAAGGACACACCCGCGTCCGGACGATGATGGACGCCAATACTTAGGCCCCTGCTAGCTTTAGTCTTACCAAAGAAGAGAAGGAAAGCATGTTTGAATGCCTCAACAAAGATCAAGGTACCATCCGGATTCTCCTCAAATATAAAGCGATTAATAAATGTGCGGAGAAGAAATTTCAACACTTAAAGTCCCATGATTGCCACGTGCTCATGACGCAGCTTGCTTCCAGTTGCGCTAAGAGGGATTCTACCTCCAAAAGTACGTGCGTTACTGCTCGTGAAGCTATGTGCATTTCTCAATGAAATATCTCGAAAGGCAATCGATCCACACCTAATTAACTAAGCTACGAGAATGATGTGGTTCGGTGTCTTGTCGGCTTTGAGTTGGTGTTCCCTCCGTCCTTCTTTAATATCATGACACACCTCCTAGTTCACCTAGTCAAAGAGATTGCTATTCTCGGTCCCGTGTTCCTACACAACATGCCGACAAGGCTATAATCGGCAAGAGGTTTTATTGAAATTCTCATTTGAAACGATATAAGTATCACGATGTCATCACCCATGATGATTTGGTGGATAGAGTTTATAAGCTGGAGTATGCGGCTCATGGCCAAACAATTCGTGTCCTCGAAGAAGGATTTGTACAACAAATACGTCAAGAAGGGCCTCGACTCCAAATTGGTTAGTTCCGGCTCCTATTGCCAAGCAGAGGTCAGATTGGGACGATTTTGTGGAGTACAAGACTTCAGGAGGAGGCAATGGAACTTTCGAGAAAGAACCAACAAAATGCCGGGAAAAAAGGAGTACCACCACCGCTTAGGGTCCGTGGCTATGCAAGTTCCATTCCTAAGTGGAGAAAAAAAAAGAGGACCTTCGGCAAAGGGGATCACACCGAAACACTCAACCGGCCCGAACGCATCACTAAGCGGTGGCTTTTGGGTCATGGGGACAATTGTGCCCGAGAGACCGGCAAGGTAATTCATGGCAAAAACTTGAGGAGGCAACAAAAGATTGATGGATATTCTTCAAGCAAAATCTGCCGGCTTGTTCAGGGCCAATAGAGAGAGAGATGAACTTACATATGCCATTGGGACCGCTGAGCACACCGGCCGAACAAGAGGCAAAGGGGCCGTTCCGTGGAAGTTTGGTTTCCCGGATGACATCGATGCACGTATAGAACCCACCGTGAGAAGGAAGGAGCTTGAGTTAGAGCACATGCGCATGTTGGAGCAATATGCCGTTAACGCAGTTGAAGCAAAAGGAAGAAGAAATGCAAGCAAAAAATGCAAGAAGAAGTCAAAAGGCAAGTCCGGCTACAATTGAATGAGCCGCTTTACGCACACCAACGCAGCTCCCGGCAGCCACTGATCAAGTAAGAAGCAAATGTGCTTCCACACAAACAAAAAGTCTTGTTGACATGGACCTGCGCTTCCCCGTGGATGACATCACCGAAAAGTTGACACCATGCGAAGCCGCACATCCCAAAGGAGGGTGGCCGCAAAGGAAGGTGGCCATTGCGGTTGTTAGTCCAGTTGACCGTACCAAGACACCAAGACTCCATGGCACAGCATCGCCACCGGGATTTGCTTTGTCTCGGTGGATAAAGTAGTTGAAGGTTACGCCGACGCGTGGATCTTGAAATTGAAGGAGGTGACGGGGATACAAAACTAGGAGACGTTGAGAAGCAATTCATTGCATGGCGTAAAATCTACATTGTTATTCCCGGATGCCGATGCAGCGGCTGCCTCGAGTTACCACAACCCGGTGGAAAGGATGGCTCCCGTAGGATCGTAGTAGTCCCGGCGGAGGTTACGATGGGCGGGTAGAAGACACGACGACATCCCCCCGCCGCATCTCCAAGGCGATCCGCCACGCCTCCACCACCACCACCACCACCTCCAGGGCCGCCACCGGCGGCCGCAGCTGGTGCGATCACCGCCTCCAACGCGGTCTGCAAAGTGCCTCCTCCGTGACAAAGGCAACTAAGAAGACAACCTTACATGCCTTCGGCAAAGCGACGAAGAAAATATTGACCAGTAAACGAAAGCTCATTCCCAAGAAATTGCCTAGGGAAATGAGTAAGGAGGAATTGGACGTCGAAGTCAAAGAAATAAACCAAAAATTCTTCAAGTCAGTGTTCAAGAAGGCGGCGGAGGTCAAGTCCTACTTCCTACCTCAAAGAGTGCTAAGACGTAAAAATAGAAGCTAGGAAAAAGAAAGATAACGAGTCAAACAAGCCCTCGCCACTTTCGGACTTTGACCGCACTCTATTCAAGGAAATTGACCCAAAGAAAAGGAAGAAGAGTCAAAGTGTTCCACAACTTGGAGATACGTCACGACCACTTTCCAGTGAAGTGTTCGATCAATACGGTTCGAACACAGAGTACATAAAGTTTCCTTCTGGTGCATCAGTTAATACCAGTGAGCTTTTAGAGTACTATTTTGCTAGTGGTATCGACATGAACAGTGATCTTTGAGACCGCAACAAAGAGATGATGACCAATATAGAACCTTTCAATTGGGCCGAGTCTATGGGATCCTGATAGATGTGCTAGCCTGGGTACTCAAATGTATGAGCTAAACAGGAAGTACCTAGACTTGTGTGCAAAAGGACAAGACAAATTTGGTGTCAGACTAAGAAACCAATGGGGAACGGGCGATGACGTGATGTGGGTTGATTTTTGTGAATTGCACCAACTATTCCACCGGACCTCCCTCGACAAAAGCCTCCTCAGCATTTATTGTTTGTAAGTGATTCTTTCTCTGTTTACTAATACGTCAATATGTCCCGATAATATATGTATGTGTCTAATACCATATGCTCTTTCGACCATATATGTAGATCTTGGATTCAACATTTTTCGAATCAAGGAGCGTCATCGATATTGGATACATTGATCCTTATATCGTGCACAAAAACCCAAAATCAATACATGGTTTGAAAGTAGACACAATGTAAAAATATAAAGATGTTCCTCGAGCTACACCGCCCACAAGAGGGTAGTAATGTTCCCATACAGATTCAAGTGAGTGTTCCTAACATTGACGATCATGTTCTTCATAATAACCTTTCTTTCTAGCTAGCTCAACCGCTTACACATGCAATTGGACGCCGGATATTGTTTCACATCGAGCAACCAAAAAGTCACCTCACAATCTTTGACTCGTTGAGATGGCCCCGAGATTGGTACGAAGATATGATCGAAATAATCCGGGGGGTAATTGCATAAACCTCGTCAATTTTATATATACTCAAGAATTTCAAACCCTTTGCTTATGTGTTAATTAATAGTCTAAGTTTTTTGTTCTATTGTGCGGGGTTTGGGCGGAGATAAAACATAAACATAACATGACCGATCGTGCACACTTATCGAATGTTCAACTATTCCCGGTATATGCGTATATATGGTTACATTAATTCAAGTCCCTATATTGCTTCATATATATGACAAATGACTCTTTTTTTATCTTAAAGTGGGGTCTACAACAACCCACAGGGGACCGATCATTGTGGATTATATTGTTGCGAAATATCGGGGATAAATTCCACCAATTACACCGAGCATGAACGCAGTGCGTATGTACATCAAAGTCCGTTGTTATTGACGCGTCGTTATTTAAATAACTAATCATATCTTATATATACTAATACTTTTTATTTTACTCGAATTGCAGGCGAAGAGGTTAATGGAGAAAACATTAAAAGACACGCATCTTGAAGCCATGCAAGAGTCTATTGCCGGATTTATTAACACCCTGTGATCCTAGAGCCTTCCTACGAAGTTCTACAACGACACCAATGACAAATGGCTGCCAAAGGATCCTCTCTGCGTATAATCGGGACATGTAGTATTATCTTAATATGTAATCGAGACATGTACGAACAACTTATATATATTTGTGCTTGAACAATCACTAATGTGTAATATATATGTGTGTGCTTTTAATATATAAATATGTGTGCTTTAATATATATATATATGTGTGCTTTAATATATGTATATATATAGATTACAGATTAATAAGCACGCACCATTCAAATGTTATTAGGAATTAAAATTAACAAATGACACGCAACTAGAAAAAAAAAACCTTTACTCCGGTTGGGGGTACCAACCGGGAGTAAAAGCCGGGCCGCCACGTTGCTGGCGAAGCTTTACTCCCGGGTTGGTACCCCCAACCGAGAGTAAAGCCCCCTCTAGTCCCGGTTGCAATACTTTTACTCCCCAACCCGTATTCCCTTTCAGAATCACGACTAAAGGCCCTAACGAGCCGGGAATAAAAGTCGATTCTGTACTAGTGCTATATAGCCCTATAGTTAAGAGAATTCGATAGGCAATTGAAACGATAGCTGAAAAGAAACTTATGCATCACCTTTTCGAGATTCAATAAATTCACAAACGTGATTCTAAAGTATGCTCATTTTTTTCTTTCATGCATGTATTGTCATGGCGTCTAATCATTGTTTTTGTGTGGATCCTTTCTTATTAAAATAATTAATGTTTTATATCTTAATATTTTATAGTAAAAACAAGTAGCACATGCATCTTTGGTCTCCATTGGCGTGTGGTTGAATAATATAGGGACTTAAATTGAATCTTGCAGAGATTAATTAGTAGGGAGTTAGTTCACGACTCCTCACAATATAAAGGAATTCAGGATAGCCATGCAATGTCGAAATGACCTATCAATGTGGAATGGAAAATAGGTCACATCATGCAGCTCATACGTTTTCATGTTGTCGTGCGGTCACAATCTAACGAGCACATTCACACTGTATGTTTTTTTAACTCCAATAAAAGATACTTAGTAAACCATATTATACACAATTTGAAATTGAATTTGAACATGTTGCTGTTTCTATGAAGTAAAAAAGCTACAAAGATAGTCACATTAGTGTTAGATTGACATGCTAGCTGATTAACTATAATTCTCCAAAGTAGTTTTCAAGTGTCTCACGGATGACAAGATTTTTGCCATGCTATATAGGTTAATGAAGTAGTATTTAGGATAGATCATTTGTTTTGTTATTTCTTAAATGTAACCCCCTTAGTTAATTTAACAAATGATGACAAATAGAATAATTACCTTGGTTAAGCACATATTTCAAAATTTAAATTTTGTTATCTTTGACCAACATAATTAGTCGAGTTTTACTCTTCAAAAGTGTATTTATTAAATTTGCATGTAGAAGTACTTTGTAACGGTCAATTGTTGTCATAAACTATATACCATAAGAAAAAAATAGCTTTCAAAGTATGATACTAATACACCGCTAAGTCAAACCATGCCTTAAATTTTGGTGAATGGAGGAGTATACATTGGGGGTTTTCTCATAATACTTCAGAATGGTCACAAAATTTTTTTTCCTTTTGCAATGGCCCTTCCATATTTTATGTATAATTTTTAGGGGTCCCGAGATTCCGCATTAAACTCACACTAACCGCTTAACGTTGATAACGTGTGTGTAGATCCATCTTTTGAGTAGATTAGGGGTTTCCTCATAATACTCCACAATGGTCATAAAATGTTTCCTTTTGCGATTTGGCCCTTCCATATTTTATGTATCATTTTTTAGGGATCCCGAGATCCCGCCTTGAATTCGCACTAACCGCTTAATGTTGATAACATTTCGTGTAGATCGTTTTTTGAATATTAGGATAATACCTCACAATGACCATAATTATTTTTTTCCTTCTACGATTTGACCCTTCTAAATACATAGTTTATGTACCATTTATTAGGGATCCCGAGATCCCTCCTTGAATTCACACTAACCGCTTAAGGTTGTTTCATATATATAGTTAACCTTTCGTGTTCATGGATTTTTTGTGTGCAAATTGAAGATGTATTCTTTTCATGGACACATATATGTTTATGTAGTAAAAGAAAGGAAAAACAACATCTGCAATTGGAATGTGATAATTGAAACAAACATTACCATGCACTATAGAGTAAGGTCATATGAGATAGCACACATTAAGAACACATAAAATTTTCTTTCTTAGTAATGTTCCACAATAAAATAATTCTTCTTTGCTTTTCAAAACAATCTAAAAATATAGTCCTGGGTTTGCGCCCACCGCTTTTATACACCGGTAACGCCGCTACTCAGTATGTGATAGAGGTCTATAGCCCAAAGCTAACATATTTTATCTTTTCATAGGTAGCGTCGCCAACACATCTTATCTTTGTTCCCCGTAGCATCCACGGTACACAAGAGCGCACAAAAACCGCGCCTTACAAGGATATCTCACCTTTGCACTAGCGTGTCATCGTAAGTGAAACTGACCCGCGAAACGTGACGGGTCCAACAACAATGACAAAACCATACTGGACAAGGCAAAGACTATAAAGTCTACAAGATCCCTAGAATACTTAATAGGACTCATGCTCATGTCTTAGCAACACAGGCTCGCAATCATCAAAACTTTGTATCCGATGTAGACATCGGTTGTCATAGCTCTTCTCATATCTCGAAATCCCCATTCGGGATGCTTCTTGATCATGTACTTTGGGATAACTTATCCCACATAGCGCTTTTATGCCGCTAAATTTATAAAGCATGTTTGTTATAAAAAAAAATGTTTGTCACGCACTGTGGGCGCCAACAATTCATCCTCACTCGATCTCGACCGCCCATTCACCTACATCCCATGCTCATGGTGACGTGGCACCCTTTGGGCCGTGGTCTGTGTACACCTGTTGGGTGCGCCTAGGGGCGGCCCCAGTTGACTGGGTGGGTGGTTCGGTAGTTGGCGCAATGGGAGCGCGCGGCCGCGCGGTGAAAAGAAGCGGGCCGCGAGGGAGGAGGAACAAAACGACTGGCTGTGCGAACGGGGACGCCTGGTTCCTCTCATTCCCCTTCCACCTCTCTCTCTCTCTCTCTCCTCCCACTGCTCGTCTTCTCTCTCTACGCGCGCGTGACAACCTCCCTCCACGGGCGCGCGGCGCGGCGTGGAGCAGCAGCGGCAGGCAGCACCCACCGACTGATCGCCGGTGGGGCGGGGCGGGGGGCGATCTGATGCCGGCGCGGCGGTGATGGCAGCACCGTCCGGCGGTGGGGAGGCGGTGCGGGGGAGGGCTCCTCCTCGGCCGCCGCAGCTGCAACGATCGGGGCCCACGGGGTGGACCAAGGTGAGCAACCCCGGCTCCTGCTCCTTCTCCTTCTCCTCGGGCTCAGGTGTTTGCTGTCTGTGAAGTGTTTGTGCTGTAGCGCGGCTGGCCTCGGTCGGATTGGGCAGAGGAGCCCCGTGGTGGCCGTACATGTTTGGGCGGGTCCGCGGGGAAGCCCTGTTTCACGGCGAGTAGTGCTAGGGAGTCTTGGATCGCTTGCGCGCGCGCGGGCGCGCAGAACCGGGCAATGCCGAGGCCGCCTGGGTGTCGGTCGCGCGCGCTGCGTTGGAGGGGTTCGGTTAATTATTATATATTGTGTGGCGGTGGTGTTATAACCCTCTCCGTCGGTGGCTGTCCGAGTAGACGATTAACTAAGCACCTTTATTTTGGCGTTTAGCCGATTCAAGGAATGGCTTATGTGTGTGATTGGGCGGTGGGATGTCAAGCGCAGTGTCATGGCTGGAGGATTGATTTGATTGACGCGCTGTATCAGTGCTGGCTATTTACTCTTTCGGACATCGTAATCTTTGCTGTTTATCATGTGTTGTAACTGGCATATACGATTAGAGATGTTTTTAGTGAAGGAGGAGCAGCAAGTTCACACTTTTCATGCAGGATAGAGAATGTCACACTTTTCATGCAGGATAGAGAATGTCTCTTAGTGAATTGGGAAACTTCACACTTTTCATGTAAGATAAGATACGAAAGGACGATTAGTTGCACTTCCTGTTTACCCAGGCAATGCTGTTTTGTTGTGTTGTACAGCTTGTGTAAGATTTGGCATCAGAGAAGAGACCCACAATTTTATTTGGAAGTGGTCTTCAAGTTGGATGTTAATTGTTTTGCTCATTTGCTGACCTTTCCAGTAAAGGCATGGGGCTGCTGCTGTTTCTTAATTTGTTTGTTCTTGCACGACAGGCACATGGGGTTTTATTGTTTTGAGCCTTTGGAGTTGCTTTTCTGCAATATTGACATTACTAAAATGAAGTGCTGCTGCATTTGCTGTAGGTGTGGAGTGCTGCCTATTTTACTCTTTGAAACTACCTGATCTTTGCTAGGTTTATAATGTGTGGTGACTAGTTAATACTGATCAGTGGTGGCTTTCACTGAAGAAGGATCATCCTCAGTTGGGGAAGTTCACACTTTTCATGTAGGATAGGGGAGGTCTCTTAGTGAACTGATAACTTCACACTTTACATGTATCATAGGTAAGGACAGATGGTTGCCCTTCCTGTTTACCCAGGCAATGCTTTCCTGGTTGTGCTCATAGTCACAAGAATTCTGGGTCGATCAGGTTGAGGGACAGGGTCGAGGGACATGGGTCGACAATTGAAAAAAAGGTGGTAGGGGGTACCTCTGTGAAACGAGAGCCAAAAATTTGGTACTTGAATACAAAGGTTATGGTTGGGTGTCCCTGGTACAGAGCATAGAGTTGTGGGTCGCGACTGTAGTGGTTTTGGGTCGATGACCCTGGTACAAAGCCTGAGTCGAGTCCCAGTAAGTTGGATAGGTTATAGTCTGCAACTTGTGCTTCAGCCGTCTCGAAGATGGTTACCACAATGTAGTTGTGCTTAGATGATCAATATTTGTTGATTAATTGATGAACATAATTGAATTTTACTGTACTAATCTTGGATTAAAATCTGCATGTCCTTTCTCTAAGTAATAATGAATTCTACAATATTAATCTTGCTTAACTACTCATAGTTAATTGCATGACATTTGCCTCCCTTTGCATGATGTTTGTTGTGATGGATTCATGACTTCCCATCATTTATGAAATGTACAGTTTCGCTGGAACATGAAAGATTGTATTAGATGTTGGTTAATGTTTATTGATGCGCAGCTCATCGTTTTGTAGTATTGTACCTTCCATTCTTATGCTCTGTTCTTGTAGTTTAAGTATGGTTTATATCTGTTGTGTTTTTATGGGTTGTGTACATGACGAAAATAAGGCTTGTCTTTTGTAATAGTGTAACATAAGCGATTGAGGACATTTTTCTTTGTGAAAAGCACAAAATCTGATCCTTTTTTTGTTGGAAATTCTGCTGTTTTGTGATGATATTTATGGTACATGGTTCTCTTTAAACAATTTAGCCCAAATTTTTTATTGCCTCCTCACATGACATAGTATTCTTTATCTAATGAATTGGGCGGTCATGAAGGTAACAAACAACATTGATTGCCAGGGGTAGCTCCTGTGCTGCATCGAAGAGTTCCTTTTCGACAGGAGAGACTTCCTCTTCAGCCGCTGCAGTTGCTATAGCTGTTGCATCTGCCATCATCTAAGGTCTATGTTTTTTTTTTGGGTGTTTACCATTCTGGCGTTGAATTGAGTAATTGATCTTTTATTGGGTAGAGGATTGCTGTGTATCACCGGTACAGGATTTGGCGATACAATGATTGTCCAAAAAAAAAATATAAGGTGAAACACCAAATGTATAAAGATATAATTAAAACAATTGCATCTGCATGTTCCCATAGAAAGGCTATAAAGGATTGAAGCAATTTCAACATGACATATGAAGGAAGGACCAATGTTATGAAGTAAACGAACAAGTAGGCAATGGACTGACTGGTTAGTTGTCACCATAGCTAGACCTTGATCTCTTGGCCTCCAGCGGTAGCCCATCATATGAAGTCCCGATGGACACCACCTTGAGATCCAGGTGGCATCACTCACTCACTGGACACGCGCGCTCCCATTGCTGACGCTTAGCCCTTGGCTGCATGTGCTCCTGGTGAGGCAGTGACGCTGGCAGTCCCCTGGGGGCCACATGGAAGGGATAGGAGCCAAGATAAGGCATCAGATGTTTTTGGGTTGAGACTTGAGAATGGATTGGCTAATGCTGTTGGGCTTGATTTGTGAAATTAGGTGGCATTGGGCTCACGTATATCAGGAAGATGTATTGTACTATCGTGCCATATCGAGCTGAATCTGTCAATTTTTTTTTTGTTTCATTTTCCCGATACTCGCATTGGGCCGTATCATGCTGTATCCGATACTGTTATGGTGTCCTTCGTGGTGTATGGGTAATACATAGGTGGATCATATTGACGAGAAGAGTTTTCGAGCTGGTTGAGATGCAGTTCGAAATTTTCTGTGCATGGTTGCAGTGGTTCCATTTCAAGTGAAGTGGTTAAAAGCTCGGATTTAGTAGGATTCCTGAAGTTTAATAGGTGTTCACCTTGGTCTATGGCATTTGCATGTTTTTTTTAAGTTGTCAATACTAATTTACTTGTAAATTGTTTGGAGATGAAGATTTCTTTTTGTGCATAATACTTCTCCTTGGGTGTAATTGAATTTCATTATGAGGCTCACGTGAATTCCTGAATGGCCAAAACTGAAGTGATTTTGATTTTTTTTCAAAAAAATGATACATAGTGTTATAAACTAATTGCGGTTTGATTCAACATAATGGACAACATCCAAGCACATGTCATGTTTACTTAACAAAATCTGTGTGACATGGTGATTGGGCACTTAAACCTTGGATGAAAGGTCAGAAAATGGGTGGGACAGCTGTCTGCATGGTACAACTCTGCTGTCTCTTAAAGCCATGACCATAATTTACTTGTGATCTGAGGATGTGGATGATCATGATTAGAATTGAAGATTGAAGTTCAACTGTACTTTGGGTACTTCATTTGTAGAGATTAAGACTTGCACTTTGTACTTCTAGCACAACATTGAGTTTGGCAACATTTAGCCTATGGTCACTTAAAATTATTTCTGTTCAGTTTTCATTCTCTCTATATAAATGTTTGCCTGTAGAAATATCTTCCAATATCTTTAGTGGAGTCCAGAAGCCCACATATTTGTAGAGACTGATTCTGTGTTGTTCACTAATGCTACCAACAACTCCAGAAGCCCATTTTACTCTTGTGTTGAAGCTACATAGATTCAGTTTGGCTTTAAAGAGCTGGCGCATGGAATGATACTCAAAATTTTTAAATAAATAATTCGATAAAAAGTTATATATAATTATGGAAAGCTACCTGAGGACTGCAATTTTCATCCAATTATACAGACTTGACTCTTTTCTTGAAAAGTGGCTTGATTCTTGATGGTTCAGTCTGTTTTTAGTTATCATTTAAAACTCTGTAAAGCCAACAAATAGGACTTATGTGATTATTTCATGAATAGTTTTGTCCTTTTTCTTTTCTTTTGGTGGAAGTAAAAGCAACCAAATAGCACTTCTGTGTAAAGCACAAAATTTGGTGCCCTTTGTTCTGTTTCACTTGCTCTGTTTCTCTTGCTCTTTGAATTGTATATTACACATGGGAGGACAAACTGGTTTCTGCATTTCTGCTTTCTCTCCTTATCATCTCAGCATCATATAGCACTTTTCTGGTTTGCTGCACTTTTGAAATGAACAATTACTAATATTGTTATGTTTCAGTCGCAGAGGCGATGTGGCAGATGAATTTAGGAGAAACCATGACCCCCATGGAACTGGGGCCATACCCGAGCGTGTTGGTGAGCCAGACTGTAGCTATTACATGAGGACTGGCATGTGCAGGTTTGGGATGACCTGTAAATTTAATCACCCAGCAGACAGAAAACTGGTAAAATTCATTCTTCTACCCTTCTTTCAGGCATTACAATATATAATCTTGTGCCTACAAAACATTAATTGTTTTCTTTGTGGCTGCCTTATTTGATTTAGTTTCATAAGGTTCTCATTTCTGAGGCATCTAGAATAAGTTCTCAATTCCAATCGTGTATGCTGCATCCAGGTGTACTCATGGAGTGTCTGCCTGGAAGTTGCTTTATTGCCCAACTGATCCAAACAAGAAAGAAAATGTTAGTACTAGGGTAGTTTGAAGTGTTTTGACACTGAGAGTCTATATATACTGTATTTGGAAATCTAACTAACTCGATAGTGTGAAAGCTGCTTGGCTGCTGATTTTAGATTCTCCAGTTATAATTTTGAGTTGAAACTTAGCTTGGCAAGCTTATTTTCATACATATTAATAATTCTAGAATCTCCAACAAAACTTAGTTTGGCGAGCTAATTTCATCTGTGAGAGCTACTCGTCGAGTAACATATCATGATTAACTTGTAGGCTGTTAATTTATCGCTTTTTTTTTTTGTTGGAACATGCTTTTTGTCCTAATGCTTATAATTTCTACCCAAACATGTGAATATTGACTTTAGTGGTCTGACTATTAGGCTGTTGCTGCTGCAAGAATGAAGGGAGAATATCCTCAAAGAATTGGGCAGCCTGAATGTCAAGTGAGATTCCTTGCTTCTAGTTTTCCCCTCTGTTTCTTTAGTCAATGCAAAATATGATTGTTTATTTATATCCACCTGTGCCTCAATGCTCAGGTGGTCCTGCCATGAATTGTTACTTGAGATGTCTAGTTTAAGACTTCAGAATCACTATTTCTGTTTTGAAGACATTTAACTGTCACTGTCCTGTGCTTTAAGCCTCATACAGCTTCATATTGATAGGTCTTCGCTGAAGTTCTTCAGTCAAATGAATATATATAACACTAATAGTACCGCATATGGTCCTAGAGTATGTTGTTATAGTTGAGCTTGATATCTGTTAGTATCAATTAATTTCATGCTGTTTCTTGGGGTTGCATAAGGCATTGTGCTTTTCAATGCATTTATCATTTATCATTCTATTTTGGTCCATGCAGGAGTACAGTTGTAACCTTTTAAATGAGGTCACATAACATTCTCTTTGATTGAAATTCTGACCCACATTGATAGCTTTACATGGCTCTTTAGTGATTTTTCATTTTAAATCCAAGTGTCAGTTGATTTAGGTTAATAAAATAAAATTCAATTGTGCATGCCCATGTTAGAACTATATTTTGCTTGTCTGAATGACTTGAAATTTTGTAGTTAACTTGCTCATACATTTTTTTCTCCTTTTCCTTTCTGTGTGAGCATATCATTCTTTTCTTTTGGAAAATCTGTGGTTACATTATTGGTGAATTTGCATTTTTATTGTTTTCATATCCCCTTTTTAGTACTATCTGAAGACTGGCACGTGCAAGTTTGGAGCAACTTGCAAGTTTCACCATCCCCGAAAAGGCTGCAATGGCAACTCGAGTTCAGTTGAATGAACTGGGCTACCCACTCCGCCGGTTTGTTCTGAATTTCTATTACGATTCACAATGTTTCATGATATGGATGCATAGTGTGCCGCCACATTTCTATGCAACTTTTCTGCAAGATTTGTGTCGTTTACTTGAATTTTATTACTGCAGAATGAAAAGGAGTGTGCATATTATTTGAGAACAGGGCAGTGCAAGTTTGGAAGCACATGCAAGTTTCACCATCCACAACCATCCACCATGATGGTTGCTGTACGTGGCTCTGTTTATTCACCTGGACAGTCTGCAACTTCCCTGGCCAGCACACTTACCAAGGGGCTGTAACTAGCTGGCCCCTCGTCAAGATCTGCTTCTTTCATTGCAAGTCCAAGGTGGCCAGGTCATTCAAGTTATGCACAAGTGATTGTTCCTCCTGGGCTTGTTCAGGTCCCAGGGTGGAGTCCTTATACTGTATGCTCCCTGACCTCTGTTTTACTTTTTACATAACCTAACAAGTTCATATTTCATCACCTTATTACAAGGCACTTACCCATTTGTTTACCAAGAATGTTGCGAAAACCTTGTTTGTAGTTAAAAACACTTCGATTACATGTTACCTATACTGAACCGATTTTAACAAGGCATAAGTCTGACCGGTGTCAGTCCCTCTATCGCTCAATTAACCCAAGACCTTTGGCTACAGTTTTCTTTGTTATTGTTGGTTCCTTTTATCATCCTTTATTTAGCTATGAAAATAAGGGTAGTTTTGTTTATCCATTAGCTATGAAAATTCTTGTGTTCCCATTAACTGTTTGATGGTTCTTAATATGTGTGAAAATTCCAGGATTACTATTGATTATCTGAAGGTTTAATTTTTTTGAGGGCAACCTGATTTGGCATGGAGTCGGCATAAATTTGGCTACTGTTTTTTACACTTCTACACAATAAAAGCACAACTTCCTTTCCTTTCTCTCCTTAATTCATGAACTTGAAGCATGTGCAGCTGATCAACAGTATCTAATGGGCTTACTAATATCATGTCCTCTCTTTGATGCATGGTGGGCAAGCACAAATTCTGGTGTTGATGACCAGACTAAAAAAGGTCTCAATTCCATCATCATTCTGGGAGCTTGGTCCATTTGGAATCACCACAATCGTTGTGTGTTTGATGGGAAATAACTGATTCTAAATAGTGTTCTGGATTTGGTTAAAGATGAGGTTCTTCTTTGGAGTTTGGCCGGAGCTCGGGGAATATCCAATCTCCTTGCTCTAGAGCCAGCCAATGCGCAAGTGTGTGTGAGAGAGGGATACACCTGTGTGTGTATGTGTGTGGCTGTATGGGGTTTCTAAACTCACTCCTTTACTCTTAATACGATGATACACAGGTCTCCTGCATGTTCGAGAAAAAAATCATGTCCTTCCAAAATTTGGCCCCTAAGTACCATCACATCACCGAACTATGAATACTAATGCCATCAACATACCCTCCTAATCAGCAAACATCACATTAGTTAGAACATGCATCTCTTGTGTAGGCTTGCTTGTGATCATAATTTCTGAGGTAGCATTACCCTGACTGTTACCTAATATTTTTAGGCATGTTATGTGTTATATACTTATATTATTCATTTCATTTGACCTTGAGCACTTGTGGTGATTATGGTGCTATACTTTTATCCTAACCATAATTGAAAAAACCTAATTGCACTCTTGTATTGATCCATGCATAGATTTTTTTAATATCACTGATAAAAGTTCACCCATTTGGACACTAGAATGAGGCATAAAAATGTTACCATGATGTGCAGAGTCCAATTTTATCATGATTTCAAAGCTGTAAATAATAGTCGTGTACCTATGTTATTCTCTGCCTTTGATGATATTGAGGGTATCCAGGGTTGACTAGTTGAGCACCCATGTTAGGTGTCATTATTGTGATGTTCATTTCTAGAACACAAATCACATCTTAATCTAGATATATTCCATGTTGAAAAACTAATCCATCAGGAAAAAAAAAAAAAAAAGAAAACTAATCCAGAGGGATCCTTAAATCATGGCAGATACCTATATTCTGTAATGCCTTTTCATGGCTATTTTGTTATAAAACTTAGCATCTTGATAAGGATCATTGTCTTTTTTGTGTGAAATTTTTGTTTATTTTTTCCTCATGTTCATGCTGGTCTGCCTGCCAAGAGTAATGAGCTCAGAGCTTGTACTTGGACTATGAATTATTTAGAAGTCTTATTGAAATTTACTGGCTGCTCTTGAATCGTTTTTGTAGTTTCCATGTAGTTTATGTCATTTTTTTTCAAATTTGTAGGCGCAGATTGGTTCTTCATCCCCAGATGATCAACAACGGACACCCGGAGCTGCCCAATACTATACTGGCTCGCGCCAGAGTGGAACAGCTGGCATAGGCGATCAAGGAATGTTTTCATCCTACCAAGCAGGTTCTGTTCCGGTTGGACTTTATGCAGTACAGAGGGAGAATGTATTTCCAGAGAGACCTGACCAACCTGAATGTCAGTTCTATATGAAGACCGGAGACTGTAAGTTTGGTGCTGTATGCAAGTTCCATCATCCCAGGGAGCGGAATAATTCCTACTCCCAATTGTGCACTGAGTCCATTAGGCCTACCTTTTGCGCCCGGTAATGCAGTATACATGTCTTTAAATATGCTCTCTCTCAGATGTGCATTGCAATTTTTTTTGGGTAGATTTGTCTGATTATCTTGGCTTTGTCTTTTTAATCTAACTAAAGCATATTGCTACTTGGGTTAAGGAAAGCTCGTGAGAGTATGGTTATCCAAAAGATCTATAAGATATTTTAGTAACCTTAGGAAGAATGGAAGAACAACGCTCCCTTAGTGGAGATAGTTATATATAGAGAGCCTCATGGGCCATATCGACATATAGTAGATGTACACTTAACAACACCTTTCAAACTCAAGGTGGACATGGAGGATTTGAAGTATTGAGTTTGATCAAGTGAAGCCGACGCCGCTCTCTAGTCTGTGCTTTAGTGAAAAGATCGACCAACTGCAACCCTGAGGGCACATACTGAAGAGGAATTGTTTTTTTTTATGACAATGAGGTGGAGTAAAGAAGCTTGACACCGACATGCTTTGTTAATTCACGCCACAGAAAAGAGGAAATACCAAAAATCGCCCAACGACCATTGAAGCCATACAATCTTTTTTAGTAGTAGTTGCAAGTGCTCAAAGTTCTACGTCTATACTACAAGAAGGTATCCAGAGTACTAGAGTAGGGTCTGAGTAAGCATGAAGCTGAAGCGGACTGTCACAAGCATAGAATAAACTTTGAGTATAAGTATCGCAGTGTACTGTTGGTGGCAAACTCGGAGTCCACCGCGGTGTCAGCGGCGACCATCTCCTAGCCGTTGCCTGTCAGGTGCCCTCCCTTCTTGGTGCGACGCAGACCGGTGACCACCTTGCTGCATTCTTGGTGCTGTGCAGCCAGGGCAGGCGCACCTCCATTTTTCTTGGCGCAATGAGTGCTGACTATTGTGCCTAGCTCACCCAATCAGATGCGGTTGAGCGTGAGCTTTTAGCTAGACGGGTTGGATGTGGAGAGCAGGTGCTGTCAGCCGCTGAGGTGTTGTCTATTTGTGGCGTCAGCCCATTTGCAGCACGTGAGACAGGCAGTGGCAGATCGCACCGTAAACAAACAGAAGTGGGATCGTGGGTGGATTAGATTAGATGAGTCTAACCCTAACTTCTTTTTTTTTCGAAATCACGCCTGTGCGTGAGTCTAACCCTAACGTCCTACCTCTCATCCTTGGTTGTGATACCATGTCACTAACCTTAGAAAGAGTGGAAGAACGATGCTCCGTCAGTGGAGATAACTATATAGAGAGAGCCTCATGGGCCTGCAGTAGATGTACACTTGTCAATTCTTTGGTGTAAAATTCAATTGCTCAAGAGGTGTTTGCAGAAATTGTAATCCAGGGTATCATTTCCCAATAGTTATATCTCCTGGTTCTCTTCTGTATCTTTATCTTTAGAGGAACTAGTGACTGCTAAACAGAATTCTTGCCTGGCCTTAAATTTTAGGATCGGTATGGTATTAATTTCATACAGCATTTGCTATTTTTTTATGATTCTTGGTCAATTCATTGCTTTTGATGGCTCACTTCCTTGATCTGGCTGCAGTTTGCTTGATAATTTTTGTTTATTCTCTGTTCTGTTTCACTCATGATATGCACAACTATTATCAACATGATCCACTTTTGTCACATTATTTTACTATCTTGTAACTACATGCTTGAGGAGCAGTATCTTGGGTTATCACTGGATACCTTGCCATGGATTGTATTGTAATGTATACCGTCACTTATCCTTTTCCATTTTGTTTATTGTTGATATTGTACTTATAACTTATTAGATTTGGTTACCCAGACTATGAACCTTAAAATTAATGCCAAGGTTGATATCATGCAATACTTGACACTGGTGATATAATGCAAACATGCCATACATGTTGCTTAAACATCTGTTTTTTTCTGCTTACAGGGAGAGCCAATATGCAGTTTCTATAATCGCTATGGCATGTGCAAGTTTGGTCCAAATTGCAAATTCGATCATCCAATGGGAAGTGCTATGTATGGCCATGCTTCATCACCAACTAGTGAGGCCCCAACTTCGCCGTATGCTGGCACATGTACCATCGCATCCAGAAGTATCACCTGACAGTGGTTCGGGAAGGTCTAGGAGGATCACCCATTCTGATTCCCAGCAAATACCCTCTGTTGAAAGGAGCACTGAGAGAGAGGCGTCCTAAGCCATCCTCGGTGTCTTGTTCATGCTGCCTCCCATTCTTGACTGGAGTAATTATCCGCGACAACATTTGAGGATCCGAAGCTGTACAGGTCTTTTGCCTCACCTTTGAGCTTTACATACCGGAGCTTGCTTCAACATGTATTGCATTCAGGCAGGAAAAAGTTCTTGCCTGTTCGGGATTGCTCATTTGCCCCCATTGAAAACGGGAACAAAGCTACCTTATTTAAACATATGTATGGAACCAACTCACCTCTGGACATTCAAACCCATTCGAGTAATGTGCCCTGGTCCCGGTGTTGTAGTTATAGAGCTGTGTTTCGATGGACAAAGCTTTTGCGAAACTGACTGGGGATGCGCAAGCATAACCTCTTTTGTTAATTATCATCTCGTTTTTTTTCTTAGCATTTCTCTTTTCATAAGGGCAACCCTGCACTCTGAAAGTGTGCGTGTTGGAGATTGGGAAATAATAGGTTGCCATCATATGCTCTGTATTACCCACCATATTTAAACTCGGTTACTTGAGACTTGAGTCATTTTACCTTGGTGGTTCTGGCTTAGTCGGTCAATTTGCCTGGAAATTTTGATTCTACATTCTGTGCAAACTGCCCTTGGTGCTTATCTGCGATTAAAGTGCAAGATGACATGATGCTAATGATAGAGTGATGGTAGAGTTTTGATTCTGGACCAGTGGGAACATAATATTGAGCGAAGTTCACACCCATTTCTACCAGAAGCAAACAGACACGGTTAGACACTGCACTGACCACTGGGTGCCCCTCCGCTGTTGCTGCTTCCTGCGCTGCGCCAGCGCTTCTTTTTGCGGGGATGTCTCTGTGCTCATTTGCCCCTCTTTCTACTTGGTGAGATTGCCCCTGTTTTTCAAACCTGAAGCAACGGCATGCCCCTACGCTACCTATGGTCGGCTGTAGCGTGAATCATTGCCCCAGTTTTGAAAATAAATTTGCAAATATTGACTTTGTTATGACTATTTGGACTGCACTGTTATCAAATTCTGAGTGGATTCAAATTATAGTTGCCATTTCAGTTAATTTTAATAGCATTTCGTTTGAATTTTACTAGAATTTGACAACATTTGATAACAATGCAGTCCAAGTAGTCATAATAGATCCATATTTGCAAATTCATTTTAAAAAATAGGGGCAACGATGTAAGGGCAAAACTGTCTTTTTAGTCTTTGACATAACACTATTACAGACCATACACGGAGTAGGGGAATGTCATTGCGTCATGTTTGGAAAACAGGGACATTCTTGCAAAGTGGGAAAACGAGAGATAAATGAGCCGATAAAGTTCAAAACAGGGCATCCATGCAACTACGCCATGCCAATACACAGAGTAGGGGCATGTCATTGCTTCATGTTTGAAAACAGGGACATTCTTGCAAAGTAGGAAAAAGGGAGATAAATGAGCTGTTAGACTTCAAACTATGCCCTGCCATCCAACCACTGCCCCACCAACGGCAGATAGCTGTTGTTGCTCACTTCACTGCCTCATCTAACCACTACCTCAACAACCTTAACTATGCCCTATCACAGCAACAACAACGAAGCTAGAGAAATTTAGAAACAAAAAATGTACTTACATTATGGTGTATAGACTAGTGTTATGAGAGTGTATATATAGTGAAATTTTAATTATAATCAGTACCGCCCTCAGCCACCACCAATAGCCCTATACCGTCCACCACCTGTAAAGGAAAGGAAGTCCGGCCAATGACTGCCTGCCCACATGTACATTTTAGAAGAATTGTTAGGTGATATTACGTCAAGATGAGATAAGCTCCTAGCTAGTGTATCATTTGGTCGCATACTCATAAGACACTTTGCTCCTTTGATCACTTTTAGAGCAACTCCAATAGAGTTGCTATTTCACATCCTGTACTAGCGAAGCATGGCCATGAAAAGAGGACGGACCAATATGACATGAAGTGCAAAGAAGGGTGGTAGATTGTTTTGTCACCACTAAAAATGCTCAAACTAAGGCTTTCACTATGGTTTTTTTCTAGCTTAAGGGGAGGGGCATGGCCCACTATAGTTATATCCCACCAAAACGATAATTATGTACAATATTGTCCTTATCATGCTCAGTTTCACATTTTTTTAGTTGCTACAATGAAGTTTGTGAAGTAGAGTTGGTGAATGGGGTTCAAACAGACATTATAGCTACTATTTAATATTGAGATGTGGCACAGATACGAAAACAATAATTAATTATAAAAAGGATTATCATTATATACTTGCGCATCTCATAAAATTGACGCCTATAAAACAAAAAAGCGCATTGTATTCTCTCTAGCTCTACATCGCCCCCACCCAGCCAAACCGACCTGCGTGCACCCAAGTTGCCATCCATGCCGAGGCAGCAGAGAGCACCGCAGCCATCTGCCCATCCCATTCCGACGGCCGGCCGCTACGTAATAATGCAATTGCATACGTGCCAAGCTACTGTAGGATTAATGGCCAACGCTGGCGCGCCAACCATCTATCCGTCCGCATCCCGATCTACACGGTACACGGAAGCGTGCAGATCTTTCTCTAATGAAGCTGTTGCGCTGGCTGAATCGATGTGCAACAGCAGTACACACGCACGGTGCCCGGCCTCATCTACAGTAAAAATAAGTGCCGTTCTTGTCTGCGAAAAACAAATGGCCATTTTTGAAAATATAATTAACAAATTTCTTTTTCGTTCTCCCACAGATGGCCAAATTTATGCCGGCACTTAGCTTCGGGTAAAATTGTTTTTCCTTCTCCCACAGATGGCCAAATTTATATTGATGGCTTGAAGGTCATTGGTTTCTGATTTTAGAGTTAGATGTCAAAAGTATATTTATTCCAAATTATTAACTCATGTGGAAATAAAAATTATTGTCTTTAACAAGCGAGCACAAAGTTATGTCTTTCATTGATTGAGAACTACTACAAGACATTAATGTCCCTACAAAATAAACGACTAAGTCTATGTAGGACTCGCTTAAAAACATTACAAAACTTAATTTCATGACCTAGTATCTTGCTAGTATTTTAATGCATCTCTAGATAGCAGTCTTCTCAAATTCAGTAGCTCATGACATTTGCTAATTTCGCCTCTTCTCGTTTAGATCGTACTTGGTTGTATGAAACATCCAGAAGTATTTTCCCAAGAGTCCATCACATTTGTAATGCTACAATTTGAGTTGATTTAATATAAGCTCTTGATTCTTCTCAAAAGAAAAAAGAGATATCGATCTTCTAATACGATCTTGTTCCCATAAAAATATCATAGGTGAAGAGATCTGATTTTCCCCTTAGTCTATCAAACGCATAATCTTTTAGTGCTACCAATATCCCTTCCATCTTCTTCTTATATAAAGGGGAGTTGTATCTTCCTTTTTCTTACTCTACACACTGTTGTGAGCCATGCCCATCACCTTCGGACCATGTCCCTCCATTGTCGTTCGGAGAAGTCGGCGGCTAGAGAAGTCAAGCGTGGCGGGGCGTGGATGAGCCCATACCAGAGTGCACTCGCAAAGGCGAGGGATGTGGTTGGGTCCCATCGGCGATATCATCATGTCGCCACATCGCTTAACCGACTATGGGTTGGGTGGTCGATGAGCCCATCCTCCGTGTGCCACCCTCTACCACCACTTATTTGGTCGCAGCAACTCTTTTGGGCAACTACGGCCACGCCCTACACACATTTCTCCCATTGTGAATCTTGGGGCATTCTACTCTCTATGTGCATTTTGCACTCCACACGCTACTCTAATCCAATCCACCATGGAAAAAACAAGAAAAAATAATAAATTGGTATCTAACATGTGGATCTTTGTATTCGGAGAGGTTATTGGTAGTATTTTTTGCAAGTGGGCTCATGGTCCAATGGTAAGGTTGTCTAGTGGAACCCTACTCACTACTAGGTTTTGAACCCTCATTTTCACACCCTTTTATTGGATTTCTTTTTCCAATGGATGTGTAGAACCAAAATGCAAACTTCCAAAAACTATCACATCAAATGTTGCGGCACATGCATGGAGTACTAAATTTAGACAAAATAAAACTAATTACATAGTTAGCTTGTGACGAATCTAATGAGCCTAATTAGACCGTGATTAGACACTAAAATCGCTCTTGTAACACATGCTCTAATGATAGATTATTTAGGCTTAATAAACTCGTCTCATCATTTACATATGAATCTATAATTTATTTTATAATTGGATCATGTTTAATACTTGAAATGTGTACCGTAATATCCGATGTGACACTTTTACGCACCACTTTACAACATCTAGACACAGCTATGGTGTGAGTGTGGAGTGCATAGATTTTGTACGTCTAAGTTGTACTCGATAAAAAAAAAGTTGTTCCAATAATCTTTTTTTTTTTTTTTCTTGCACACCGTGAGACATTTGGCCATTACATCTGTCCAAGCTTCCGACCATGTCCTCAATCGTCTTTCGAACAAGCCGGCGGCCAGAGAAGAGAAGTCGAGCGTGGACGAGCCGGTGGATGAGCGCATAGTTGAAGCTGAGTGCCTTGACATGGAAATGAAACCAGACAGTGTCACGTCCCCAAACGTTTCTCTCATGGTCCATTCCCAACCTTGTGGATCAGTGAATGAAGTTGTACCGGTTACTTGAGATGCTCTCACAGCACCGCTGTACGTACCTCCACTGCAGGTGTGCAGCGGTGCACTGCATCATCGCATCGCATCCTGGGCTGCTGCCTCTGCTCTGGCCGACGCGAATAAATGCGACGCCTCACCACAAAACTCCCTCTTCCTTTGCAGTCTGCACACCCTGCCACAAAGATGGCTTCTTGTTCCTCATCGCCACGGCCACCCATCCCTGAGCTCCTCTTCCTCCTCCTGCTCCTCTTCCTCCTCCATTTCTCCTCCGTCCTCGCCGCATCATCAGCTCCTCCAGCCTCCTCACAGCAGGTACAGCTCCCTCTCTCCCTCGCGCCTCCTGTGTGCGTGGACTGGTTGGCAACACTTTGTACCAACCAACGTTTCTTTGTTTCCCCTTCCTGTAGGCTGGTATAGGCGGCGGCGGCGGCAATGTGACGGAGGAGACGGCGGCGTGGACGCCGCGGCTGAGGAAGACGTTCTTGACGTCGGCGGCGTCGGCGTCGAGCACTGGCGCGGGCGGCGGCTGGTGGGGCGGTTCCAGGTGTGCGCGGTGTGCACCTGCTGCGGTGGCCCGCACGGGATGTGCATGCCGGCGCCCTGCTGCTACGCCATCAACTGCAACATCCCCAACCGCCCCTTCGGTGTCTGCTCCTTCACCCCGCGCACCTGCAACTGCTTCAACTGCCACCTCTAGCTCTTGCTCTACCTCCTCTAGCCTAGCCTCCTCGGATGCAGCCAAGCAACCAAGGTGTGTGGCGCCTGGCTGGATCCATGTTCTTGATTGTTTGTCGTTTTGATTGAGTTGGCCGGTTGCCGATGCAAGGTATTCGTGGTGACAGACAGATTCGTTAATTTGGGGACCGATTGGAAGAGTTCATCGCATAATACTAGTACTGTTAGTAGAATATATACATTGTAGCCATGACTCAATAGTACTTAGTAAGTAGCAGTATGGTGATGGTTGGATTAATTCAGCATTTCTGCTCTTGCTTGCTTAATTGGTGCTCTTCAAAAAAATCTCAAATTGTGGATATAATCGAGTCCTAGTATCTTTCTTTTCACTATGTTCCTTGTATTGTTTTGCCACATCCTAGCAGTCATGAGTCGTCATGACCTTTGTTCTTGGATTTTGTCAGTGGTGTGCTAATTTCCAGTGGACTGAAAACAATCAGTGACAAAAAAAAAGAAAAGACAATTCTGAATTACAATCCACAAATACCATTTCTACTACAAGCTTTCTGTGCCATGGTTTTGATGGGGTTGTAGTACATTACTGCTGACACAGTGGAGAACATAAATATACCCTCAAGTTGGTGGGCAGTTCTAGTTTCTAGTTTCATGATTTTTTTTCTCCATCGCAATTAATGGGGATTTCCTCAGTTTGGCAGCGGGATTTGATAAAATTATTCAGGTATTCTAATTGGCATTACTGTTAAGATTTTTATGCAAGAAAAAACTTCAGCACAATCAACACGAATGGAAATGGTCCACTAGCAGCTAGCAGCCTATTCAAGTAACCACTAATGCGCCTTTACTGGAAATGAACAAATGAAAAGCTAGCACTAAATCGATAAAAACAAATGAAATCCGATATCATAAAAAAAATGTTCGCCTACCTGTAATGTTTGCATCAAGTGTCCCCCCCTACTCATGCTGTCCTTAAATTCTTGTACCTACAAGCCTGATCTCTTCTTCAATGAAAGTCAATGGCGTGATTGCTCGTTGCCTGTTTTACTTTTACACACTTGTTTTTCGTCTCAAGGTCTTTTGTCCCTGTTGACGATACGTTCATGCTTTCATAGCACTGTCGTTGACACACCACGTCCTGGTGGTGCATTACACCTGCCACATACTAGTACTTCCTCTGTCACTTTGTAACTATCGTGTTCTCACCTAAATATATTCAATTCTAAGGACATTCATAAGAGTCTAAGCTTATTTATTACTCTTATATTTATTGTAATTTGCTAATGTGACGCTGATGTGGCAATATATTTATAGAAGAGAGAGGGAGAGAAAATAGAAGACTCCAAGTCTTATTTGGACTCTAAGTCCACGGTACTTAAAATAATAAATAGTTTTAGACTACATGATAGAGTCTATATTATGAGTGCCCTAACTACACATGTAAAAATTATATATTAAATTATAGAATAAAAGTAATGCATTATATTCTACGATCAATCTTGGTCAACGAGAGCACTCATATCAAGTCAAATACTTGAACAATGAACAAGTTCCACCAGGGTTGACTTTGGTTTCTACAACAAATATGATATTTAAATAGAAAGAACTTACACTATCCATATACGGCTCCATCTGTACCTTTTGATCCGTCTTCTCACATCCCGAGAGGTCAAGCGACTTTAACTAAATATATGTAAAAATTAATATTTATATTACATAATTAGGATCATTATATAGACTATTGGATTTATTTTCAAAATAAATTTATTCAAAGATATAAATTTACTAAAAAAATTTACAAACTTAATCAAACTTGACACGGTTCCCACGGTGATATTTAAATAGGGATGGAGTATACGATTTTTTATGACTTATTAATGGTTATAAACTTTTGTTTATACCAAAACATGTTTAGGATGGAGTTTTTTAGAAGAAGTTAAGGATGGAGTTCTGTAAGTCGTGCTTCATATAGCTTCACCCGGTTCTAGCTCTGGCTTTGTCATGTGCCAGAAATAAGTCCCGTGATGACCCACAAGGCTCGAGGGGGCAAAGCGCGGCGCCGCCCGTGGCAGCGCCAGCGCCTCCGCCGCCTCCGCCTCCCTTCGCGGACTCTTCGGCAATTAATTAGAGAATAAAGAAGGAAATTGATTAGGATTATCTTAGGCTTTTTTGGTGTGCAAGGGAATATTCCATCTATAAGGAAGGTGTCATGACCCGCCCGCATAAGGCCTAAGGCCCTGCGTCTTGGCAAGCTCTTGGCCGGCCGCCGTCGTCATCCGCCGTGACTTGCCACGTTATTTGCTTTGTCATTAAATAATAGAATATTTAGGGAATAAAAGAGAGGAATAAAATAGGAAAGAAATAAGATTGCTTTGTAAAAGGGGTATTCCAATCTATAAGGAAACCTCTAGATTTTTTTAGCGGGCAAGTCTTCCTCGACTATAAATACAAGGGGCATGTAATCGTTTGCAATTAAGAAGAAATAAATTAAAAGGGTAACTCCCAACAGCTCTCCGGCTCTAGGCTCTCTCCCTCCCCTTCCCCGCACCCGCCGCCGTCCACCGCCGCCGCATCGCCGCTGGCCGTCTCCCACGTCTCCGCCGCCCGCACACAGCACCTGCCGCCCGCCACCGCCCGTCGTCGTCACGCCGCCCGTCCACCTCCTCCAACGCCGCCACCTCCGGTTTGCACCACCACCATCACCGCCATCTCCTTCCTCTTATTCTTCCCTAAATCAGCCCCAACGCCTCCTCCGTCGCCTACACCATCATCGCCGCCCGTCAAGCTCGCCGTCGACATGTCGATTCGGTCCAATCTGGCCGGGGTTCGGCGGTACCGGTATCCGGAGACGGGGCGATTCCCACCACCGACGGCCCGACCACCACCAACGCCAAGATCGGATGGATGACCACAAGACCGCCGAGCTCCGGATGGGGTTCTCGCGAGCTTGCTTGTCTCGCGAGGGAGATGCGAGCCAACTTCAACGCCCTCCCGAGAAGCTCGACCCGTTATGCGCTACGGCGACCACCAAGGATGACAACCCTACGGGCGACGCCAACATCAATGACACACTTCGCGGCAACGCCAAGCGGCCGCTGGTCATGCCATTTGGGCGACTCCCGGACGACGCTTACTACCACGGGCGCCACCGCCAACAACACGGTGTCTCCCGAGCGCCCGCCGATGTCGTCCCCTCCACGGCAAGCACCGGCCACGTCAACCCCATGGGCGCCCGCCGCCGCTATCCGGTCGGTCGAACCGGAGGCTACCACCGACGTCCACCCGTTGCTCGACAAAAGCCTACCCAACTAGGCCAATGTCTCACGGCTACTACAATGGCAATGCGAGATAAGTTCCCCGGTCACTACCAACATCATCTTTGACATTGAGAACATCCGGAGTGCCAGCAAGGGCGACTCAACGACGTCGCCTCGACGCCGACACCGACGCCGCCGATCTCAACCCCAACGTCCTCGACATCGAGCACTACCTCCAAGGGCGGCCCCAACAACATCGAACAACCACGACGTAGCCAACCTTGACGCCCTCGGCATCAACGACAACACCAACGTCACTATGGGTGACACATCGACGCCAACCGATGTCAACATCGACGCCATCGATCCTAGCATCCTCGACAACACCTTCGCCGACCAGACATCACACGCCCATAGTCACCGTGCAAGTACATCCCAATCAACAAGGAGCTTCTATCTCTACCACCCATGCTACAACGATGCCGCTTGACGACGCCAACCATGACGCGTCGACACCGCGCACCATCAATGACATCGACAACGATGACGACGCGACCATGGGCGCGATGAACGCCAACGACGGCCTCAAGGACGCCAACGCCGATGACGAGCCCCCGACGTCGACTCACGCCTTCGCCATACCTACCATCGACAACAACTACAAAGGCATGAAAAACGACGACCCCTTTAAGGGCCAACCTCGGCATTGGCAACCACAATGTTCCCCACATGGGAGCCACGGGCCGATGAGAACACCGACGCCCCCCCAGCGCCACCAAGGAGAAGGTCGCTTCACTTCGCCGACCTTCCGGCGGCGACGATCTACCACACCTCGGCCGGACATCCCGCCGACATCGGCAATGGTGGAAAACACCATCAATCAAGCCGCAGCTCCAAAAAAGGCGACACCATCGGCACCACGCCAAGTGGAACATCAGTACACACGGCTTGCCCACCCGAAGAGAACGACACTCCTCTTTCTTTGGCTCCTCCGCATCACCAAGATGGCACCACGAGAGAACGGAGACATCATACCATGGTGTCCCATTCGCGGTTTTGGGACGCCCTTCAACGGCGACACCAACAACTATCGCGACGCCGACTACTTTCGGCCATGACAGCCGGACGACTCCAGCTCAACCGGTGGGACCCAATGTTCCTCAACGACATCTATGCCCAATGCGACTACGCCAACATACCGTGGGCTGCACCGCACCAGGAGGTGCCCTACATAGGGAGCACTACGAACCAACTCGTCCAGGAGTTCGACGCTTCCATCTTCAGCAAGCCTTGACTTGTGAGCTTCAGCGACGACGACAAGAGGTACATACCACCCACATCAACCTTGTTACCTCGTCGGCCGTCACTACCCGAGGCTCCCATCCTTCATCAATCGGCAACACGAATTGGCAACAACCAACTTTGCATCGACGGAACCATCAAGCCCCCACTAGGAGCAACAACTTGGGCGCCAAAGAATGGAAATTGTCTTACTCGACAACCATCGCTACTACGCCATGGACTTATCACAAAAGCTATGGGATATTCTCCAATCAAAGAAAGGTCGGGACATCCATCTTCGGCCAACTCATCAACAACGACAACGAGAACGACGGCATGGTAGGACGCTGCCGTCGGGCGAAAGGGGAGAGAATGTCATGACCCGCCGCCGCATAAGGTCTAAGGCCCGTCTTGTGCGGCTCTTGGCCGGCCGCCGTCGTCATCCGCCGTGACTTGCCACGTTATTTTGCTTCGTCATTAAGTAATAGAATATTTAGGGAATAAAAAGAGAGGAATAAAATAGGAAAGGAATAAGATTGCTTGTAAAAGGGGTATTCCAATCTATAAGGAAACATCTAGATCTTTCTTAGCGGGCAAGTCTCCCTCGGACTATAAATACAAGGGGCATGTAATCGTTTGCAATTAAGAAAAATAAATTAAAGGGGTAACTCCCAACAGCTCTCCAAAGAATAGGCTCTCTCCCTCCCCTTCCCAGCGCCAAGGCCGCCGTCACACCGCCGCCGCCGCCGCTGGCCGTCTCCACGTGCACCGCCCGCGCAGCGCCGCCACCGCCCCATCGCCGTCACGCCGCCCGTCCTCCTCCTCCAACGCCGCCACCTCCAAATGCACCACCACCATCACCGCCATCTCCTTCCTCTTATTCTTCCCCCTAAATCAGCCCCAACGCCTCCTCCGTCGCCTACACCATCGCCGCCGTCAAGCTTCGCCCGTCGACATGTCGGCCTCCGGTCCAATCTAGCCGGGTTCTCGGCGTGAAGGCCCTTATTAGGAAAATAAATAGGATTGCTTGTAAAAGGTATTCCAATTTATAAGGAATCCTTTTAGAGAGATTGCTTATGTTACAAGTCCCACTAGCCGGGCTATAAAAGTAAGGGGTCTGTAATCTTTCGGGGTAACAAGCAAGAAAGAAATTATTTCCCTTCTCTTCCTATCTCTATCGCCGCCGCCACCCCCCCCCTCTCCCTCTCCTCAGCCAACGCCAACGCCGCCGCCGCCAACACCGCCGCCTCCCTCGCCTCGCCGCCGCCGCCACCACCGCCAACGCCGGCGCGCCAAAGCCATGTGTCACGCCAGATCGATCCGGGTTGTAACAGGCTTCTTCATAAAGAGGCGGAGTTAGTTAAGTAAAAAAACTTCACTAATTCCTAGAAAAAGGATAACATGTCCTTGCTATGGTTCTCGTTTTGGATCATATGGCATAAAGTTTAGCCACTAACTTTTACTCATTAGCCCCAAATAGGTGGATCAAGGTGTTGTCTAAGTTTAGCCAAGCTCAAAGAATAATCAATAGTTCATTAGATCTCACAAGTGTGTTGAAATAGTCATTAGTTCAATATCCAACTAAACATAGGTCATGAGATCTAAACTAGTCCATAAGATCTTTAGTTATTTCAGATTAAAATTAGATTCTAGATGAAAATAAGTGAAAATCCCACCTAGCCAACGCCCAGATTTTCCCTCATTATATGGGAATCGGGTGGGATAAAGGATTGAACTTACACTACATCTTCGTTTCCAGCATCGCGGCCTCCCACTTGTGTGTTCCTTCACTATGATTTTCTTTTTGTTTTGAAATTTGCACCTTTCCCTTCGCTCACTTGTCCACCTAGCCTGTAACAACCCGGTGTTACTTACCGCTTAAGCCATGGTTTGGGCAAAAATAAGCTTCTTTTATGCTTGGTTACGTTGTCGGCTCGGCGAGACGAAAAGAAACAAAAATCCGAGAGTTACCCCTTTGTCGGAAACCCCTAAACCCTAACTTTTCTTTACCCTTTTCTATATTTCAAAATCTATGCAAAATTTGACAAAACTTCCAAAAGCTACTTTGTAGATCTTTTCTTGATGAACAAAAGATATGTACAAAGTTTTTCAAGTTTTTGAGTAATTTTAAAAGTAATTTTGAATTCAAATTTATCCCTTTTTGACCCCATTTCAAAAAGTCATATTTAGAGGTGTAGAATTTGAAAATCTTCCAATTGTGAAAATTGTAGATTTTGAAATTTTAAGTCAAGTTGCTTTTTGGAGTTTTTCGAGTTTAGTTCAAAATTTTGGAGTAATTTGCAAAATTCCGAAAGTTAGGGTTTGGGTGCTACAATGAAATGGCATGGTTGCCCATGCCGCCGCCCGGGCCGCGTCGCCGTGGCCATCTCGCGTGTTCCCCGCGTCCGCTGAGCCACGCAGCATTGTCGAGACGTCGTGAACCCGCTCGTCCGTCTTTATCCCGCTCAACCGGCCGTCGTCGTCTTTGTTTTTTTTCGCGTTTGCCGCCGTCGTCTTTCCGTCGCCGGAAAAATCCGCCCGCTCACGTCACCGTCGTCCACGCCACCTTGCCACCGGCCGCCTCGCTTTTGCGCTCGGTTGAGCCGCCTCACGCTCTCCTCGCCAGCCTTGTCTTTGCGTGAAATCGCCGCCTTCTTCTCTCGGGGGCGGCAAAACCAGCGCCGCCCGCCCAAGCCGCGTCCCCGTCACCAGCCGCCCGGTGAGCCTCTTGGCAAACCTAATGGCGTTTTTGCGGCGCCTTGATCTCCTGGTCATGATGGACCTGCCGGGTTTTTCGCGGTGACACCCGGGGCGCGGGGACGCCATCCTTGCCGCCGGCCGGCGCCGCCTTTACCACTTGTCACCGCTGTCGACCTAGTTCCACTTGCATCCTCGCCCGAAACCAACGCTAGCCTCGTCGTCGCGGTGAGCTCCCTGGCCACGCCCATGCCCTTGGTTTTACCGCCGCCGCTAAGGTCGCCGAACACGCGCGGCCGACGAGCTTTGCTCTCTGCCGCCCCCGTGGGGCGTGCTTTCGGCGAGCCCGCTCGGGTTCGATTAAGTTAGGGTTTTTGTGCGCCCATGCTTGCCGGTGTCGCCGCTACCCTCACCGTCGCCGAGGGTGCCGCCGCTAGCCATAGCCGCCGCTGCTCGCCGTCTTGCCGTGGCGGGCTCTGCTCGCGGGGTGTGGCGGGGACCTGGGAAAACGAGAATAGAAGAAATGACAGGGGTCTAGATGTAAAGTTCATGACTCAAGGGAATAGTATCAAATAGTGTTTGGGGTTGGTTTGTAATTTTATAAAAGACCGAGGTTCTTTCGCAAAGCAAACAGGGTCGCCGGGCGGCCAGCCGTCGCGCTGGGCCTCCCAAGGGGCCGCAGCTTCTTCTTCTTCTGCTGCACTTAGGCGCGCCGCCAAGCCGGGCCGAGCCGGCCGCTTTAGGCCCGATGGCCATTTCCTTTTAAGAAATGTTTTATTCTTTTCTTTATGTTTGAATAGTGCCTCGGTTTTGTGAATTTCATATAAATTCAAATACTTGTTTATAAGTTCTGAAAATTTTTTGTAGAACCTTCCTATGAGTATATCTATCCATGAAAAATTTGAAACTTAGATTTTGAGTAGTTCTTGCATGTTTTAAAAATACAATCTTTAATTGAAAAATGCATCTTCTATGATTTTTAGAAAATAAAATATTTATTCAAAAATCATAAAAATTTATTTGGTACTGTTTTTTATGATGTGTCCTACTTGTATAAAAAGTTTGGAGTCATTTTGACATGTTTAAATTATTTTCTATTTAATGCTCTATTATTTTATGTGAGTTATAAGTTGTTTAGTGTCAAATAAATTAGGTTTTTGTGTGACTTTTGGGTTGTTTTGTGAAACTTGATCATATCACAATCAAGTGGTCCTTGAGAACTCCTTAGGCAATGGTGATGATATCTTGTAGAGTAGTTCAACAAGTTGGTTTTGTTGGGTTGCAACTTTATCGTGAAGGAAAGTTGTACTCAAGTGTTTATCATTTCATGCATTCATCGAGCATCATGTTTATCATTCCATCATGCTAAAGCATGCATCCTCATCTACGTGTAGAATATACGAGAGTGAGATGGTTCATGATGGTCGAACCGAAGAAGATTCATTCAACCGAGGTGCGGTATCCGCTTGACGTTGGCAATCCAACTTCGAATC
Source organism: Hyparrhenia diplandra (assembly GCA_015847255.1). Lineage (NCBI taxonomy): Eukaryota > Viridiplantae > Streptophyta > Magnoliopsida > Poales > Poaceae > Hyparrhenia > Hyparrhenia diplandra. The sequence goes on along the minus strand of JADLZK010000644.1, from coordinate 709,481 downwards.
TAACTTTCCCTCGCAATACGTGCAAGCCCCGAGCATAAACCCTTCTCTCGTTTATAAATATTTTATTCACCTTAAGTCTAGTGCAATGTGCATTAAGTTAGTAGGAGTTGGTTGATACCGTTCTTTGCATGATTACCTTGATCTACGCTATTCCGTAATTTTATCCCACTAGTATGTGTAGGTCGATATCTTATGCTTAGTAATGCCTAGATTTCGGTAGAAGTCGAAAGTGATGGTTTCATCATTCGCGAGATATAGATTTTATCTTTGTTCCTCCCGGCTTTGGAAAAAGAGAACACCCCGATGGTGGTTCATGAGAATACATATGGTAGTGATGAACTTGAGATCGACGGGACGTAGGTTGAAAGCCTAGGGGATACCTAGCCGTGCTTGTCCCGTGTTGATCATTTAAGGACCGTCCGTTGTATGGCCTCGAGTGAAATCGGGACGTGTTGAACGCATATTGCGCCCGAGACCTTTTTGGTCAATGGCACGCCCGACCGCGTACACCCCGCATCGGTCGACCTTAACTAGCCACATACTCCGTAAGCCGGATCTCGGTGGAGCCAAATCGAATGGCAACCACGCACCGGGAGTGGAGAGATGGCGGGAGTACAAGATACCCTCGGTGGGTTAAAGTCCCAGGTTGGAGGTGTATCAGATTCTCGGGTGGCGCAGCCCTCGCTCCCGCTTTTGGACAAATCCGAAAAAGGTTGATATATGCAAGTGTGGGTACTACATATGTCGTGTGGTTTGGGATCCCCACCGGGTTTTGAATCGATTCGCGGATCGCCGTTGCTTCTGGAGAAGGAGACCCGATTCCCCGACCTTCATCGTAGTAATTGAAGAAACAAGGTTACTCATGGTTTTAAAAGGGAAAAGAGATGCGTAGATAAGTTGAGATGTGATGCTTAAAAAGTGTTTGAGATAGAACAGGTGCAAATCTAGCTTAATTATGCTTCAACAAAATTGATGCTAAAAAGATTGAAAGTAAGGATCCACTTGTAGTAAGCTTTTCTACAAACTCCCCTTTTCTAGTTCTACTTCCCTTAAGCCAAAGATATCCTTGGAGTCTTTTTATTTTTGTCGTAAGTCTTGCGGAGTACATTGTGTACTCGGGGTTTGTTAACCCTTGTTGCAGTGTGCCGACTTCGTGATGTTAACCAAGGTTATGTCGGTGGGCTCGACATGATCCGGTTTCTTCTAGTTTCCTCGAAATTTCCGAAATTAAGTTAAGTCTACTCAAAAGTAACTTGCTCATATTTTGTAAAATTATGTTATTATTCTTCCGCACTCGATCTATATTTTTTTTGTAACAAATGTTGTAATGTTGTAGCTACTCCTTTGTTGATCCCGGTATGAGTGGTGTAATCGGGGTTTCCGATGACACCCGACAGGCTTCTTAAGTTATTGGGTGCATCTCGCACGGTACCGCCGAAGTCTTTGGGACAAAGACAAAAGTGTGTGGGCCCCGAATTAGGAGGTTCTTCTATGTAATGGTATCGAGCTCATACTTAGGACCAGCTACAATATTACTTTTGAAAACTTCAAAATAATTTTGTAATCTAAAAAGTTTTGAAAGTAACAACTTAAAAATGATTTTCTTTCTTTCCTTATGCTTGCCGGAAGCTTTCGTGAAGATTTTCTCGATGACTCAAGTAAGAGATTTCAAGAAGTTTTCATGTCATCTTTTGAAGAACAAGCGGGGAGTTAACTTCACCGACAATGTTTTGCTAAGTGCTTCTCAACATCTGTTTGGTGCGTGAAGATAGTATATAAAGTAAAGCCCTATAACCTACTAACATCTAACATGATGAAGACAGAGTACTCCTAACGTTGTGAAGACGTATAGGAAGAGCATGCATCATATCATCCATATAATGTTGATTTTTCCTCCTTTTATTCGAACAACTATTCTTCTTTATAGTTGTTTGTCCTAAATTTCGTCCCTATACCGTGGTTTTTGGTTAATGGACTTCCAATTGATAATCTTTGCTTCATAAGTTCCTAATCTTTGGGAGCTTGCACCTTGCCATGTCAACTCTATTTAAAAGCCTCGGACTACTACTTGATTATCCAATTCCAAAGATGTGCCGTGTCTTAACTTCTTCTATCCCGACACACGGCTAGTCCTTTTATGTTGATAGTCGACATATCTCTCGTTGGGGAATTACAATAGTTGTGTACTATGGTGAAACCATGACCCGTGGACCGGAAATAGCGTCGAAATCGGGTCTCCTATGGACCGCAGCCATACGGAAATATCGCCGCGCCGCTCATGTCGGGGTCTATGGTCATGATTCACCATAATCCACAATTAATGAGCTTTCATCTTCTTTGCAAACTCTTTTTGAAATTCATATCCGTATTCTCTTCCCTTATCGGTTGCAAATCACCTTTTGTTTCGATTGCAATCTTGAAATCAACTTTGTTGTTTGCAAAATTTCTTACAAGTCAATATATATTTGACATATTTCTTTTCCCACTACTTGTCCCACGGATTTGTCACCTTGAAATTCGAAAAATTAGATTTCTTTTTAAGGGGAAAGATCTTCATATTCCGCTTATTCATGATCATCTTGTCGCATCATTAGCAAGCATCATTGCATTGCATATGTTGCTTATAGCATTCATGTAATGCATATATGATGTTTCACATGTTATCTAAAATGATGTTAATGTTGGTTGTTGTTTGTGTCACCGCTAAGTCTGTGTGTAACTTTGACTCAACCCTAGTCCAAATAGGATGTTATATGTGAGTTTTTTGCCATAGCTTGTGTTACGCCGTGTGGAATCAAGTCAAGTTTTTGTTGGGTCTCTTAGGCGACTCTTGCCATACACATTTCTCTTTTGATCTTTAAAACTTCCTTGGCTTTGATCTTGAACCACTTCCATAGTGACTCTACGCCTTGGAACTCCTTTGTTTGCTATCCTTCTTTTGTAAATCCTTGGTCACCACTAATTTTTATCATATGGATTCTCTCCGTGGGTTGTGGTTTTGACTGTGGTATTATGATTAATAATTTCTAATCATAATCCATTACAAAACTACACTAAGCATTCCCTTGCCGTGAATTTCCTTGGTTCTTTATTTATATTCTATCCGAGGACTCGTATATCGGATCGCTTGCTTTGTGAGTTCCTTCCTCGAAGTTACAAGGAAGGTGACCCTTGAAGAGCAAGTCACCGACATCAACATTAACAGACTACAAGAGATGGTAGATAAGGGACTCGTTAACGTCACGAGTATAACGCTGACCACCGTCCAAGCAACTTATGTCGTCACTATTGGATCAAGAGGACATGAAAGATCGGAAAGTTATCCTGTTTCGATAAGTTTTATGTCTGCTTGTCTTTTGCATTTGATTAAGATTTACCAAGCTACAATCAGGTCCAACATTTCGTGACATTGCAAAGAGCATATGGATTATTCGATTCGATTTCAAATTTTGTTGGTCCTGCTCCCCCAAAGTTGGGATCACCGTGGCATTCTATTGGCGCCACGTGTCTTCCGAACGCCGTGAGCATCCCGGCCCCTCTCGCGCTGCGTTTTAGGTGTTGCACCTCACTTGTACCGCACTCATTTCGTCGGGTCATGTATGCTTCGCACCACGCTCTCTTTCTTCCTTTCTTTGTGCGCCATGTCGCGCGCGCGCCCCCTCGCTATTGCACCGCACGGACCCCTCCATGGTCTCGTTCTATTCCTCGTCTCCACGTCGCGGGAATCCCGTCACCCTAAGCTTGAGCACAGAGCGCACCATAACGGTGGCCGCCTCCACCCGTGAACTCCGCTTTTGACCCTCCCTCTCTCTCTCGGCTTCCTCTTCCTCGGTCGCCGCAAAGATTCTATCTGCTCCTCCGCGATATAAGATGCAACTCCTGGTACTTTTAGTTTCGCCACATCCATCTCTCCAAAGCCCATCGCAAATCTCCTCTAAGAATCGCAGAGTTGATTTCCTCCTCCAAGGTGAAGTCGTCTAGCTCAAGGAGACACCGAGTCGAGATCGAAGACGTGGGAGCTAGTACTTCAAGTTCAAGCTCTTACTTGCGGATTCAAAGTTGCGGTCAAAGGTTGCTACGCATCTTGTTGAAGAAGAAATCCAGTTTTCATCCTAGAAGGTCGAGTCTACATCCGGTTAGCTTATGGCCCTAGGATTCATTTTGTGTCTTCTTGACATGTTGTGCCTCCTCCCATCCCATCCGCTTTCGGATCCGTTGGGGTCCTTTTTATGTTTTTGGGCGCTTATCTTCCCCGGTGTTTCTTCTTTGTCCTCGCCCCCACAAAAGTATCTCGAGTGATGCTTTGTTATGTAAATGTATGTGTCCCTAACCCCAGAGAGTAATCTTTGTACCCTCTTTGTAACACCAATGGTTTTATCATCTTCTATCATGTGGGTAAGTTCTATCATCTTTGGTGTAGTTTTTACGACTTTTGGAAATCTCTTGTCACTTTCTTGAAGTCCGTTACTCAATCTCGGGACGAGATTCTGTTAAGGGGAAAGGCCGTAACACCCCCCCTGTGTTACTTACCGTTAAGCCATGGTTTGGGCAAAAATAAGCTTCTTTTTATGCTTGGTTACGTTTGTCGGTCGGCGAGACGCGAAAAGAAACAAAATCCGAGAGTTACCCCTTTGCCGGAAAACCCTAAACCCTAACTTTTCTTTACCCTTTTCTATATTTCAAAATCTATGCAAAATTTGACAAAACTTCCAAAAGCTACTTTGTAGATCTTTTTTCTTGATGAACAAAAGATATGTACAAAGTTTTTCAAGTTTTTGAGTAATTTTAAAAGTAATTTTGAATTCAAATTTATCCCTTTTTGACCCCATTTCAAAAAGTCATATTTAGAGGCAGAATTTGAAAATCTTCCAATTGTGAAAATTGTAGATTTTGAAAATTTTAAGTCAAGTTGCTTTTTGGAGTTTTTCGAGTTTAGTTCAAAATTTTGGAGTAATTTGCAAAATTCGAAAGTTAGGGTTTGGGTGCTACAAAGAAAATGGCATGGTTGCCCATGCCGCCGCCGTTGGGCGGCCGCCGTGGGCCATCTCGCGTGTTCCAGCGCGCGTCCGCGAGCCACGCATTGCCGGTCTGAGACGCCGTGAACCCGCTCGTCCGTCTTTATCCCGCTCCAACCGACCGCTGCCGTCTTTGTTTTTTCGTTTCGTTCTGCGCCGCCGTCTTTCCGTGCCGCCGAAAAATCCGCCCGCGCCACGTCACCGCCGCCCACGCCACCTTGCCACCGGCCGCCGCTTTGCGCTCCGGTTGAGCCGCCTCACAGCTCCTCGCACCGCCCTGTCTTTGCGTGAACGCCGCCTTCTTCTCCGAGGACGGCAGGCGCCGCCGCAAGCCGCGCCCGTCCCCACCAGCCCGCCCGGTGAGCCTCTTGGCAAACCTAATGGCGTTTTCGCGACGCCTTGATCTCCTCGGGTCATGATGGACTCGCCGGTTTCGCGGTGACACCCGGACGCTACGGAACGCCATCCTTGCCGCCGGTCGGCGCCGCTTTGCCAAGCCACCGTCGTCGACCTAGTTCCACCGCATCCTCGCCCGAAACCAACGCTAGCCTGCGCTGTCGCGGTGAGCTCCCGGCCACGCCCATGCCCTTGGTTTTACACGCCGCCGCTTAAATCGCCGGAACACGCTGCGGCCGACGAAGCTTTGCTCGTTCGCGCCCGCGCCGCGTGGCGTGCTCGGGCAGAGCCCGCTCGGTTCGATTAAGTTAGGGTTTTTGTGCGCCCATGCTTCTTTGGTGTCGCCGCTACCCTCACCGTCCGCCGAGGGTGCCGCCGTTAGCCATAGCCGCCGCCGCCGCCGCCGCCGGGCCTGCTCGCGCCGGGGTGTGGCCAGGGACCTGGGAAAACGAAATAGAAGAAATGACAGGGGTCTAGATGTAAAGTTCATGACTCAAGGGAATAGTATCAAATAGTGTTTGGGGTTGGTTTGTAATTTTATAAAAGACCGAGGTTCTTTTCGCAAAACAATGCAGGTCGCACGGGCCGGCCGGTTCGCGCTGGGCCTCCCAGCCGGGCCGCAGGCATCTTTGCCGCCGCCGCACTTTGGGCCGCCCAGCCAAGTCGGCCGGCCGAGCCGGGCCGCTTTAGGGCCCGATGGCCATTTCCTTTTTAAGAAATGTTTTATTCTTTTCTTTATGTTTGAATAGTGCCCCGGTTTTGTGAATTTCATATAAATTCAAATACTTGTTTATAAGTTCTGAAAATTTTTGTAGAACCTTCCTATGAGTATATCTATCCATGAAAAATTTGAAACTTAGATTTTGAGTAGTTCTTGCATGTTTTAAAAATACAATCTTTAATTGAAAATGCATCTTCTATGATTTTTAGAAAATAAAATATTTATTCAAAAATCATAAAAATTTATTTGGTACTGTTTTATGATGTGTCCTACTTGTATAAAAAGTTTGGAGTCATTTTGACATGTTTAAATTATTTTCTATTTAATGCTCTATTATTTTATGTGAGTTATAAGTTGTTTAGTGTCAAATAAATTAGGTTTTTGTGTGACTTTTGGGTTGTTTTGTGAAACTTGGATCATATCACAATCAAGTGGTCCTTGAGAACTCCTTAGGCAATGGTGATGATATCTTGTAGAGTAGTTCAACAAGTTGGTTTTGTTGGGTTGCAACTTTATCGTGAAGGAAAGTTGTACTCAAGTGTTTATCATTTCATGCATTCATCGAGCATCATGTTTATCATTCCATCATGCTAAAGCATGCATCCTCATCTACGTGTAGAATATACGAGAGTGAGATGGTTCATGATGGTCGAACTTCGAAGAAGATTCATTCAACCGAGGTGTTCGGTATCCGTTTGACGTTGGCAATCCAACTTCGAATCTAACTTTCCCCGCAATACGTGCAAGCCCCTGAGCATAAACCCTTCTCTCGCTTTATAAATATTTTATTCACCTTAAGTCTAGTGCAATGTGCATTAAGTTAGTAGGAGTTGGTTGATACCGTTGTTTGCATGATTACCTTGATCTACGCTATTCCGCAATTTTATCCCACTAGTATGTGTAGGTCGATATCTTATGCTTAGTAATGCCTAGATTTCGTAGAAGTCGAAAGTGATGGTTTCATCATTCGCGAGATATAGATTTTATCTTTGTTCCTCCCGGCTTTGGAAAAAGAGAACACCCCGATGGTGGTTCATGAGAATACATATGGTAGTGATGAACTTGAGATCGACGGGACGTAGGTTGAAAGCCGGCGGGATACCTAGCCGTGTTTGTCCCGTTTGATCGCTTAAGGACCGTCCCGCTGTATGGCCTCGAGTGAAATCGGGACGTGTTGAACGATATTGCGCCCGAGACCTTTTTGGTCAATGGCACGCCCGACCGGGCGAATACCCCGCATCGGGCCGACCTTAACTAGCCACATACTCCTAGGCGGATCTCGGTGGAGCCAAATCGAATGGCAACCACGCGACCGGGAGTGGAGAGATGGCGGGAGTACAAGATACCCTCGGGGTTAAAGTCCTGTGTTGGAGATGTACCGATTCTCGGTGGCGCAGGCCTCGCTCCCGCTTTGGACAAATCGAGAAAAGGTTGATATATGCAAGTGTGGGTACTACATATGTCGTGTGGTTAGGGATCCCCAACCGGGTTTTGAATCGATTCGCGGATCACCGTTGCTTCTCGGAGAAGGAGACCCGATTCCCTGACCTTCATCGTAGTAATTGAAGAAACAAGGTTACTCATGGTTTTAAAAGGGAAAAGAGATGCGAGATAAGTTGAGATGTGATGCTTAAAAGTGTTTGAGATAGAACAGTGCAAATCTAGCTTAATTATGCTTCAACAAAATTGATGCTAAAAAGATTGAAAGTAAGGATCCACTTGTAGTAAGCTTTTCTCGCAAACTCCCCTTTTCTAGTTCTACTTCCCTTAAGCTAGCATATCCTTGAGTCTTTTATTTTGTCGGGTAAGTCTTGCGGAGTACATTGTGTACTCGGGTTTGTTAACCCTTGTTGCGTGTGCCGACTCGTGATGTTAACCAAGGTTATGTCTGTGGGCTCGACATGATCCGGTTTCTTCTAGTTTCCCTCAGCCTTCCGTAAATTAAGTTAAGTCTACTCAAAAGTAACTTGCTCATATTTTGTAAAATTATGTTATTATTCTTCCGCACTCGATCTATATTTTTGTAACAAATGTTGTAATGTTGTAGCTACTCCTTTGTTGATCCTCGGTATGAGTGGTGTAATCGGGGTTTCCGATGACACCCGACAGGCTTCTTAAGTTATTGGGTGCATCCGCACACCGTCGAAGTCTTTGGGACAAAGACAAAAGTGTGGGGCCCAAGAATTAGGAGGTTCTCATATAGCCTCTCGCATATGTAGTGTATGTTGCCTCCCTAACTCGCCGTCCATCCATGCCACTAGAGCCACATGGCACTACACCGCCAGTCGTTCACACACGAGCGACAACAAAAGTAGGATCAAGACTGAGGTCAATGCTGAGCGACCTAGCTACAATCAGAGTTAGCGGTCCATGGATACGATATAGTTGCAAAAAATGCACATGAGGTTAGTCGCACCATCCCGGGTCATGGCGGAGATGGCAATGCCCTCAAGATTTGACCACTAGACCTTTCGCCGAGAGCCCTCGTGCTTAATCGTGGGTGTGGGATGCGTGCACCTTCTCTAACGAGGACAATGGGCGGTGGCCATGGTGGTGGTGCCCTGTCTCCTCAAATGATCTTGCTCGCTTGACGACGGATGGCAATCTCACGTAATGGTAATCTGATGAAGACTAAGAGTAACTCCAAGCGATGTGTTATTCTTGTTAGCAAGGCTATATATAGCTTTTTAAGAGACAAAATTGAACTCCAAATGACATGATGGTTTGTAAAATAGCAAACATGCTATCCCTAAACTCTTGGTGGCCATATATACCCAAATTATAGTCATTTGCTATATGGTTTTGTAAAATAACAAGTATGTTGGAGATCTCTTCTTTTTGAAAAGTTTTTTATTTTACAAAATGGCTAAACATTGATATTTGGCTATTATATTTAGCCAAGCTCTTGAGTTGCTTTTTAAGAGGCTTATTATAAGGTCATTTTATCCTCCAGATTATATGCTATATTTGGGATTTCAAACATCTAGATCATAGATTTTTGAACTGCGGCCTATCAACAATCTTTTGTTAGAATACAATCGATTTTCAAATAAGCGGTTTCAAACAGGACTATGATGGTGGTGCAAACATCAAACCTTGGCTTCTCGTTGTGGACCAGCCAGTGGTAGATGATTGATACCTTTAGTTTTTTTTTTTTCTTATTCTGGTGATAAATCAGTGACACCATTCATGTGACGAATTATATCAAGCTCACGTCAACCATTGGTCAAAGATTCAAGTTGATGAACTATACTTGAGGAAGGACCACAACGGACCTTTTTTTTTTGACAACACAACGGACCATTTTAGACTGATCAAAGTTCATCACCGGAGAGCAAGGACGAAATGAGGAGAGTATGGAAACACGAACAATGAAGGACTGCAAAAGAACTGGCTGGAAACACAAATAAATGGTAGGAAACTCGCATAATGATTCTTCTTCTTTCTTAAAACGGCTGGAAAATAAAGAAAGGAAACGTTAATGTGATGTCCCAGGACCCTGTCCCACGCAACGACGACTGCAGCCTAATCCAATGCCAATCAGCCAATGTCACGAGGTCAACAGCAACGCCATGCCGGTCTCCAGCCACTGTTTGGCACCGCAGCGCATGCAGCCAGCACCGGTGGCATGGTCGTCACACACAGCCAGTCCAGGTCGACGACATGCATGCAGAAGGCGCTAGCTCAGCCACATGGCTGTCGCAGGCGTAGGACTCCTCGGTGGAGACCATGGCCATTTTGCGTTTGGTCTTTTGTCGAGAGTCCAGACCAGACGCCAAGATCCGTCACGTGCCCAATAGCTACTAGCTAGCTTATCTCATGGCTTGCTTGAGATGCCTCCAAATCATGTCCGCCATGCATGCTTCATTTCTCTCGAATTCTCCACGGACAAATAGGTGCTGTCGATGGACTATCCTTTTCCTCTCTTCAAATGTCACGGCCGCGATTTCAGGCGCTTGATCTGTCGAGCAATAGGAGTACGTACGTACTGTACGTGCAGTGCGAGTGGGAATGCAGTTTAGTTTGGGGCTACCGCCGGCGCCGCGCCACCCGTGCCGTGGCAAGCTTCGGAGCAGGTGTTAACTTCGGCAGGTCGTCGTTGTCGCGCCAACCAGAAATCTGGAGGGTGGTTGGGGGTTGCGGACGCTGCTGCTGGTGGTGGGTTGCGTTGCGCGCTGCATTCAACACACGCGCCACCATTGATGCTGGCTTTGCTTGCTTGCGCAGGGCATCAATCATCCATCGATCCATCCATAGTAGATGCAGGGGGACCGACCATCTCCGTCCGTCCGAGCAAGGCTGGACTGCTTTGCCGGGCTGGCTGTGGCTGGCTTGGCTGCCCATTTATGTGAGGCCTAGCGTCTGCCATGCCTGATTGCCTCTCATTCATTAGCGCTGCCCTGCCCTACCCTGCCCTCCCTCCCTCCGTCAGCATCAGCCGGTTTAAACTTTTTAATGCGCCCACCGGCACGGCTTTGGACTTTTGGCAATGCTACGGATGCGTGGATTTGATTTTGAATATAATTGGACATTTTTTTGGTATGGGACCGACGTGTTTTTTTCTCTTCTTTGTTTTGGCTCCCTAGATTGCGGATATGGGCTTCACTAACCACTAGATTTATCCCCAAACCATTCCAAGGGCTCAAGAACCGAGTGGGTGTGCTTTTGTCACAGTCAGAGCATCAACAAGAGAGTTGGGATCCTTAACATGCAACAAACCCTGTCTCCAACGGACTAGCTAACACTCTATTCTATTGGACATTTATTCCATGAGACATAAGCTAAATTTGGCTCGCCTGTGTGACTTGGTATATTAGCATTTGTGACACTAGCAGCTAGTACCATGCTTGTGTTGCTTCAAAGTGTGAGATATAGCTAGCCCGTTGGAGTATGCTTGTGTTGCTTCAAAGTGTGAGATATAGCTAATTTGTTGGAGTGTGATGAATTATATAACGAGAATTTTATAAAGTGGCTAGCCAAATGAAAATATAGACCCCTTTTGGTAGGGATTCTCAACCAGCTCTGGGAGTTGTTTTTTAGCTCCCCACAACCAAATGGGTAGAATGGAAGGTGCTCCCAAGAAGGAGCCCCGGGTTTTGCGCTCTCTAGTGCGATCATGCGGTCACCTAGAGCCGAAAATTGTAGCTTCCACCAGCCCGTATGACTCACGGTGTTTGGGGGTAGACAGAATAGTAGTCATCCCCCATTCGGTCTCCTAAGCCGAAAGGTAAAAAGCGCCAGGGCCAGCCGAATAAGAGGTATTCGGTGAGCAAGGAAAGTTAATACGCCCACCGACATGGCCTTTGACTCGGCGATGCTACGGATGCGCCGGATTTGATTTTCGATACAATTTGACAGTTTTTTGGTATGGACTGACCATGTACTTTTTTTCTCTTTGTTTTAGCTCCCTTGATTGCGGATATGGGCTTCACTAATCACTAGATTTATCCCCAAACCATTTCTAGGGCTCAAGAACCGAGTGTGTGTGCTTTTGCCGGAGTCAAAGCATCTCCAAGAGAGATGGGATCCTTGCTAACATGCAAGAAATCCAGTCTCTAATAGACTAGCTAACGCCATTGCTATTCTATTTGACATGATATCCCGTTAGAATTAGAAGTGAGTCCTGCTCTCGTTGATGGTTGATTTCGCCGATTTAATAAGTATTCTCAGTAAAAGAAAATAAGTTGAAGCAAGATGAGACAAGACAAGCAAACAAGTTCTAAATTTGGCTCGCCGAGCATTTGTGACACTGACCGGTAATACCATGTTTGTGTTGTTTCAAAGTGTGAGATATAGCTAGAATGTTAACGCGCTAGGAGGTATAACACTAAAAACCAGACTAACCTAACAGATTTGTCTTCGGTTTGATATTACATAAAGAAAAACCAAAGTAGGATCCCCGCATCTACGGGTCATCGACGAAGAGCTCGCCTCCCCGCCCATTACTATTTCGTAACTAGAAACCAAAGCACAAAGCACATGCACAGTAGTTGTGGCAGGCAAAGTTGATGCACGAAACAAAGACCGGGCCTCCGAACCGAAAGTGTGCCGCACCCGCACACAACCTTAGCGTGGTAAGTTCAGGATGCGAATGTACACAACCTAACACTCACTTTCCTAAGGCACTCGTAGACTAGCCACATTTTCCCTGCATCATGCATAGTTATATTTTTTTGGGGAAAAACTCAAAAGTATTTTCTATAACAAATAATTTCTTATAATTTAGTGGCTGTTGCTAAAAAAAAAAAAAAAACATATACGTATACTAATTTAACGCTGGCTAAGATGTACAGAATTTCTGTCTCTTTTTTTTTGACTAGCTAAGATTTACAGATTAGAATTCTTTTCCAAAGTAAAGTACACCGTACAGCGTTGGACTGAGGTAGTAAATTGCTGATGCCCCAGGGCATCACACAAACCCAACAAGTTGGCCAACAAAATAGCACGGCACCATGCCATAGCCTCACATTCCAGAGTACATATATCGAAACATAGCATGGCTAGATCAATAATCATTAAACTCTGTGTTTTGTCAATTTGCTCAGGAAATATTCTCCACAACTCTTGTATCGACCAAAATGCAAACAAAAGGAAAATAAAAGCTGAAATCCTTTTACCCTCTAACTATTTTTACAAAGGTAGCAAAAGAATACCCAAGCTATACAACAACACCCTTGGAGAAGTGTTTGAGAAATTATCAAGATTGTAGTGAGACCAAAGAGACAAACTCAGTGCTCAAGCCCCCACCTTCCTAATGTTGATCACAAAATGCTCAGCATACTTTCTTAGCAGCAATGCAAGTCCATGCCATGGTCTACCGTCAGTTTCAGTCTCCGGAAAGTCTTCAGATGTCAGATATTTTCGCACCCTGCTGTGGTGCCACATATTGCCGTACTTATCAAACATCTAATACAACAGAAAGATTTGTTAGAAATAAACAGAAGGATATAATAAACATGAAAGAAATGCTAAAATAGAGTAAACTACAGGAAATCTGATTAGGACCTAAGCCACAGGAACTTTTAATCAATAATTGCAACAAGAAACTGTCAAGAACAGAATAGGAAACAGAGCAGGGTCCCAATGGTCCTTGACCAGGTCCATGAGCCACTGGTCAGACTTATTAGTACTGGGAAAATAAGGTGGCAACTTCCAGCTTCTAGAAGATTACAAAAACCACATTTTGATTAAAAAAAAGACCACATTTGGTTTGTTTTTTCTTCTTTTTTTTATGAACTACATTCGGACTTGGAAGTACAGAATTTGTATGGTTAGAATTTTGAAATACCAACCCATATACCATTGTATGGAAGCTTTTAGCCTACAACTGCTAGAAAGGTGACCAACTATGTCCAGTTTCAGTAGATCTCGGTGATTTGTTTTAAAAAAACGTTAAGCATAGTGGAAATTACCAGTAAATGTATATATGTAATATATTAGAAAAAACATGTATTTATCAGATGGCATTGCAAAAGCCAACTTGCTCAAGCCGAACCTTTTTTTTTGACAAGACAAGCCGAACCTTAAGCTGCTCAAAAACAACTGAGAAGCTTATTCTACAGAAATATTGCCTCCATTCTAAATCATAGTTCACTTAAAATTTGCCCTAAGTCAAACTTCTCTAATTTTGACTTAGTTTTAGAAAAAGTATACTAACATCTACAAGTTCAAATAAAGGCACTATCATGACATTCCATAAAGAATTTAATGAAACTAAATTGACGTTGTAAATGTTGGTACATTTTTCTATAATTTCATAAAAGTTTGACTTAGGGCAAGTTCAAGTCAACTATAATTTGGAACAGAGGGAGTACTATCTATTTTTTTTTAACAAAAGTAGACCCATTTCCACTATCAGCAAACTGAAAACAGATGTTTGCGCAAACATATCTGAATTCTGAAGGAGCAGAAAAAGGGGGAAAGTTATGTTCAAAAAAGGGGGAGGGATTGTCACACAGCTAATCTCTGGGAGCGCAAGCCTGCTTAAAGTAGTCCCAGCTGCAAGTGGTGATAAAACTATCTGGTACTCCACGATTGTTGTACAAACAAACTTGTACCAGCAGATTAGTTCTTAACTCAAGTTGGATCATGAGGTCAATCTTTATTGATCAAGGAGCTTAGAGCATCCTATGTAAGGTTCTTTTCTACTGGAATTCTATATCTATGGATACCTTTAGCATAGACACGAAAAGGGGTGTATGTGGGCACCATAATTCATTTTGTCAAAGCAAAGGACAGTAGAGGGGCGCTCAGACTATCATAATTCTATACCTTTAGCATAGACACGAAAAGGGGTGTAAAGGTACAAGGAATGGCAGCATCCATAAGAATAAGATTTAGCTAAAACAAGGGGGGCAGCAAAGAAATAGCATCTACTGATACTTCTCCATGAGAGAAAACTTCCTTACCACTTCATGAAGCTTGTTCATAGAAATCCATTCCTGAGGTCCACAGAGATCAGACAGGATAGTAGCAGCAGATGAGATGACATCTTTCTCTTCCAACTGAAGCAATAGTTGATCATCCGCTTCCCTGTAAGATTTTGATCCTGCAGCACAATATAAAAGTTATTAGTCTTCAACATGCCCAAATTATTTTGACAACACTTTGGAAGATATATTATATGAAAAACATGAGTGCACACAGGTTCCATGGAAAAAGCTTGAAATTTATTAGAAGTGATGAACCAAGTAGTAAAGTACTAATAATACAATATCTAAAGTAACAGAAACTAGGCATTTCATGATACTTAGCATGCACTGATTCTCTTCCTGCAGGCAACAAAAAAAGCTATTTGTGTTTGCATTCTAACAATGTTTCAATCTTCCATATCAAACATAGCTATCGATTCAGATACTATTTCAAATAAAAGATGTTGATAATCGCATGCATTAGCTATGTAGACATTGCCCTAGTAACAGCATAGTCCAAAATTATTGTTAAAAATAAATAAATTTTGTACATGTTCAGGAATTAGGATCAAAGAAGCAGATGCATTAAGAAGGCAACTTGCTATCCTGTCAGTAGACCAGAAATACAGACAGCATTCACCATGTAACTATGATCAACAAAGAGCTATAGATAAGTTAAGAAACCTCAAGAAAAGGAATAATAGTTTTGACAACTGCTCTTAGTAGACAAACAGAAACCTAAGTACCATATACAGGTTTACTGAATGCCTAAAAGCCTAGTCCTGCGAGCTTACATACCTCATTGTAAGGCCTAAGGACATGATATGTCATGAAAAGCACACGCAGAAGTATAGAGCTAGGAACTCAAGGAAATATATTTTCTGCTATTACATTAAGAAGAATCCTAAAGTTACTGAACATCATATTTTGTCCAGCTTGAGGGAAAACATCAAATTTGATATTGATTTCACATATCTATTGTATCTTTCCTGGCTGCAACATTACTAATACAATAGGCTGTTAAAGAAGACTTGCAAAATAAAAACATTGGCGATCCAAAGATACTGGCAATGTAGGATAATACCATACACAAAGGGAGGTGACAGAAAGATCTGAACATGCCCAAAATAAAAGTACATTGCTGCAACATTAAGTTTGCAATAAGAAAGTTTGACAACAACAAAGAACTTCAAATCCTTGAGCTGGCAGGAACAGTAATTTCACTAGCATCAAAAGATGCAAATGACACTAATGACCTCCTACAACTGTTGCGACACAAACCATGTCAAGCCAAAGAAGTAGCAAACTAGCAATACCAGTTGACAGACGATTATCAACAAAACTGAACTACAGCACATTAACCCCTCTTTTTCTCCCCCGTCTCCTGCACAACCATCGGACAAGAGCATCCAACAATGAAACTTAGGATTTTCACCCATTCAATGAAAAAAGATATTACACTATCACTATGCAATCCATTCTCTGCATCCAATCATAAGCGCAGCAACTCAAACCCAGCAATCATCAAGAAACCAGTAGCGAACAATAGATAACAACATAAAGACAATAAAGAAATGTGCGCTATTACCACCAGATTCACTGAATGATGTATCACCCATTTTAGAATATACAGAAAAAGTTACAGAAAAAGCATGAAGTATGGGCTCATCAATAAACAAATCAACTTATAATATAATCCCAATTCTCAAAAAACAAACTCAATGTACAATCAGACAAGTAGCAATTATCATTTCAGCATTTCACCAATCTAATGACCTTGATAATGTAATCCCAATTCCCAAAATGCAAATTCAATGTACAATCGGACTAGTAGCAATTCTTCAAATCCAGCAGAGATCAAGAAATGCAAGAATTCAGTACCATTATCCCCATTCCTCCGACGCTTCGCCAGTGCCACGGCCTCTCCCTGTTCATCCTCATCCTCATCGTCATCGTCATCGTCGTCATCAGACGGAGGCGGCGGGATCGCGCGCTGGACGGCAGAGGCACGGCGCGCGATGCCGGCGTCGAAGACGGAGCGGGAGGGGAGGAGGAAGTAGAACTTGGCGTCACCCATCTGGAGGAGGTCCTGGGAGTCGAGCTTGACGGGGGCGGACCCGGGGACGTGGTGCACGCCCTCGACGAGGCAGCCGTTCTTGCCAAGCACCTCGAGCGCGAACCGGCGGCGCGGGAAGTCGTAGAAGATGCGCGCGTGGCGGCGGGAGACGTTCATGCCACCGCCGAGGGCGCCGAGGTCCACGTCGACGCCGTCGTCGGCCTCCGGCGGCGCGGCGACGGGGCCCTTGCTGCTGCGGCGGCTATGGCGACCGAGGACGATGGAGTAGGTCTGCATGTAGTACTCGAAGCACTCGCCCTGCAGCTTCGCGAATCCCACCTCCCGGTCCGACGCCGCCGGCGAGTCGGCGGCGGGGCGCCGCGCGTTCCCCATGTGTGGCACAGGAGGGGTTTGGGGTTTGGACCGTTTGATTCTGATTAGGGGTTTAGGGCAACGGTGCGAGCACGAGCAGAAAAATCCTCTCTCAATTGCACCGAGATTAGAGCCCGCCGGCGGCGATCAGGCGATGTCGTCTATAGGACCAAAACCTTGAACGAAAGCTATGTTGGGTTGATTCAGGTCCGGCCCATATACGATACGTAGCACTCTGATATTTGTTGAGTTTGTTTGTTTATTTATTTATTTATTTATTACAAACTACTTCCTTTCTTTTCAAATTATTATAAAACATTTTGTTTTTAGATAGCTTTTTACTATATATTTAAATAAATTTACACTATGTCTAAAAAGTTTAATATAATTTAAATCAACGGTAAAAAAATCGCGGGTTATAAAATTTAGCGGGATCTAGCCAAAAACGCTATAACGACGTTATTAGCGTGTTATTTACGCTATAGCGCGCTAATCAAATATTGATGAGTACAACACAATATATCAAACTTTAGCCTGCTCGGGCTCAGTTGTTGATGCACCCTTACATCTTCGTTGCAGTTTGCTTTGTTGGCAGCTCCGAGACATGCGAGGTCCAATGAGATTCGCCCAGGCTATGATTAAGCGTCGGATCAGCTACTGATGTTTAGTTACAAAATTATTTTTGAATGATTTCGTTTCAAAATTATCTTTAATCTAAAAAAATGTATGCTGTAGAAAACTTGGCCTTACATTTTCTACAATAAGAGAAATGATATTAAGGAGGAATGTGCAATCTTGAGCAACTCTAACCGCTTGGCATTTGGACTTGACATTCCATATTTTTGCCAAAATCTGTGAATTGCCCTCTCCAATTGTTTGGCATTTGGCTTGGTAAATTGGTAAGACTTGTCATTTGACGGGCCAAACCACGCATATATGTGCGCGCCGCCGCCACATCCGCTTAGGGTACGGAGGCGAAAAGGTGGAAACACAATTTTGTTTCTCGGCTCGTGGTTTCGATGCAAAGTTTTCTTTAGTTTGCTAAGTGAATTTTGTCAAATCATTGAGATGCATGTTTTTTTTTTTTCACTTGGCAAAAACTTTTTGGAGAGTTAGGAAAATTCTATTTTTGCCAAACCAGCCAGGATTGCTTTTCGAGGAGGGCTAAATAAAGAAGGATCAATGAAAATCAAGTGATTGCATGGTAAATTAAAGTCTAAATATAGTAATTACAAGGTGAAATCAACATCCCGGGAGGGCTGCAGCACAGGCTGTGGATTCGCCACTGTGGTTATATAGACAACAAGTTATTGCTTAGAGCATCTCTAAGAGTTTGCCAAAATTGGTTTGTCATATCTGGTTGTTTGCCAAGTCCCAAAATAAAAATGAGGAGGAAAAGAATAGGTTTGAGCATCTCCAACAGTTTTGCAAAATGTACTTGACAAAACTTGTGATTTGCCAAGTCACAAAAATATATGCCAAGTGAAAAAATTGTGGTTCTCCAATAGTTTTGCAAATTTAGCATGACAAAAAGAAAAAAAAAGGCAATATGGAGCATGCAAGTAGGGGAGATGATTTTCATGGTCAATACGCAACATGCAAGCAAGGAGAGGATTTGGCAAGTCCCACCGAGCTTGGCATATTTGCCAAGTTAAGGATGGTTTATGCCAAGTTGCCCAAAATGCCAATCCAAATTGCAAAACCGTTGGAGATCACTTTTTCATGTTTTTGGCAAATTTTGCAAAACTGTTGGAGTTGCTCTTATCTCCAAGAGTTTGGCAAATTTGACTTGCCAAAACACAAATTGATGGACCCAGACGTTGTTTTGTCGTAGTTTCCACGTCAGGCCGTATCTAGGTCACGCGGTTTTCCTTCCCGCCGCACCGCGGATGACTGAAAACGACAAAGAAAAGTTGTCCTCTCGTTGACACCTGTTATAGCATAATATTATTAAACAATTAACATGAAATAAGGGCTCAAGTTGATATCAACATAAGTCTAGGGGTCTAACTAATATATTTCCACGAAGTTTTGGTATTCTCGTGACTTTCTAGGGACTTAATGATAAATGCAGAGAAGAATGGAGAAAGTTCCTAATATACATCACATATGATAACAAGACTTAACCGTGAAGTAACTCAACCCAAAATGTGGACTAAAACACTCTAGAAGGTACCAGAGGACACCAGAAGAAACAGAAGCCGAGAAGTTTAGAGACCGGCGGCCGCCAGAGCCTTTTAGGCCTACCGCCAGTGGGTCCCACATGTCACCTCACATTTTTATGTCGGCTTACCACCGACCTTGAGGTTGTATCTACACCGTTATTGAAGGTCGGTTTGATCCAAGGGTCCATGTTCATCGCCAAGTCCTATATAAGAAGACCACTCGACCCTGTGGTGAAACCCTAAGTCATTACTAATTAATACCAAGTCATTCTCATTCAACTCAAGTCCAACCAAGTCTAGACCTAAGCCCTAGTTCATCATATTAGAAGTAGTTAGCTACCTAGCTAGTTCTAGAGGAAGATCAAGTTCATCTTGAGTTCCCGATAGTCAAGAAGTAGCAAGGATCATCGTTCTTGAGACTTCTCTTGTATTCGATCCGTAAGTATTATTAATATCGAATACAATTGATATGACTTTGATCTATATCATTGTTATATTCTTATTGATATGTATCCATGCATGCTATGATTATATATTTAGTTTAGTGAGTTTGTCTTATATTTTATGCATGGAATTGTATAGCATCCACGTAGATGATCACTATGTGGGTGATAAGCAATGTGTAAACGTGGTGTTTATACAACGTTTATCTGTAATTGCACCCTACATTCCGGCCGTGTGGTAGATCGCGGGAGTGACAGTCCCCGCTGAGTCCTTTGGAATCCACCCTCCGAATGTAGGACTAGTTGAGCTTTTTAATTACGGTGATGATCAAGTTTTGTCCTTGGTTGTCATTGGTAATGCAACCTTGCCATGATAGCTAGATGTATTGCACTAATTGTAGTATTCATTGACATATGATTAGAGTATCTTAGGAATATTCTTTTCTATTCTTTCTATAACATGTTAATAGCTCGTATGATACTAGTGGCATATGATGATCTTAAACTTGGGTAGTTATCATTTATATAATTATCTTTATCTTGTGACTTATCCCGTTGAGTAATGTTAGATGCATATGGCTACTCAAGATTATACAACCGCAAGTTTTATCTCATAAGTAAATCACAATCTAAATCATTACCCCTTTCTCTCTACTTTCCATAGACTCCCTTCCCCGTGGTAAAATATAAATACGATACCGGATTACTCCCTTGAAGTGCTACGATGGTATTTCTATCTCGCGGCGCTTGCATATCATGTTCATTCTTTTATCAAGGCCTATCAAGAATACCATACCCGCATTTCTTTGAGCGTTATTGCTAGGGTGACAGACTAGTGTATAGGTAATGCTTAGAAATGAGTGGTATACCTTGAGTACATATCCCGTGAGATTAACTCCACTATGGATAATGATGCTAAGATACATCCCACTACTAACACCGCCTAACTTCGCTTTGTTGGATCATGAGATTAATTCCATATCCAAGCTAACATGATTAGATAGATATCCCATATATATTTCTTTTCGCCTTCCTAATTTGGATCGTGTTAGAAATATCAACATCCTCCCAACCTTCAATCGCGATAGGATTAAGGTCGATCAATCGTCATCATCACAAAGATCAATAATTCTAACGCACATACACCATATGTCTATATATATTTGCATAGTATATATAGGCAAGTGACAACAGAAGCTATGGCACCAAATACTAGGAAGCCGATGAGGTCCTCGTCTTGATCTAGGAATGAGTAGCGAGATCGAGTTGGCGGCACGCGGAAAGGAGGAGGGTGGTACACAAGGAGTGCAATGCCAAAGCGGTGGATACTTAGCAAATATGGAAGTCTAGAACCTCTATTTGCTAAGTTGCCAAAATTTACCATATGATATGTCAAACTGTTGAAGGCATGTTTTTATTGTTTTTGCAAAAATCAAAGATGACAAACCATTTATCAAACTCTTGGAGATGCTCTTATGAATGACTATTAGTTTGAGGATTTGAAGAATATCAACATATGCTTTATGAGGAATAAAAAGGGTGTGTTTATATGAGACCATATGTACCGGCACCTCGCCCAAGTAGTGCATGGGACTCTAGATGTCTAAAATCGGACGACTAAGAACAATGCATGTTGACCCATCTTGAGAAAACTTTCC
This sequence comes from Hyparrhenia diplandra, assembly GCA_015847255.1. Classification (NCBI taxonomy): domain Eukaryota; kingdom Viridiplantae; phylum Streptophyta; class Magnoliopsida; order Poales; family Poaceae; genus Hyparrhenia; species Hyparrhenia diplandra. The sequence goes on along the minus strand of JADLZK010000644.1, from coordinate 688,244 downwards.
ACAAATCATGTTTATTTATTTGCAATGAAATCGACTCCACTAGGCGACAATCCATCGTCTAAGAGTTACCGACAAAGATCGATACACAGACACCGTGGGGGTCAGCCAAGCCCCCTGTGTCGGTCCGACCCCTTGGCCCCACTTCATGCCTCGCCGCATACGTGGATCCTCCACCACCTCCAAGGATCATTCTCCACCATTCATTAAGGTTGTTTCGTAACATGAGATGGAGTCATGCAATGGATTCATGGGCCGATAGGGTGGTGGGTGCTCGCTATAAAAGGACCCTCCTCTAGAAAGGCATCCACTGAGGATTCAGAACACTGAGAGGAATTAATCTAGAGCTCTCCAATGTATTAGATTTTAGTCATTTCCCTACCTTTCTTTCTTCTTAATATAATGAAACGTAGTTACCGTGCGTCTTCGAAAAAAAAAAATAGTATATTAGTAGCTCAAGAGTTAGGGGTTGAGTTGGGCTCATGCTCAAGTTCCCGATATAGTGATGAGGCTCGATAAAGCCCTTGTATCCTCACTTTCATATCTTATGAGATTTCATTATTAAAAGTTCATATTTTTATCTACAAGGTTATATTTGTGTCAATTATATATCTTGCTTTGTTAAGGTTCTCTTTTGTGTTTGTGTGTGGGTTCATATATATAGCACTTGGCCTGCTAGTTGATATATCGGTCGAGTTGCCAAACCTTGTGTGAGTGTGGTGCTTACATGTTGCTCGATTTGCGATTGCACCATGCTCCCTAGTCACTTGGTAGGTACCGGGCGTGATAGTCCCATTTATCCTTTATAGTCCACCTCGATTGAGTAGGCTCTCGTTGGTAAAACCATGACCACGAACACAATGACACCGTGTTGCCCTTATTAAATGACAACCAAACTTGCTATGTTAAATATTGCGTAATCTTTTCAATGATGAATCCTTTGGTGCCCTCAATGAAACCTATAGCAAATTTGAAAATCAGTAGGCCACATAATCTAACAAGACAAAATACATTGGTTTGACCAAGAACAAATAAAACCACCGGGTAGGAAAAGGGAGATACAAATAGAGAGAGATGACCGACCTTTCCTTGCTGTCCTTTTCTTCATACTTCCATGAAATGGCTATGTTTCAAACGTAGTGAAATCTGCAAAGAAATAAGGAACATTTTTTCTTGTGGGATTTTTTTTAAGATAAATGAAGATAGATAGCAACATTCCTTTGAATGAAACAAAGGGTGAAATGCACATACCATGATGTTGGCTATCTATACATTCCTATGAAAAAAGATTCTACACAAATAGGAAACAATGACATTACAACTTTGGCAAACATAAGGTGAAAATTTGTAAAGAAAAACAAAATTATACTTTCTCGATGTTTTCGTATGACTGAACCTCTTCAAATGACCTCTCTTGCATTTATTTGGTGTGAGATGTATGTAGCTAGCTTTGTGTACAAATTAGAGCTTCAACTCTATCGGTCGATAGATCTGCACCGAAGTGGATCTATAATCCACCCTCCGCATCGAATGCACTCGATGGAACTCGTTGAAGTCGGGTACGCTAAGACATCCTTTGCCATAAGAGAGTACATGATACTTGTTTGAGTCCACTTTCCAATAACTTAGTATGTCAAATTCCTTATTTCTTCGCTCACGCTTATCATCCAAATATCTTGACAGTTCAGAAACATTTGATTCAACCTCAATCTCTTCCATATGTTGTTCAAATTGAGATGCTAACATGTCCTAGGGATTCTCTTCATCATCTTCATATAGAACCCAAACAACTCAAGAAGAGTGGACTAAGTTCTCTCAGTCAATTGCTTTCCCTTCTCTGACCCATACAAAAATTCTAAACAAAATGTCAAATATTTTACCTTGTATCTTGGATCTAAAATTACAGCTACAAACAACAAGTAGTTCAGATTTCCTTCTTCTTCCCAATACTTATAAAATTTAAGTTTCATGAAAGATGCCATCCAGGACAATATTGGATCATCTACTAGAGCAATCTCATCCAGTTTTGCGTGCATTAACACTATGTCATGAAAAACAATGGCTGATGTGATATGTAAAGAAGCTGAAAGATGCATTGACACCTTTTTCAAATAGCTTCAAGAAACACAATATGCGTCTTGCTGTTTTTCCAGTCATGTGCATTAGGAGGGTTACCATTAGGAAAGGAAGCTTTGAATGACTTACATTCTCTTTCTAGTCATGCAAAAGCCTTCTCAAACTTTTCTACACTCTCTAACATAAGGTAGGTAGAATTCCATCTTGTGTCCAGATCCAAGGTCAAAATACTTTTGGTTGAGATTTTTTTCCCAACTCTGCACATTTCTTAAAAACCTTCAATCTCGATGGTTAACTATGTGGGCACAACACCTTACAACCAACTATTGTGATCTCACAAATCTAACCGTTGTTCTGATTTTGTTGACAGATTCATTGTGGTCTTCTAATCCACTCTTTACAACCAAGTTAACTATGTGGGCACAACATCTTACATGAAGGAATTTATGCTTTACCTCAACTCCTTTCCAATCTTTGCAAACACCCATCAAATACTTAATCATTTTGTCATTAGAGCTTGCATTATCGACCGTGATTGTGAATAAGCAATCAATGCCTCATTCCAGCAAGCATTCTTCAACTCTTTTTCCAAGAGTTTCTCCCTTATGCTCCACAACTGAGCAAAAGTTAAGAATCCTTCTCTACAAATTCCATTGGCCATCAATCCAATGAGCAAAGTGAGAGTCAAGTAACACATATTTTGCTTTGAGGTCCATGTATCCGTTGTTAGACAGATTATGTGATTCTTCAAAATCTTCTTCAACTTGGGCTTTTCTTCAATATATTGGTGTGTGTGTACAACCGGATAGGTAATTGTGATAGTTCATTCTTAGAGAGGAAAATTATAGCGTATCTTAAATCTTGTTTATGCTTGACCACATCACTAAAAAGGCATGAAACATATACCTTGTCCAATGTAGCTCGGGTGTTTTCATCGAGGTCCGCCAGTGCCACCTCCAACTCAAGATCGCGCTCAAGGTCCGCCAATCCTCGAGCATAGTCGCCGCCAAGGCCGACGTTGGGCTCGCGCTTGTGTTCAAGGTCCGATAGTCCATCGACGTCGTGCTCGCCGGTGCCACGCTCGATGGCGCGGTCGCCTCCGCCATGTTGGTGCTCGCGCCCACCTCCGCCACACCCTCCTCCGCCACGGTCACGCTCGTGCCCATACCCGCGCTCACGTATCATCTACATTAGCAACCGCCGCCACGTCGTAGCCTAGGTCTTCTGGGTTTTGATGGTTTGGATGGGTTCTAACCGGTGACCGAACGGGTGGCTAACAAATGTTTGCTGGGTAACAGGTTCTGACCCAACCTATGTCGTAACCACGCTCACCGTCTTCACCGGGTATGGGTACGGGCCGACACCCGGTTTACTCAAACCGATGAACAAGGTGAGTGCACAAAAGTTGAGTTAATCTTAGTTATAGTAAAATATGTATTTATAAGCTTTGACCTTGTAATAAGAATATCGAGGAATTTACCTCAACTGTAAATCTCCCGAGCTAACTTGTTTTCTTATCTTTATGGATGTCTCCTCTGTGAGTAATTATTCCTATCATTTTATGCTTACCCCTGCTCTAAATATGTTGGTATGTTAGATTAGTAGATACTCCTTTGTTGTTATTCAATACTCTTTATTCAATTGTTTCCCTATGGATAATTCTGATACCTGGACTATGTGGGTGTTTTTTTTCTAGATTTTTGTAGACTCTTGGTAAAGGAAAAGCATAACCAATATATAGGGAAAAATAAAGATATAGCTAGCGGGCGATCTGAAATTTGATAATACGTGTTGGGCCATTCTTGTGAGAGGTATGATAAGTCGAATGGTGGAGAACTTGAGTTTCATGTTCTAGGACTCTAAACAAGTATATGGTTTGAATCTTTGCAACAGCTGCACCACTATTCTGTTGGTTATCAATCTTGCACAACATGGTTCACCATTCAAAGAAGTCTTTTTTGACAAGCTAATCGAGAACACAAGAAAAATATAAAAGGACATAATCTGATATTGCAATCACAGATGGAGTATATCAAACTGAATTGTCGATGTTCTTGTATCACAAGGACTAATTGACACTGTCAAAAAAAAGAACAAGAATAGGGCCATGATTCACAATAATCACAAACTCGGTGTTACAAGTGCCATAAAGAATGTTTGTTTCACGAGGAAAGTTAGAACTCAACAAAACAACCTCGTTGGGGCTGGCTGGCTCATCTAGCCAAAGAACAATGTTTTTCCTCTCACATTAAATCAGCACCAGCCAAAATTAAACGGCCCGGTACTTTTTTTTTTCTCATAACAAATCACCACTAGCCGGCCCAAGACCAGCAGCCCTAACAAGGCGCGGTGGCCACAAATTATAAGGTCTTAGGGAAGGACATAACCCCTAGACGCACACCTAACATGATACATGGCCCAAACCCTGAGGAAACTGGTGGCCACGAATTATAAGTGCGGGCTTGGTGAGCGGCGTCTGGCGTTCTCACCTGCCGCAGGAGCGGCCTCCACGCGATGCGGAGGAGACGCGTTGCGCATAGGCATTGGAGGGGAGAAAGAACAGCCCAACCAAGAACGAAGGGTGAGAGGATGATATGCGGGTCCCGAAAGTGTTGAGTCCCAAGCCGTCTCGAACCAAGCAGTTCAACCAAACAAAAAAATATGGGATGAACCTAACCTGCCCTAACCAAACAAGAAATGGGTCCAACCCAATCCTAGAAACAGGGTTGGGTCCAACCCAACCCATCCTATTGGTCCCAGAACCAAACAATGCTTAGTCATTGGACTTGATGTGACACTTGTTTTTTGGCAAGGAAAAGTCCAATTCCTCAACTATCACGCGAAAGTTCATTTTTCCTCCCTCGACGTTAAAGCCAGGACAAATCACCTCCCTCAACTTTTCAAACCATGTAAATTACCTCTCTCGGCGGTTTTGAGGGCGGTATTGCTTTCTGAATAACAGCGGTTTGTCTTTTTCCTTTTTAAAAAAAAAATCGATTGAATCTTTGAAAAATCATAGTAAATCACAGAAAAATCATAAAATGAAAAATCCATTTTGTTAGACTCCACATAATTATATCTACACACTGAATATATAAAAAAAGAAAAATACAAAACCTTCGTAGCAAAAAAACTTTATATTAAAGTATATCATATTATATATTCACTGTGTAGATCTAATCATGTGGAGTCCAACAAAATTAGATTTTTCATTTTATGATTTTTCTGTGATTTACTATGATTTTTCAAAGATTCAACCGAAATTTTTTTAAAAAAGGAAAAGACAAACCGCTGTTACTGTAGCAATACCGCCCTCAAAACCGCTCGAGGGAGGTAATTTGCATGGTTTGAAAAGTTGAGGGAGGTGATTTGTCCGGTTTTTGCGTTGAAAGAGGAAAAGTGAACTTTCGTGATAGTTGGGGGAGAGAATATAGACTTTTTCCTTTTTGGCAAAGAACGACTGTGAGAAAAACCGAATAAATACACCAATGCATATATTAGACATTCGCTTTTATAAACATATCATCTGAAACTATTTTACATTTCTTCCCTGTTAACTGATATTCTTAATGAAGCAGAATCACCAACAAAACTACTGAAGACAGCAAACAGCTGAGACATTTTGAATACCAGCTAGAAAGTGATACTGAAGATGAATTAAATGCAACATATTGGTTTGAACCTCCTGCGTGCATGATTCCAAAACCACCTTGAGCATATTGGCGCCATGATTCCGAGGCTGCATCAGACAATGTTTGGACTTCTCCATTAATTTACATATGTCATATCAACATGAGCATTTAGCAGATTACATCAATTTACAAATGTTATCAAAATTCAGTAGTTACTAACCTTTCTTGGATATTGTGCTGTTTGAATCGTCGAAGCCGACGGTCCAGAGGAAGTAGCCAAGCAACTGAGATCTCGCCGCAAACTCTAGCTTCTGCTCCACTACCTGTGCGCCGTCGAAACTCACCCAGAGGTCACCATTGTAGAAATACTCTGCCACTGATTGGTTGTCATAGGTAACAACGGTGCCTTCAGAGCTCAGGTACTCTTCGGTCTCTGCATATGCAATTATCCCAGTCTGGTTGCTTTTCCTCTGCTTCGTTCCGGCAGCGGCAGTCGGCGATCCTAGCCCATTCTTGGCCTTGTTCCTGAGGAACCATGATCTTCCAAACAGAGGTATCCCCATCACCAGCTTACATGGAGGAAGTCCTGCATCCAGCCATGAGATCACCCCGTAGCTCACCGAGAAGTGCGACGACTTGTCGTAGAGAGGTGCGTCAGCTGTGGTGACGCTGCTGTCCCCGTGGAAGCCGAAGGTGAGGATATTCGCCCAGTCGAGGTTGTTTGAGATGTCATCTATGGGGTAGTCGAGGTTGCCGTCAGGCATGTCGAACAGGTGGTTGGAGAAGTAGAGTGTTGCTGTCAGGAGAAGAGGGCCAGACAAGGAGGATTCCTCCATGATCCTTGCTCGCCATTCCGCAAGCAGGACTCCGAGGTTCTCCATGTCCATCTCTGTGACTGGGAAAATCCACGACAAATCCAGGCCGTCGAAGCCGTTGGCTTGAGCCAGTTCCACGGAGGAGTTGATGAACACTCCCCGGAGGTCCTTGTCCGAAGCCATTTTGGAGAAGGCGGCATTGGACGCACCCACCCTGTACTCATTTGTGCCGATGGACAGCATGGTCTTGGTAGACGGGCTCCCGGACTTGACGGTACCGGAGAACGCAGCGAGCAGCGAGCCCTCCTCTTGGGTTGGCTGAAGAGCGACAGCATAGCTTGTCTCGTCGATGGACACTGAGCTGTAGTAGAGGTGAGTGTACAAGGAGGCGTCGATGCTACTGACCGGGGAGTAGCGGCTTGAGGACGGCGACCAGTAGCCAGCTCTCACTCCAGCAGGTCCTCCATTGCCGCCGCATTGCTGCTGTGATGTCGTCGATGCCGAAACCACTGACAAGAATAATCCAGCAAGGGAGATTATTGAGGACATGATGAACCATGCTAGCTCCATTGCTGGGATGGGAGGTGGTGAAGTGGTTGCAGTTGCAGTGGGAAGCTGGACTGAGGACGAACGAAGTGGTTACAAAGTTGAGCATCGCTTTGAGCCTTTGATACGAGGGGAGGGAGAAATTCTCAGTGGTTTGGTGGGAGCAGATGGATGGCGATCACTGATTGCATTGCATAGCTGTCCCTCATCAGGCTGCCGGCGGATAGATAGAAACGAGGGATGCGATGCTCTGCATATTTGCCTTTGGTAATGATTACTGTAGTAATTAACTTGCTGGTAACAATTAGATTAACACTCTGTTCTGGGGCTTAATTACACTGCCTCTAATTCTTTAAATTCGCTACAGGCAACGCGTGAATGGTCTGGAGCTTCTGCTGGTAGGACATGCTTGGTCTTGTCAGGCGACTGTAACCCTGTTGTAATATGTTTAGAACTCTTTCAGAACCCTTCAGGCCTAATCTACTCCAACTGTTTCTTTTTTCAGCAAACCTGAATGCTGACCGCGGTAAACTGACATTGTTCAGCACGATCCATTGTAGATGTGCACCTTTTTTTTCAGCAGACATCTTCAAACTTGACGATGATGAGGCATGGGGCTGCCACTGAGTGTTGACTATTTTTTCAGTTAAGGTGCCACCACTTTGGTGTGGTCTTGCAATCCAAAAGAGTTGTTGAGATGGGGTTGGTATGTGCTGGTAGAACTTTCTGTTAAGCCTCTGCTTAATTTTAAGAGATGGTTAACAGCTCCTGCATTGTTGTTGTTATGCATTATACTGCAGACCAGGTAGGTTTTGCAGGCTGGCCATGTGCCCAGAGCGTAAACTATGAGATCAGCGTGGCAACAGCTTGTCCTCTTCCGTTGGGGCATTATTTGGAACAGGAACATTTCCGAGCATTTCAGATTCCGGTTTGCGTGAGACGACGAAACGCACTGGGAGGCTGTTCAGTGTTGCTCCACTTCGCCATGGATCCATGTCGGAAAGCTAGCTACTTCACGTGTTGTGCTTGTGCAGCTGTGGCCTGCTGCTGCTGTGTTTTTAGGATGCAGTGGAATAGACTGACAACCATATGCTGGGATTTTGTTAGATTTGTTTTATATGGAGAAATATGTTTCACTTTTTCTTCAAGATGTGTTTTGGGACGGACAAACAGTTTGCTTGTTTCGATATGCGATGCTATCTTTAATTACTACACCCCAAAGTTTTAGAGGGTTTCCAACACCTTGTTTTTTTCGGCCATCCAATGGCTTAGATAAGTTCAAACTTTGTGGTAAAATAGATTCAAAAAAATCATATGTAGGATCGATTCACGCAAGGATATAATCAGAAGGAAGGAATTAATGCAAAAGCAAATTTTTATCCTGCCTTCTGCTGGGGGCCTCACACTCGCGTCGCTCCCCCGGGGCGGGCGACGGCGGGCGACCAAACCCTAGCGCCCGCGCCGCCCCTCAAAGATCGACATCCTCCCGCCGCGCCGCCACCGGAGCGGGCTGCCGGAAGCGGTCCGTGGGGAGGGTGGCGGCGTCTTCCCCATCTCTTCTCCGGCTGACCGGGCGGGGGCGGTCGCGTTCGTCCCCGGAGGTGCCTCGCCGGTGGGGCCGCCCCGCGGCGGGGGCTCTACCGCCAGTCCGGCGGCGCCCTGGCCGAGATCTGGCCGCTGGGCTCGGGGGGACGTGGTGCTTTGAGGTCGGCATCGCATCAGTTGGAGTGGCGGCGTCGCGCGCCATGGCGGTCGCGTGAGCGATGGCCGCGCGCGGTTTCGACAACGGCGGGAAGGCGGTGTGCTAGGGGTGGTGGCCGCGCCGGCTTGATGGCGTCGACTTTGGCCCTGGCGGCGGCGCGGTTACCCTTCTTCTCCGGCTTAGCGAGGATGGTAGGGCCGGTGGGGTGCGTGCCGCGGCGGCTGGATCGATGTATGATGCTGTTGCTCCTCCCCCTCCGCGTCTGCGATCTGGTCTGATGCCCCTTGGTGGGGGGCTCGCGGTTGCTCGTGGTGCCGTGGGTGGCGCCTTGGGTGGTCGGGCTTTCTCGTGCGGCGAAGTGTGGTGGGGAGCGGCCTCTGGTAGGGCTGAGAGTGTGCGGCGGGCATGGTGCCGACGGGCGAAAGCCTTCACGACACGCTTTGTCGGTGGCAATGGTGGCGGCGGCCTTGGGTCGCCGTTCTCCCCCAAGGGGGCACCATTGAAGGCATCCATGTCCTTGCGGCTTGGGATTCTCGGTGAAAACCCGGTCCCCCTCGTGGACGTCGCGACGGCGCGCCATCGGGCGTCGTTCCCTCCTTGAGGCGCCAGATCTTGAGACCCGGCTCGGCTCATGGCGTGGGTGGTGGTCGGGCCGGGTGGTGTCGCCTGCGTGCGTCGCGGTGGGGTGGTGCACACGTTCCGTGTTGGCGGAGGTGCGGAGGGCCCATGGGTGCTTCAGGTCCCGAGTTGGCACGCATGGTGGTGGTGATCTCGGTGCCGGCCGAAAGGAAGAGGTGCTCTCTGAGCGGCTTCGCTTATCCGAGTCCCGGGTAGTGGAGTGAGTCGGGGGGAGGCGAGGCCCCCCACGCAGAGTTGCCGGGATCAATGGTTTCCTTGTTCCGCGGCGGGACTGGGGTTTGTCTGCGCGAGGCTGAAGCCGGGGGATCGATGATTGTGAGTGTGCAGCTTGAGGGGGATAGTCCCGTGGTGGAGGAGTTTTTCGCTTGGGTGCTCGAACTTGCAGCGGGCTTTGGCTCATCGTTGGCGGCAACGGCCAGCGATTCGCGTCTCCTATCGGTTTCTCTCCTGTGGTGGTGGTGTGGCTTTGTGTGTGTTTTTATTTTGTTTTTCTTGGAGCCTTGCCGAAAGGATGGCTCTTGTCGACGTCCCAATCCGACCGAAGTTTGCGGTGTTTGGAGCCTCGTGTTGATGACCCAATCCAACCGAAGCGGTCTGTTCGTTGTATATCTTTGCTCCCTTCCGCGTCGTGTTAGTAGAGTTGTTTAAGGGGATCCCAGTAGTAGGTGGAGTGGAATACTCCCCTAAGGTTGGTTGAGGGCGCCGGGTTGTGGCGCTAGTTGAGTTGTTTTGGTACCTAGGTGTGCTTTGGGGGAGTAGGGTGCCCTCATTTGTATGGTTTTTCTCGGCCCGGTTTCCAGGTCAAAAACTGGGGTACGGCACTTGCCTTTTCTTTTATTCATCTAGTAGAAATCGCGGCAAAGCTTTTGCCGTCCCTTCTAAAAAGAATTAATGCAAAAGCTGAGAAATAAAAAGTTTCATGACAAAAACACTCAAACTAACTCTGACGATATCCTGGTTTTACACACTAAAATAACCTTTTTCTAAAAACACTAAAATAACCGGCTTACGAGAGCACTAATTTAATAAAGGTTCAAAGGGGTAACCTTTAGGTGCACCTCCAAACCTCGTTAGTTCAAATATTTGTATTACTTGTTCAAAAATTTGGAGTAGTACAAATACTTGAATTAAAGAGGTTTAGAGGTGTACCTAATTGTCACCAATTTGCACCCTACTAATTAATCATTTGTAAAACTAAAAAAGTTCATCACACCGTAGCAACCAGGCTGCCGCACACTACTACCAAACATGAAATAGGAAATATCGTGTACCCATACTCAACAGCTACCATGATATAAGAACCATGTTGTGTCTGTACAGTTTGGCTAATAAGAGATTGTTTAGTTGCCCGTATGTATAAAGAGTAGAGTCCACTAGCAATCTCTAAACTTGCACAGTTGTGTCAAGCCAATCTACAAACTCGCAAAATAGGCATTGAAGTACCTAAACGTTGTTTATGTGTCTCCTTAGTCCAATCGGGCGCAGACCCATGTACAACTTATGCAAATACACCCCTGTGGTATGTTAACCCTGTTTGTGCGTCGTTCAGTTTATCACCCCCGCTGCCGTCGGCATTCGTCCTCCCCACGGCAGTGTCCGCCTCCTCCGCTAAAAACGATGTCCCACAACACAACCAAGTTCGTGGCTAGTGATCAAAACTGATGCTTGCGAGAGATGAAGGAAGAGAACGAACAGATCAAGGAGCAGGAACAGTATACGTCAGTTTGAGTGATCATGAAAACTGTAGTCCTTGTTGGAATTTGTACCTAGATGCATTGAACTGATGTATGTTTCACAACAAATGAAATGCAAGTTTACTGAATCTTAACAGTACTGAATGCAATTGTCAATCCTACTGATGAATCCATTCCAACGTAAGAAAGTTTTTAACGACGTCATATTAGTTTTGATGCTTACAAAATTGCAACATAAACTACTGTATGGTTCCGAGTATCAGTTTTTATGCTTGCAAAATTGCAAGCCAAAAGACGGAACAACCAAACAACAGTTTGGGAACATTTAAAGTGTTGTTGCCTTCCTGATGTCCGTCAGGTTGCAAGTTCCCATATTTTTCTTGTAGCCCTGGATTTCTTCTTAGCTCCTCCCACATCAGTTTGTTTAGTTGTTGTCCTCCTCTTCGTAGTTGTTGCTGCCTGGTCGGCTGGGATGGTGGCCGCCGGCATGGCCGCTGGTCGGCTGCGATGGCGGCGGCGGGGCTCACTCCCTTTGGCCACGCCTTTGTGCGGACAGCCCGGCTGCCCCTCCCCGCACGCCTGTGTAGAGCTCGGCGGGGGAGGGACGGCGCGACGCGTGGCGGCGTCGGTGGCGCCTGCCGGCGCAGGGGGGCCGGCCGTCTCTCCTCTCCCCTCGCGTTCTCCCCTCCTCCAGCCTTGATGGCGACGGCGGCGGGGCCAGCTCGCCCGGCCTGAGGCCGGGTGCCCGAATCCCGGTGCCCGGTGGCGGATCCGGTTCCCAAGTAGCCGGTCTGGCCCGGTCGCTACGGGGTTTTGTCTTGCGGAGTGCGGCGACGGTCGGGGGGCGCTAGGGTGGCTTCCTCTTTCTTTGCCCCTCCCTCAAAACGACTTCTTCTTTGTGATCTGCCGCCATAGTTGCTATGGCGGTCAAGACCGAGGCTTCGATGTTGGCGGGGGTTGCAAAGTGGCTCGGATCCCGGTGGTCGGATCTAGTGGCCCTCGGTGGGGCGGCGCCAGGGGCGGGGCACGCCTCGACGTCTGGCGGCGAGGTCGCCAACCGCCGGTGGTAGGTGTTAGGGCTTGACGCTCGGGGTTGACGCGCACACGCAGAGTGAGTCTAGTCCTCGGCAGACATTGTCTTATCGGCGGGTGGCTGCCGCAAAGCATCGGCCGGCTTGTCTTGTGGTCGGCGCTTTGGTGCCCTCGTGCAAGGCTTCAAAGCAGGTGGTCGCGCAAAGGACGGCATGACTTGCTGGGATCCGCATCTCGGCCATTGTCCGCACCGGGGTACTTTAGGCGAAAGCTTGGCCACGACGACTGAAAGGTCCTAATGGCTAGAGGGGGGGGGGGGTGAATAGCCTATTAAAAATTCTACAAACAACACTTGAGCAATCGGTTAGTAAATAAAACTGCGAAGCGTAACAAGCGGTGCTACAAGTTACTCTAGACAAGCCCCCTATGCAATCAACACTACAACGAGGCTATGATCACTAGACAAACCAACTATCTATGTCAATCCTAGGTGAACAAGGTATACAAGCTAATATATCACTAGTGGCTACACAAGGTGATCAATGTGACTAGCTAAGCAATCTACACAAGATATACTATCAATGTAAAGCAAAGGTGAGCTAGAATACAATACCACCGGTGTAGTGTCGTAGTTGATGCCAATCACCAAGTCAATGATAAATCTCCAACGAACAAGCACACTTGACAAGAGATTTTTCACTGAGGTTGACGTGCTTGCCGGCATGCTAGTCCCCGTTGTGGCGATACACCCACTAGATGTTCCACAAGCTTAATGGCCGGTGCCAAATCCCCGGTGGGAGCTCAATGAAACAATCACTAGAGGGGATTCACAAGCCACGAGCAATCCACTAGTGCTCCTTTCACGAATCTCCCGCGGGGTAAGGAACGACCCCTCACAAGTCCACCGGTGTGGCCTCGAACAAGCTCCAATCGAGCTCAACACCGCCTCAAACTCCAAGCCGCTAGGGAACCAAGCAAATTCCCAAGAGAAACAAGACCCCGCAGCTCCTCCAAGGATGAAGTGCCTCTAGATGCAATAAACAATGCAATACACTTCAATCTCTCTTAATCTCACCCAAAGAATCGAAGTTAGGATGAAGAGATGAGTGGAGGGGAGTGTCTCAAGCTCAATAGCAAGTAGGAGTGTTCAAATGTGCAAGCGAGAACTCAATGAACCGGCCATCCAAGTATATATAGAGCCCACTCAAAAAGGTAGCCGTTGGGGGTTTTAAGGCGACCGGACGGACCAGTGGTCCTGGTCCGAAGCGTCCGTCAGGCCGACCGTGCATCCAAATCGAGCAGACAACACCCTCGGCCCACAACCAGATACCATCCTCATGCTTCCTAAGTTGAAGCGTCCGGTCATGACCGGAACCTTCTTTCCATGCGTCCGGTCGATCCTCCAAATCGAGCCCAAAAACATGCTCTCTGTATTCCGACCGGACAGGTCCGGTCAAAGACCATCTTGCGTCCAAATAGTCCGGTCGATGGGTCCTGGGCGCCGTCTTCTGCGATTTTCAGCATTTTGTCGTTGCCTTTGCTTCAAAGTTGCTTCACCTCTTGCCACAAGTTGCCAACACATCGAAGATGATCTCAATATCATGTATGTTAGCTATTAGGCAAGAAAGAAGTTAGTGCTCTCTAGTCTAAATGCAATATGCAAGTCAAATGGACATAGAAGCACTTCACCAAAGGATTAGTCGCGGCATCCCCTCTTGATAGTAGGCCATCTAGCCTATAATGTGATCACACTCTCTATAGTGTCTTGATCACCGAAAGACAACCCTATCAAGTTATACCTTTGCCTTGATCTCCGGGTTCCTTCCAAACCGACAATCGGGCTTGACGATCCATCATGTCCATCATCATCGTCCATGTTCATGATCATCATGCTCCTCATCATCCATGCAATCCTATCTCTTAAGTCACACTTAGAGCAAAGGATTAGCATAACAAAGTGTCATCAATTTCCAAAACCAGACATGAGATTTCGGCGACGCCTTAGGGCGCCGCTTTCCCTCTTGGGGGCGTTGTGTCCCCGACACTTTCCATGGGTGAAGGCCCGGTCCATTCTTGGGTGAGTGATGGCGACGCTTGCATCGTGACCTTCCTGAAGGCGTTGTTGTGGAGTTCGACTTGGTCGTGATGTCTTGTGTCAGGGCGTGAGGTCTGAAGTCTGAGCTGCTCTTGTGTTATGCTCGAGTTGGGCAACGATAACCTGCCTGGATTTTGCTTCGGGAGCTCCGGTCTCATTTCTTAGTTGGGTCATTGTTTGCTCCGTCGTGTTGCATGGGTAGGCTTAGTCATCGTGGTGATTTCTCACCACGGTGGCTGCCTTTATACATATGTTTGCTCTATTCTTATCAATGAAAGCCGGAATCGAATCTTTTTAAAAAAAAAGTCATAGCAAAGATGGTTTTCTACCCCCCCAAGAAAAAAGAAATATGCTTTTGTACATAACCAATTTATAGTGGGTACCTGTGATAACATTTGATCCAACATGGTGATTGTCTTTGGCATCTATGTTTGGCACTTCCACCTCTTGGGTGGAGAACTGTACAAAACAACATGTACTTACATGTGTTGTATTTCATTACTTGGATAAAAACCCCGGATGCAATGTGATTATGGATGGAATGAGAACTACAATGATGATTATCATGATGAGTACTAGGCTTGGTGTCAACCAGTCCCCTGTTGGAGTTTCTCAAGCAGAGTCGTCTTACATGCTATTGTTATGTTTTGAGACTTTGTAATGAATATTTATTCGGCCGTGTAATAAGCAATTGAGATGATAATTTTAGCTATTTGTCGCCTTATGTGTGTGACATTCTAGGGCGCACATAAGATATTTAAGCATCCACTTTTGTTCTTAAAACTGGGTGTGACAAAAAACATAGCAAAGATGGTTTCCTACCCCCCCCCTTCCCCCAAAAAAGATGCTTTCCTACTTAACCAATTTAACATTTGATCCAAAGATGGTGATTGTACCGGCATCCGTGTTTTGGCACTTCCACCTCTTGGGTGGAGAACTGCACAAAACAACTCATGAGTCAGTAAAAGTTGTAATTACCGATCAAAGTATTACAAAGCAACACATATATTCTTTTCACTTCACCGGTTTATTGGCCGGTCCAAATTTGCTCTTCTTTAGTATATTCAACCTCTCGGATTTAGTGAAGTAGCTTGTTGAGCAGCCTCCCCGAGCTTCTCTTTGCGGTTGTGCTTGTGTATTTGCAAAGAAGTTTTTTAAGCCTCTACGTAAGTGAAGCCCATACTCTTGTATAAAATAGAAATGGATAAATCAAGAATCTTGTAATATAACTTCCGCAACTACACTCTAATAGTCCCTAGTTTACTTCTCACTAATATCTTAGTCCACATTAAAATACATTAATATCGTTTAATATATGTTAATCATATGTTAATAGCATCATTAAGAAACATATGATTTGGAAACACAAATAGAATATGTATCTAGTTTTTGCATCTAGGTCGGTCTAGACTCCATTGTAGGCAATCAAACACTTTGAAGTTGCATCCAAACCCTAGTATATACAAGTAACCAAACAAGCTATGAGTAATAATCTTGTTCTAGTTGTTGTATGCATAGAAGGTTTGAGTGGCCACCATGCAAAGATTCCACAAAAGTTAAATTTCTTATTACAACATAAAAAGATTCCACTACTACAGAATTGATTTTGCGAGGTGTTTGATTTTCATTTTCCGTGGCGGGCATTTAGGAAACCGCCACGGAAAAATAGTTGGCCCGGCGCCCCGGCCGAGTGGCAATGCCCGCCACGGTTAATCGCCATTAACCGTGGCGATTTTCTTATAATGCCCGCCACGGGAAAAGTCTGGGCTATAAATATAGCCCCAACCTTCTTCTTCCCCACGGGATTTCACCATTTTCTAGGGTTTTGAGCTTCAAAACTCTAGAAAACACCATTCTGGGGGTGGGGGGGGAAGGTTTTGCCCTTGGTTTGATTGAAGTTTGGCACCGCTAGGGGGTATTTCTCCTCTTTCTCCCCTCTTTTCTCTCCCTCTCTCCCTCTCTCCCTTATTCATGGTTGAATGTGGTTTGTGCTCTCTCTCTTCCCCCCTCTCTCTCTCCCCCCTCTCTCCCTCTTTCTCCTTATCTCTTTCTCCCCTCCTCTCCCCTTATCTCTCCCCCTCCTCTCTCTTTCTCCCCTCTCTCTCTCCCCTCTCCCCTCTTTTTGAGATCTAGTTTTGATCTCTCCCTCTCTCTCTCTCCATCTTTCTCCTCCTCTCTCTCTCCCTCTCAAGCTACCTCCTCTCCCCTCTCTCCCCCCTCCTCTCTCCCTCTTTCTCCTCCCCTCTCTCTCCCCTCTCATTTGAAGTGTACGTGCTCTTTTTCATCGATACTTCGATCTCTAATCATCGGTCGCTCTCTTTGTTTTGGTTTAATTAATTTGAGTAGGCCGTCGACCATGGCGCCGAATAGGGATTGGATGTACAGGCCGAGGATGAGTTTGGAATTCGTTGATGATGTGCGAAAGAAGTTTCTGCCCGTCGCGCAGAAGCATCGAATCAGAGAGGGTTCGGAAGTAATGGTGTGCCCGTGCTATCAGTGCAAGCATCTGTTCTTACACAAGGATGACGACGTCGTGGAGCACTTGGTGCGGTATGGTTTCATCAGGGAGCCGAGGTACACCGTGTGGACGTATCATGGTGAAAAAGAACCGAGTGCCGCGGCCGGTTCATCTGGAGGACCCCCGTCGACTGCAACGACGGAAACAACGGTGGTGGACGAAGGACGAGAACAAGTTGATAATCGCGATTACATCACCGTAGATGAACCGCTTGAAGACATGGCGGGCGACAATGCGGGTGGAGATGATGGTGAGCAACAAGTAGTTGATGACATGTCGCCCGAGGATGCTTTGCTCTTTTTCGAGGAAATTGCTAACCTCAAAGATGAAGATGACGTGTTGTTTGGCAATCCAAGGTGGCTCGAGAATTTTAGACAGATGAAGCGGGCGGCAATTGACCCTCTCTACAAAGACGATGGCAAATGTCCGGAAGATTGCACGGTGCTACGTTTTAACCTAACGATGTTGATGCTGAAGGCTCGCCACGGGTGGTCGACACGAGCTTCAATGACTGTTACGGTACCTCGGTGACAATCGCTTTTTACCCGAGGGGGAATAAGGTGCCCGCCAATACCTATCGGGCGAAGAAGCTGATCGTCCGGTGGCGATGAAGCTTAGGAAGTTTCATGCATGCCCTAACCACTTGTATTCTATACCGGGTGACTATGCGGACTTACTGGCCTGTCCGCGATGCGGCGTGAGTCGTTACAAGAGGAATGCCGGATGTCGTGCCACCGGCGAGGAGGGACCGCCGAGAGGGCCCAAGAAGCGAAGACGGGCAAGAAGAAGCGGATGCCACCTCCCGGGAGGACGAGGAAGAAGAGGGTTACACCCGGAGGAAGACCCCTGCCCTATCGGTGTGGTACCTACCCATGCTCGATCGCTGCGTGCAATTTTGGGAACCCGGAGGATGCCAAGCTGATGTCCCGGCATGCATCGTGGAACGCACGAAGGGCGATGGCAAGCTGCGACACCCTCGGATGCCAAAACGTGGAAACGCGCCGATGACATGTTCCCGGAGTTTAGGGACGAGCCCGAGAACGTAAGATTCGCTTTGAGTCTCGGCGGGATGAATCCGTTCGGAGACCTCGATAGCTCGCACAGCACCGGCCGGTCACCCTCACCATATACAACCTGCCTCCCTACGAGTGTCAAGCGCAAATATCTTCTTACGGCCATGCTCATTTCCGGACCAAAGCGGCCCGGGCATTGATATAGATGTGCTCATTGAGCCATAATGGAGGAATTGGCGAATCGTGGAAAAGGGTCAAGATTATGGATGCGTCAGAAAAAAAGAAGTTCACTCTAAAGGCCATGATAATGGTCACCATCGATGATTACCCCTGCTCTCTTTTCATTGTCGGGGCGAGATTAAGGGGAAGACAGCTTACACGGTTTGCATTGAGAATACACTTCATTTACCTTAGCGGATCCCAAAAGGCGGTGTACATGAAGCATCGTAAATTCCTCTGCAAAAGAACACAGTACCGGGATACTTCGATGGATGAGTACTTTTGACGGCGAGCCGAGGGGCGAAACGGACGAGCGGGAAAGGGTAAAAATACGGGCCAAAGGTGTTTGAAATGGTGAAGAACATAAACCACGAGTTCGAAGAAAGAAGAAGAAAGCCGGTGGGCCAAAGCCAAAGAAGAAGCGGAAGCGGAACAAAACGGCGGTGGAAGAAGTCGAAGAAGAAGAAGAAGAAGCGTAAGCGGAACCCAATCCTAAGACCGGCCAAAGTCCCATTCAAGAAGCGGTCGATTTTCTTCAAGTACCTGCCATACTTTGGAAGATGCTCCATACACCCCATGCCATCGATAACATGCATCTACGAAGAATCTCTTCGAGAGCTTGGTCGGGATTTTCCTAGACATCAAGACTAAGACGAAGGGCGGTGTCAAGTCACGTCGGGGATCTTGCCGACATGGGCATCGGGCCCGAACTTCACTTGACACCCTCGGGAATAGCGGAAAAGTCGACCTTCCAGCCGCGAGCTACAATCGACACGGGATGAAAAGAGGGATTTTTGCAAATGGCTCAGGGATGTCAAAGTGCCGGCGGTTTCGCTCCAACCTGAAGAGCATTGTATCGATGAAAGACCTCACACCGTCAAACTTCAAGGCCCATGACTTGCCATGTCATGTTGACGGTGTTCCTTCCAATTGTGATTAGGTGCATCGCCCTAGAGTTCGTGAAGATGGTCGTTACACGCCTGTGCTACTTTTTAATCGCATCACGAGAGAAGGTCATCGCTGAAAATGACCTCCCCCGACCGAAAGAGTTCATCCAGCGGAGACTATATGCCCGGCTCGAGATGTGCTTACCACCGTCTTTCTTCGATATTATGCCACACCTCATGATACACATGGTCGATCGGATAGAAGAACCGGGGCCTCTCTACCGCACGAGATGTGGGCGAACGAGCGCTTCATGTCCTCTCTTAACGAATCCGTCCTTAACCGTGCATACCCGGAGGGCTCTATGATCGAGGCATACACAACACGGGGAGGCTATTAAGCTTTGCACTAGATACATCCGGGATGGAAATGCAATCGGCCTTCCCGACCACCCGCTGAAGGCGACCCATGAGGGGATGGGCTACGCGGGGAGGAAAGTCTGAACCGATATAGAGCAAGAAACAATCGAACAAGCCCATGACGGCGCTCAACCGGTTAGTATCAATGGAAACGTGGGGTGAGAAGCATCGGAGGAAATTCGCGACAAGCGTGGCGGCGCACGGAGGGTGGGTATTGAGACAACACCCGGTTGAATTTCACAACGCGTGGATCGGAGAACGAGGGGATACCCCTAAACGCGGAGATCAAGAATCGATGCTTGCATACAGCCCATCTAGCCAAATCATCACATGACAAGGTTACGACATCAACGGATCTGAGGTTCCACCGAAAGAAAAAGGACAACAAGAGCGCGTCCACGTAACAGTCGCGTCGGTATGAGGGGGCATTGACATGGCCACCAAGAAACTCAAGACATACTATGGGCAAATCCAAGAGATTTGGGAACTTGATTATGGCGAGAGCTACGGATACCCATTTTCCGGTGCCCGATGGGTCAAGCCAACGGCGGTTGGCGTGGGCGAGTAGGGTTAACCACCGTTCAGCTCGAAAGTACCGGAGATGATGAGTGGGTACTCGCAGGGAGTCGCGTGGGCCCGTAGCCTACTACCCGGGCCCAAATTGCGGGGTAAAAAGCAACTACATGCGGTCGTGGGAGGGAGGAGCAAAGGATCGTGGGAGCCGATGGAGTGCGAGTCCTCAAGAGTACAACAACTACGCGAGTTTTTACGCTCTTTACCGATCATCCTACCAAGATTTGAATTGATATGAATTTTTCAAATTGATATGCATTTACTAATCGAAATTTTTAGTCAACATTTGAATTGATATGAATTTTTCAAATTCATGTTTTGAATTTATTTTGCGTCGGTTAATCGATTAACAAAATCGCGGCATTTATATAGTGGGCCGCCGTCCGGAATACGCTAAGTCCTCCGCCCGTTCACTTTCACCCTAAGGGCTGCCAAATTTTGACGGCGCGCCGCCCGCTCGCCTCCACGTCCTCCCTCTTCGCCGAAGCCTCTCGCCCTCGCCTCCCCATCCTCCCACCCCGTCCTCCCTCCCCCTGCTCGAGATCCGCCCGCCCGGGCTAGGTAAACCCTAGCCGCCGGGGGACTCGGCAGATCCGCCGCCGCCGGGGCTAGGTAAACCCTAGCCGCCGGTCTTTGCTCCTCCGTGCTCCTCTCCGACGAGGTCCGCCGCCCCGCCCGGTGTGCTCCTCCCCCAGCGTCCAGCCTTGCTGCTCCTCCACGTCGTCCGCCTTGCTCCCCCCCGCGTCCGTATTTGCTCCTCCCCGACGTCCATGCTTTGCTCCTCCCGATGTCAGCCTTGCTGCTCCTCCCGGCGTCGCGCCCGTCCTGCCGTCGCGACGTCGCGTGCCTCCCGTCCCTGGCGTGCCGTCGCTGCCCGGCGCTGCTCCTCCCGTCGTTCGCCCGTTTTCGGTGTGCTCCTCCCGTCCTGGCGTGCCCGTCGCTGCCCGCCTCTGCTCCTCCCCGTCCGTGCTCTGTGATGCACAGTGATGCATTTTTTGCTTCTGTGATGCACAATGATGCCATTTTTTATGCACAGTGATGCCTTTTTTTTTTTTTGTGATGCTCTGTGATGATGGTTCTTGAGCATATGCGAATCTGCACTTGCCCATGATGCAACTTCACATTTTAGATTATTTATTAAGCGAGCATATGCCGAATGCCACCGCGCCCATGATGGAACTTCACATTTTTAGATTATTTATTAACGAGCATATATTGATCTCTATATTATGCCACCGCCACCTATGCCACTACCATACTTTATCTATATTTTGGATTTGTGGTGACATTTCACGGCGGCGTAGTGAAAATTTGGCGACCCTTGGGGGTGAAAGTGAACGGGGTGGAGGACTTAGCCGTGGCGGTTTTTTTTTTCGTTTTCCATGGCATTTCCTACAACCTTACTATCTACTTGAGGCATTTGCAATGAACTATTTGTATACTTAGTCTTTGGAGGCAAAGGCATATGCGATGATGTGAATATTTTTATCTTTGGGCGATGGCATATGCGATGATGTGAATATAATTATCTTTGAGGCGGCGATGATGAAATGTCCCCACACTTGTGGCGACTAACGAGGGCGGCTTGTATAACATATACAAGCAACCAGTTTAGGCGCGATGTGATAAGGATAGTTGGGGACTTCGAGCCAAATTAAATTAGTATTTTTACACATTTTTTTGTATTTGTAGACATTTGTTCTTAATTTTTTGTATTTTTAGACTTTTTTTATTTTTTAGACATTTTTTGTATTTTTAGTATATTTTTGTTTTTTTTTGGCACTACTCTATATATGTAAAATGGAAAACTATGTAATCATGAGAGAATTCAATAAATCTATGTTACGAGATGACTCTGTGACACTACATACTACTCTTTGTACCTTTTCACTATAATAAAATGCTTTGTGTGTTCCCCGTAGAATCCAATGGCATCCGAACCAACCGATAAAGATCGTGCAATAGGTGGCCGGGCGAGGGAGGATGTGGCCTCCGTCCGATTCTTCCTCGGCCGGTGGATACGTGAGCGAAGAGTTGACACCACCGAGAGACCACGGAAGAAACGTCCTACGGGAGGACGAAATTGATCCGGACCGCGACGGAGGAGCCCAACACACGAGGTTCTCGAGTGGACGGCTGGAACAAAAACGTAAGTATCGACAAACACAACGTCGTGTGCCTCATGTAAGTACACGACTAATTTTAGTTGTTGTCGTGGTGAGCTTACCATTGCTTGCCTCCTCGCATCTAGAGTTTGGTGAAGAGAGAGCTCGGGAGGGGCAGGCATCCGTCCCACCCCTAGCACTTCCGCGACCACCACCTCCAAGAAGTCCAAGAAGTCGGGCTTGAAAAGAGGCCAAGACGGGAGGCACCGAAAGGCGAGGTGGTGCGTAATATATTGAGGATAGGCCCGAATGGAGATCCCGTGGGCCGGAAACTATCGGGGCCGTCTATAGCAACCGTCTCCGTTATAGCCAAGGAAACCGTGCCCATCACTTACCTAGACCGGAGGAATGTCCCTGAGGTGCTTGAAGAAGAAGGTGTGGAAAGGCGTGAAAGTCTTGTTCCATTATCCAGGGCGAGAGGCGGGCTTTGACAAAAAAATGCCGAAGTATGTGTGGACCGTTGCAAGCAAAGCGCCGCACCTGCGGAACAATCTCTACACACACTATGTGCGAAAAGGGCAAGTCACCACTTCAAGCCTACAACTTCTTAAAGCAACCCGTCGATGAGTTCGTCAACCTTACGACTAACGAAGAGTATGAGGCCAAGTCGAAAATGGGTAAAGAACTCGCAAAGAAGAAATCGACCTCGTGGCACAACCTCGGCATGGTAGGATATTTTTTGGTCATAAGGGAAAATGGCGGCGAAAGAAAGGGAGGGCGTTGAGAAAGGGATACACAATCCGTTGGTAGACCTTCCCGAGAGGACACGTGACTTCTTCTATGCCCGTCGGCCCAAGAAGCGTAAGAAGACGACAAAGACGTCCAAATACAATGACCCAAAGGTCGACGAGGTGGAGAAGAAGGTGATGCTTGTCAAAGAGACCAAGGCGCGGGGAGTTCCAACCTAGGAGGGAGCACGACGAGCCGACCGAGGCAATCGGAAGACCCGAGCACCGTGGCCGAAGTTCGAGGCGGGGCTCGAGGTATAGCCGAAGACCGTGGATTCTTGGGCATCCGACGGCCGACTACCACACGAGGCGCAGGTACAAGGAAAACCTTAAGATGCAAGGCTATGAGCAAGCCATAAAGGACATAGTCGAGAAGAAAATAGAAGAGGTATTAACGATAAGAGGTCTTTGCAACATCCAAGGAAGCCAAGGTGTGAGTACGAGTGATGTCGCGGGAAGAACCCAATCGGCGATCTCGTCGAACCCGCGGTGGGCAAACTCTATATACCCGTTGGCGGGATGGGGAAGAAGAAGGAGGTGGGCTCGCCGTGGTGTCCGCACCACCGAGAAATATGTTGTACAATAACGAGCCTGGTCCCACCGAGTATGCCTTCGTTTATCGACATCCATAGAACCGGGCCCGGGTGATGAGGAGATCGATATCCCGTGAACAAGGAGAAACAGTACTCAAGGACCTTCGGGAGAGGGAGTACCTATGGAACAAGGAAGACATTGTCCCGTGGAAACCCGACGACACCTCCTCCGACCGGTAGCGGCCGCAGCCCTCCTCCTCCCCGGTGGTGGTGGCGATGACGATGATGATAACGACAACGGCGATGGTGGCCAAGGTGCCGGAAGTCCTCGTCCCAACCCACGGAAGTACCGAAGGAGAAGATGGTGGCCGAGGTGGTGGAAGTCCTCGTTCGAACCCACCTCCCGGAAGAACCGGAAGAAGAAGACGGTGGCAAGACACCACCTCACGGCTCAGCAAGAGGACACCTTCTCCTAAGAAGGTTGCTCGCCGTCCTCCCACGCCGATCAAGCGCCCAATGGTCGAGGAGGTTTCGAGAAAATGTGACGGTATAGCAAAAAAAGTATGGCTAATTAACTTGTACTAGGCATTAATTGGTGGCTAATATAGTTCAATTCCACATGCATAGGATTCTCAACACCGCCTCGAAGCGCAGGAAGGACGATGAGGTTGAAGGTTCCCCCAAGCGCCGAAGAAGAAGAAGCTATCAAAAGAAGATAAGGAAGTTCTTGTTATGACCAACAAATACTTAGATGAGGAGGCCGGGGAAGGAGCTAGCGGAGAAGGAAAAGGACCTCCGTTTGGCTAAAAGCCCCACGGGGCCGTGAAGACCGGCAAAGACTAGGTACGTATATGCGTGATAATCTCAACCAAACATAGCCGACATATTATTACGTATGCGTGCGTAGCTAGAAGATGCTAACGCACATCTCCTTACAGATAGGAATTATATACCCCATCGGCGGGGACAATGGGTCACCGGATTGCCCGGAGACCGGTTTGAGCTTGGCAAGTTCATGGTGCCCAAGGGCCGCCTAATCGAGGAAGAGGAGTGGGACACTCGCGGGTTCCACCGATTATATCAACATGCGATTGATCGGGGGTGAGGGAGTTCCATTTCGGGGGTTCCTAAAGAGCTCTTTAACTTGACTTCGATATTTCACCGCCAATAGGCTTCGACAAAAATGTGGCGGTTGCTACGGCGTCGAGGACCTCGACCAATCTGTTGTCACCCTCTATGCTTTGCGTGAGTTTGTTTACCGATCATTACGGCGCTCGTACCCACTAATTCTACCTCTCGATTCTATATATAATGACGTGACCACATGTGCTTGCGGGATGCAAGCATTGATAGCCCAAACGATGGATCGGCCCGGTTGTGTTTCTATGTCCGTATATATAGGCGTGGCGAAATTTTCTCATTACCGGATGGAGACCCGGAGGAACCCGGACCTCAAGAAGCCGGGCAAGGCCGAACAATATAAACACTTTAAAACATTGTGCGATGCAAGAGTTAGAGAGATGGCGGACTACATCCGTAAGTGCATGAAGAAGATCAAAACGGGGCGCCGGTTGTCTCATTGCGCCCAACATATCAAGTAAGTCAAAAAAGCAATACTTTTTATTTTTTGAACACTTGGAATCTATTTCTAATAAAAAAAAAATGGTGTAGCATGGCCGGTATACAAACAACAACACACAATGGCCACTTTGGATTACTTGGCTAATCTTCCTCGGGATGGAGTGGCCCTTAGGGGCGGACTCGTTGTATGATACGCCAAAAGGCCTCTACAAACATTTTGAAGAGGCCCCCGCATTTTAAAGTCACCACACTTGTATACTATTTCATACCATAAACTTCGTAAGTCATGACACTTTGTGGGATTTCGTACAGGGCTTACAAGGATTACTTGAAAGACCCCGTCATACGATCGGAGGATGAGCATACGCAAAGAAAAACATAAGGACGAAATGAAGATCGGGCGAGACTACGAGGTATATGCAAGATTACTCGTTTGCTCGTCCATATTGAATGGTCTCATAATATTCTAACCATTTTTACGGTACATATATCGTGCATGCAAGGTGCGGTAAGCGACCTTTTCGGCAAAGAACCTTGTGTGGTTTCTATGCATCAGCGCTCATATCCCGCAAAGGACGTGTACCGTACTACGTGGCGCGAACCGACGAAAAAAACCACGCAAGAATTTTGGAAGAAAGACTTGGGCGACCTTAAGTTCAAGAAACTGGTTGGCGCCATCCGTAGGGGCGTCATTGAGGACGTTGTGCTACCTACCGCAAATTCTTCGACCCTAACAAACCTCGCCACAAACGAGGATTTATGGGAACTACGGGATTTGAGAAATAAGCTAGACATGAAGGACTATATGTGGGATGACCTTGATTTCTAACCTAAACTCTTGATTGATCAATCGATCGTTCGATCGAGTTTTGTAAACTTGTGATGTGTGGGTGTGATCACTTTTAAACTCTAAGTGCTTAATTGAATGTCTATATTAGTTGAATGTTAACTTGTCATGCATGTTCAAGATTTATGTCAATATTCGGACTTTTATTCTCTTATTTTATTATTTAATATGTGGTTTAAATCATAATTTAAAATTTTATAATATTTTTGAATTATTTTTTTATTAATCCTGAATTAATTAACCGTGGCGGGCTTTTAACAAAAACCGCCATGGTTAATTTATTAACCATGGCGGGCACGTAACGATGCCCGCCATGGTTAATCTATTAACCGTGGCGGTCTTTGTTACGCGCCCGCCACGGTTAATGGATTTTCCATGGCGGGCATGGGGTCCGCCACGCGTTAATCGAACGATTAACCGCGACCCTAGCTCCGTGGCGGACCTAATGCCCGCCACGGAAAATCCAAAATGCCCGCCACGGTTAATCATTTCTATAGTAGTGATCCATGCAATCCTATCTCTTAAGTCACACTTAGAGCAAAGGATTAGCACAACAAAGTGTCATCAATTTCCAAAACCGGACATGAGATTTCGGCGATGCCTTAGGGCGCCGCTTTCCCTCTTGGGGCGTTGTGTCCCCGACACTTTCCAAGGGTGAAGGCCCTGTCCATTCTTGGGTGAGTGATGGCGACGCTTGCATCGTGACCTTCCCGGGCGTTGTTGTGGAGTTCGACTTGGTCGTGATGTCTTGTGTCGTATGCGTGAGGTCCGAAGTCCGAGCTGCTCTTGTGTTATGCTCGAGTTGGGCAACGATAACCCCGCCATGGATTTTGCTTCGGAGCTCCGGTCTCATTTCTTAGTTGGGTCATTGTTTGCTCGGTCGTGTTGCATGGGTAGGCTTAGTCATCGTGGTGATTTCTCACCACGGTGGCTGCCTTATACATATGTTTGCTCTATTCTTATCAATGAAAGCCGGTAACGAATCTTTTGAAAAAAAAAAAAAAGTCATAGCAAAGATGGTTTTCTACCTCCCCCACCCCCCCCCCCCGCAAAAAGAAATATGCTTTTGTACATAACCAATTTATAGTGGGTACCGTGATAACATTTGATCCAACATGGTGATTGTGCCTTTGGCATCTATGTTTGGCACTTCCACCTCTTGGGTGGAGAATCAGTACAAAACAACATGTACTTACATGTGTTGTATTTCATTACTTGGATAAAACCCCGGATGCACAGTTATGGATGGAATGAGAACTACAATGATGATTATCATGATGAGTACTAGGCTTGGTGTCAACCAGTCCCCTCGTTGGAGTTTCAAGGCTGAGAGTCGCCTTACATGCTATTGTTATGTTTTGAGACTTTGTAATGAATATTTATTCGCTTGTGTAATAAGCACCGAGATGATAATTTTAGCTATTTGTCAGCTTATGTGTGTGACATTCTAGGGCGCACATAAGATATTTAAGTATCCACTTTTGTTCTTAAAACCGGGTGTGACAAAAACATAGCAAAGATGGTTTCCTACCCCTCCCCCAAAAAGATGCTTTCCTACTTAACCAATTTAACATTTGATCCAGCATGGTGATTGTACTGGCATCTGTGTTTGGCACTTCCACCTCTTGGGTGGAGAACTGTACAAAACAACTCATGAGCTATAAAAGTTGTAATTACTGATCAAAGTATTACAAAGCAACACATATATTCTTTCACTTCACCTGGTTTATTGGCCGGTCCAGCTGCTCTTCTTTAGTATATTCAACCTCTGGATTTAGTGAAGTAGCTTGTTGAGCAGCCTCCTGAGCTTCTTTTTTGCAGTTGTGCTTGTGTATTTGCAGCAAGTTTTTTAAGCCTCTACAGAAGTGAAGCCCATACTCTTGTATAAAATAGAAATGGATAAATCAGTAATCTTGTAATATAACTTCTGCAACTACACTCTAATAGTCCCTAGTTTACTTCTCACTAATATCTTAGTCCACATTAAAATACATTAATATCGTTTAATATATGTTAATCATATGTTAATAGCATCATTAAGAAACATATGATTTGGAAACACAAATAGAATATGTATCTAGTTTTTGCATCTAGGTCGGTCTAGACTCCATTGTAGGCAATCAAACACTTTGAAGTTGCATCCAAACCCTAGTATATACAAGTAACCAAACAAGCTATGAGTAATAATCTTGTTCTAGTTGTTGTATGCATAGAAGGTTTGAGTGGCCAGCCATGCAAAGATTCCACAAAAGTTAAATTTCTTATTACAACATAAAAGTAATACTACCTCTGTTCTAAATTATATGATGTTTAGGTTTTTCTAGATACATTCCTTTAACTATTTATCGAGATATAGTGTATAGGCAAGTGTTATCAATTAATATAATTTGGAACGAAGACCTCGCCACCACGGAGCGCCACAGTCTTCCTACTACGAAGTTAGTGACATTGATTGACCCATTCTTTTAATTTCTCATACCATACCTTACAAAGTGGTTTCCTTGGGTAAGAACGGAGATGAAGTACGTCCCTTGCATGCTTCTTAATCTGGTAGATTAGGTCGAGCTTGTGATGAGGGCCAAGAGGAGGATCTTTCGCATTGCTAATTCGACAAGTCTTTCTTTCCCCTACTTTGTAAGCCAACAAGGGATATCGACGGGATTTCTACATATAGTACTCACAAGAATTGCCACAATATGGTAGGAGAAAAGAAAGACTAGTTCGGTTTTGGATCAATAACTAATAAAATAAAAAGAAATGCATTTTTATTTTTAAATAAAGAATAAATCATGTATATCTAAACAACCTTTTCATAAATCTACTGAAAAATCTTACTGTTTTTTTTATTATCGTTTGGTAAACATTTCAAACTACGACTCTCAATGACTCTTTAAATGTTTAGTTTCAAGAATAAAGTATAAGTACATGTGTCTTGAATGTATTTATAATGTTTATTTTAAATTTATATCTAGCACTTTTGTTTTCTATTTGTAGTCACTTTGGGTGTGTTCAGATACATAAAAATTGGCACTGTAGCGAACTGAAAAGCACTTTACATTTTTCGTTTGTTTGTGGTAAATATTATCCTGTCATGGGGTAACTAGACTCAAAAAGAATCGCCTCAAGCAAAGATACATCTAAACTGTACAATTATTTATTTTGTTTACCTACATTTTATACTCTAGACATGCATCTTTTGGTGTATTTAATGTTTTGATGTGATGAAAATTTTGAAAATTTTGGAGAAAAGTTAGGCCTCTAAACACACCCTTTATTGAACATATGTCTTTATTACTTGTCACAAACCAGATTGATCCGGCGTGACATGTGTGACAGCGCCCTTGAGGGGCGGCGCTTTCGGAGGGGGGGGCGGGCAGCGGCGGCTGCCGCGTCAAGGCGCATGGGGGGGAGAGGGAGGAGTTGGGGATAAATTTTCTTTATTTGCTTGTTGCCCCTGAAAGATTATGACCCCTTACTTTTATAGCCCGGCTAGTGGGACTTGTATCGCAAGCAATCTCTCTAAAAGGTTTCCTTATAGATTGGAATACCTTTTTACAAGCATATCCTATTTATTTTTCTAATAATGGTCTTCCTTATAGATGGAATATCCCCTTGCACACCAAAAGACTAAGATAATCCTAGTGAATTTCCTTCTTTATTTCTGAATTAATTGTCAAAGAGTCCGCGGGAAGGGAGGCGGAGGCGGAGCGGCGCGCGCCGCCGCCGGCGATTACCGGCGCCCCTCAGGCCTCGTGGGTCTGTCCTTCTGGGCCCTATCTCCCGGGTCATAACATTACTGTACTTTCAATAGGTCCTCAAAAGTGCAAACTTCAGCTGGTACCCTCAAGTTGTATGTTGCGCATAAAATAGTTTTTAGTCTCTCACTTCCTTTTCATGCCGCACACCGTTCTGGTTGAAAGTTATTTCAATTGAAACTTTTGAATTGAATCCCAACTTTGAGAGCTTAAAATATAGAGGTGTCAAATTGTTTTGAAATTTACTAAACTTAACCAAAACTTTCTAAACACATTTTGACATCAGTTACCATATTTTGGGAAGGTTGCAAACCAAATGAGTGCAGAGCATGAATACATTCAACATTAATGCATATTGCATTCATGCTTGTTAAGAATTCATATTTTTGCTAAGAAAAGTTTTTAGATAATGACTAGAATGTTTTAAGAAATTCTAGATTTTTCTAGACGATTTTCTTATTTTCAGCAACATCACTTGTTTTGGAGCTTCTAGAGATAATCCCATGGACTCTATTTATTTGGATTTGGATTCTCTCTATCCAAAATTATCTTTGCCATATTTCTCAGAATTTGTGGAAATTGAGAGCCATTTTTATGGCTTAAATACCTTGTCATGTATTTGCCAATATTTTTAATTAAAAATCAACAAAATTGCCACTAAAATCACTTCAAATCAGTTGTATAGTTAATTTAAATGATTTTGAAAAATATAAAGGTAAGATATTAATTTCAAAGTTTGAAAAGGAAAAATAAACTCTGCCCCATAAAAAAAAGTTTCTCTCACTACTCAAGAAGTCAATAATTTTATTTTGACCAAATATGTCAAACAAACACTAATATTCATGCAGCATAATTAACATAATTAGATTAATTACCAAATATATTTCTATAGTAGATGTATTTAAGGATTCAAATAGCGTTAATACTTTTCATAAATCTAGTTAAATGTCTTATAGGCTATTTCTAGATATATACAGCAAAAACTGCTAGAAAGTCAAGACATCTTATAATTTGAAGTTGAGAGACTAGGTAAGAGCAAGGCCTTTTAACTTGTGATCAAGGCCAAAGTTTTAATTTCTCATGCAAAAGGAAATTACATTTGTTACTAGTCCTACACATAGAAACACGCATGATACATGATTTCCTAATTGTTGCGTAGCTGCCAAAGCCATTTATTGGACAGATGATAAGGAAATGAAAAAAAAAACATGTGGAGTTTAGAGCATCTTCATACATACATAAATAAAAATTTAGAAAACAATCTAAAAATCAGAGTTTAAAGAAAGTTGCAATCTCTTCCCCACTCTAATAAAACCAGTATTCTCATTTTCCACTAGTTTAATAAAGTTTGATTACCATGACAACTTACTAGGTGATGTTTTTTTTTCTTCTGATGGTAAAATAAGTGTCCTTTCTGAACAGAATTAGCAGTTTTTTTTTTTTTTTTTTTTTTGAGCTCAAGCAGTTTTTTTTTTTTTTTTAGCAGCATTGGCATCTTCTCGAGTCGGCTCGTTTCTTGAAGCCCAATCCGAACGGCTTCCGTGCTCTGACAGCCCACTCCAACCGTCCAACGCCGCACTCTGGCCCATCTCATCGGCAACAAAACTAGACACGGCGGCGCAAGCCCCCCTCTCTAGCCCGCAGTCTTACGGACGCACACGCATCACCCACAAGCGCTCGCAGGAGACCAAACCCTAGCTTTTGCGGCGGCGTCTGCGGCGGCGGAGAGGAGAAGATGATCTACGACGTGAACTCCCCGCTCTTCCGCTCCTTCCTCAGCCAGAAGGGCGGCGCCGACAAGAGGGTGTGTGCGCTCGCCCCCGCTTTCTCCTCTCACGAAGTCAATAAAACCCTAGCCTGCCACCGTCGCTTTGTAATTGTTTGGTCGCGCTGTTACGTTCTTGTTCGTGCTTCGTTCTATTGTGACGGACTCACGGGAGACAGCGTGCTTGGTATTGCGTTTGAAGCCTACTGCACGAATTAGTAGAAGTGGCTTTGCACGAATTAGGGGAAATTGTTTTCTATGAACAGTGGAGGGAGGCTGCGGACGGTAGTGCTTTTATCCTGTGTTGTTCCGTTTGTGCTACGTTTCGGAGATTTTTATGCATGGAGTCGAAGATATGAAGTTCCACTAGCTCCTCTGAGTTTGAGTTTGAAGATTCTGTTGGTGTTGATGATGCTATGATGAGATTTTTGTTCTGCTCGTTAAGGTTTATGTACCAGAGGAAGCCTGATATCACACTGCTCAGTTGTTTGCATTCCGCCCGTTCCCATACCAGAGGAAATGTGTGTGAGTCTGCTGATTTTGCTTCGTCGATTTGGCTCTGCTCATGGCACACATGTGAAGTGCTGGGTGCATTCTCGTCCTTTGTGATTTATGGTAGAATAGGTTGACCTTTTAATTGTTGTATTAGAGTCTGCCAGTGAGAAGACTTTTGGGTTTATTATATACAGAAATGACTGCTTGGCAGAGCTCCAGCTCCACTGAAACCATCTTGGAGCATGGCACTTTTAGCCCCAGGAAATCTTGGATCTGGAGCTGGTGCAATTACTTGACTCATTTCATCTATAGTTTAGACTAAATATAAATGTTTAAATAACTTTTTTAATTTAGTTTACAAGTTGCAGATCCAACATGAATGCTGGAGCTGGATCTATGCCAAACAGGGCCATCGTGTAGTGTGGAAGGGGTCATTTAGCCCATGATCTATGCCAAACAGAGGAACAACAAAGCGGACGCCTGACACTTCTCACTTCCTCCTCTTGCCCTCACTCGCGACCGTGGTAAAGGCCTTGCACGGTCGATTTCCTGCGCCGGCGGGCATATCTACTTATTGTGCCCTCACAATTCTAGTGCCCTCGATTTCCCATGGACGCGTCTTTTGGCGTCCTTCCTTCTCTTGCGACTGGCATCTGGCATTCGCAGCGGGGCTGTAGGTGTCTGCCCGACGCCAAACTACTTCTAGGCGACGCCTCACTTGATTAGGTCGACGCCATACGAGTGCTGGACGGCGCCGCCAAACGACCAGGCCCAAGTAAGATGAAGCTAGGGAACATCAAGGTTGATAATCATGCTTTAGGATTGGCTCGTGATTGTAAAGCTTAAGTTGGAACTAAGGCCTCAACACAGTTTTGAACATGTATATCAATTGCCAAATCAGCCCTACCAAATCAATATTGTTTGGATCTGTCTTGCTTACATAGGCCACATCTTTATATTGTAGATGATCTTAACCTCCAGTTATGTTGGAGCCATTGTATGCATTGGAGCCTGTTACCTTATACTGAACATCATTCATTATCCATTGTCCTTATACGAACATCATTCACCTATTAATGACTTCTGAAACTATACATGTATTTCAACTTGTGGAGCACATTTATGTGACCTAATATTCGGATGCTTCTGTAGCTATGCTGATTTACATTTGTGAGAAGCAACAAACTTTGCAATGAATAGAGTTTTCTGTTTTGAGCAGACATCTGGTGGTCCAGACAGTACAATGCAATTAAGGGTTTCATTATAAACTTTATCTCTGGCTAAGTTATTTGTTCTTGCGTGATCCTATCTTTTCATTTTAATGAATAGGTATTATCTTTTTTTTTTTTTTTTTCATTTGGCTGAATCAATCTTTTTTCTGGTATTTTAAAATCATTTACTGCTGCTAATGAGGTTTTTGTTTATTTATTTTTTCAATTGTCCTGACTCCTGAGACATGAACCTATGGTGTCTGTGTATTTCCTAAAGTAGATAATGATACTTGGTGTTTTGTTCATTCTGCAATGCACTCCTAATCAACCTAGTAGCAAGTAGCAACCAGTTATGGTGTATTAATTTTGGAATGCAATGAGGAACTATGAATGTTTATTGTGTCACTAAGAATTGTCAAAGAATGTAGTTAAATTTGTTTACATATGCACAAAAGTTGGTATGGGCCATCTGGTATAGTGCAACAGATGGTAGTGGTGGTAGTAGTAGTAGTAGTAGTAGTAGTAGTAGTAGTAACTGAAAATGTACAAACAAGTTAACACTTACGAAAACTTTAGTTTTGTGATGCCGCATATTCCATAGGAGGAGAATGCTTACTTATATGTTGTGTAAAATATAAATGTATATTCTAATCATCCAAACATATGTGAAAAAGTAATTGCATGCTTCGTTTTGGTAGCTTAAGTAGAAAGGAAATTATTGCACAATGAACAGCAGGTTCTGTAACATAAAACTGTACATCCAGAAGCAGTTTGGATGAGCGATTTAGTTCTGCTGCGTTAATTTTAATAACCAACTCCAGTCCAGTATAGATGCTGTCCATAATGTGTTTTCAGTCAGTATCTTCAGAACTGCAGCCAGGAGTGTTTTATTGCTTCAGTAAAATTTTTGTTTTGTTTTCAAAGAAACGTCATAGTTGTGTTTTTTTCTTTATCTTTTTACCTGTTCAAGAAAAAATGATTATGTTCTTTTCAGGTGTTTTAAAATTATTTGCCACTGTTAATAAGGCTTCTGTTTATTATTTCAGTTGTCCCAAGACATGAATTTAGTGTTTCTTAAAGCCATTAAAAAATCCTTAAGTTTCTTAAAGCAATTAAAAAATCCTTAAATTTCGTAAAAAGCAATTCACCCTTAAGCCCTTCTAATCAACTTAGCAGCAACCAGGAATGTTTTATTACTTTCAGTAAAAATGTTAAAGAATGCAGTTAAATTTGGCACAAAACCAAGTTATGGACCACTTAGATAGTCCAACAGATGTATGCTACGTACAGGGCTTTCAGTAGACAATGCTCACTTACTCCACTTATAGGTGGATGGATGCTAATCACTTAATTTCTGTGAAAGTTATTGTTTGGTTTGTTATGGTAACTAAAATTAATTGAAAGGAAATAATTGTGCATTGAACCAGCAAGTCCAAAAGAAGTTTCCATTGAGCGATGTGGTTCTGCTGCATGAATTGTAACACCAAGTCACCAACTCTGGTCCAATATAGATGCCTATCCTGTAACGTGTTTTCAAACAACATTTTTAAGACTGCAACAAGGTTCTTGTAACACTCTTTTTAATTTAATAAAATCATCTTGTAGGGGCTCTGGGTCAGGCCCCTCTAGTTTCATCAAAATAATAATAATATAATAATCAAAAGTACTGTCACGTCAATTAGAATGATACCTCTAGTGCACATTTATATTTGAAGTTGATTATTGCTGTGCAATTTTGATTTTAGTATTCCTTCCAGTAATAACTTAATTGATCTGTGTCTTGCTTGCTCCTTATGATGACAGGAAAATGGAGGAGCATAAACCAAAGGAGCAGAGGCCCAAGGCCAGCGAGAACAAGCCTGTGATGAACGAATAAATATCTCCAGAAACTGCGTTCAATGGCAATCAAATTATATGTCCGTTTGTTCTGTTTAGCTTAAAATCAACGCTTCCAATAATCTTAGTGGTGTATTAGTTCCTCCTTATAGTGTTAATTGCAATGTTTGAACGAGGCAACAGTGCAACGGACATGAAACTTGAACTACCTATGAGATTATTACCATCAATTTGAGACATCTATGATTGACAACTTTTGAGCAGCCCTCCTGTTATTGTGGTTGGTACAAAATTGTGGGGGGTGCCACCATGTTTCATGCTTGCTCTTCCACCTTCCTTCCTGTAGCCTCCAACTTTATATAGTATCTATATCTACTGGAGGTAGGGAAGTGGAAAGTAGTTCATAGGACGGATCTCTGGCTGTTGCATGGTATGGAAATCCATAATTTTGTGTTGATTTCAGGGAATCATTGTCTGATTTGTTTTGGCTCCCCAAAATTTGCGCTGCTGCTGTCCTTTTTGGTGTTGCTGTGGCATGTGAAGCCAGAAAGCTTGGATACCGGTTTGGCTGTTGCTCTAGCTACTGTTGTTGGGTTGTCGTCTGCCTTGATCTTGTATGGTTGGTACTATTGTTCTTGCAAGCAAAGGTGAAGAACTGGAGTGCTGGACTGGTGTGTGAGAACTGAACATTACCCACCGAAGGGTTGAGTTCACGTTCAGAAAGTCATATCTTCGTCATGCCATTCTTGTGCTGCATGGCTAAGGGCATGTTTGGATGGAGGGACTAGAGACTAATAGGGACTAAAAATTAATCCCCAAATTCTTCCAAGAGTCTAGTGAAATTGAGACTAATGGGACTAAAAATTAGTCCCTAGTCCCCATGTTTGGTTATTTAGGGACTAAATGAGACTAAAAATTAGTCTCTAGGGTCTGTTTGGTTCCCATGGGACTAGGGATTAATTTTTAGTCTCATTTAAAACATGTTTAGTTCAGTTAACTAATGAGGACTAGAGTCGACTGGTGACTAACAAGAGTTCAAAGCACAAATGAGTTGATGACAAGAGCACAGACTAGTTTCAATTAGACTCTCAAGAGGGGCTAATGAACTAGGGACTAGTTGAGACTAAAAATTAGTCCATTAGTCTGGTTGTTGGATAAATTAGGGAATAATTGAGACTAAAATTAGTCCCTAGTCCCTGTAGGAACCAAACACGGCCCTAGTCTCTAGTCTCATGGGAACCAAACAGGCCCTAAAGTTACTGAATCCTAAAAAGCTTGTGCTGTTGTGTTGCACGGTAAAAATACTGAACAACAGCCTGTCGGTAGAAATAGCCTTGCAGTTGTTTGATGTGAAGCCGTAACGCCAATAATTTGAGGTGACCTTTGATCGCCCGCCTGTCCTCTTCATCCGCCCAGTCCCAGAGGAGCTTCACAGGCTGTTTGGTTGTTCAGTGAGTTTGGTGATTGAGCCCATTGCATGATCTGTCTGGTCAGGTAAATTATGAGTCGGTTTAGACTTAGAACTCCATCAGTAGTCACATACAGTACTGTTTTGGGGATCTTCCGACCTGGTCCATTTCATGCACTTCACAATGGACGTGTTTGGTTCCCTTCTCTAATTTTGTGGCCTGCATCCGACAGTCCTGGTTGCAGCTGGCCAGGCCAGGAGCGTGCAATGAAGCCTTGTTTGGTTGGCAGCACTTCCAGGGCCAGGCTGAATGGAGCTGGCGTTTGGTTGCCTGGATGCACATGCAGATGCAAAGTTTAAATGCAACCATGGCTGTTTGGTTGCCTGAATAAAAAGAAGTATACTCATCACTTGCATGAAATGGTGAGGTTACCACCAACATACAGTACACAGTGCACAATCAAACAGTTCATTCCACAATCTGATGACCACAACATTCCTAGAAATAAAACATGTCCTAATTAGCCATTCCAGCACCACAACATTCCAGCCATGCTTACATGATCTTCCAAAGTAAAACTACAACTAAAATGAGAATTACAATTGCAAGCAAACAAATAATTCCATCTTTGAACCGAGAAATTCTTTCATTCCTCACAGGCAGGAGAGGTATTTCTTGAGCTGCATGCTGTCCGCGATCGAATGCTGCACAAGCCTCCTCCCTTGACTTGTATTTCTTGTAGATAGCTCCTTCAAACCCAAGCACCAAGGGTGCGCATTCCTCCCAGGTGTCAAAGACACCCGATTCGGCCCATATGTAACAGCATACTAGGTAGGCATTGTGCTATTCAATTGCAAAGTATTAGAACAGCAATAGTGCAAACATGAGAACAGAAATGAGGTGAAGTTGAAACCATGCCACATACCAGGAGGCATTGTTATATTCAATTGCAAAGTATGGTCACAAATAGTGCAAAGCATTAGAATAAAAATCAAAAACCAGTTAGCATAAAAACATAATGTGCTCAGCTCATGCATGCAGTGCTCAAGTTTCTTTCATAACAGGCAATTAAGTTGTGCAAACCAGAAAACAAAAATGAATGGTCACAAATAGTGCAAAGCATTAGAATAAAAAACCAAAAACCGTTAGCATAAAAACATAATGTGCTCAGCTCATGCATGCAAAGTGGACAAGTTTCTTTCATAACAGGCAATTGAGTTGTGCAAACCAAAAACAAAAATCAACAAGCGCTTATCATAGCATAGGATGTGCTCGGATCATGCATGCAATATCTTAGTTCAATCATAACAGGGCCTATGAGTTGTGCTCGAGACATTTCATCATTTGAGGCAAATAGAAGGTAGATAGAAGGCAAATATAAGACAAATATTGCATCACTTTATAGGCAGTTTAAAATTCCATTACATCATTGGCAAATACTGTGGATCGGGTCTCATCGGATCATCCCATCATCACATAGATTCATCTACCACATCATCTTCTAACACCCGGACTACCACATCATCTTCTAACACACGGACCTAAACCACATAACCTAACATGACCCAACTACCTACTGAGAGACAATATCCTATCTCTGTCCAAAAGAATTGGAGCAAAGTGTTGCAAGCTCCAGTTAGAACTGCTCTGCACAAAAAGAGGCCGCACAAAAGGAGGAAGCGACAAGCCATGTCCTCGACCACAAGAGAAGCCGGTGGCTTCACTCCACAAAAGAGAGACCCGGTCGGTAAGCATGTACAAGCATCTACGGTAGTAGTGCTTGGCAAGCCGTCCTAAGCCATAGGACACGGTGTCCATCGATCATCTTGACAAAAGCCTCACTCGGGCCTTGTTGTCGGCCAAATGGGAGTAAGCACAAAGGAGGGCCTCCTCGGTAAACCCGAGCACGTACATCACGGCACCATAGAGGTCCGGGTTCAACACCTCAACCTTGGTCTCACGAATGGCGGCAGCAACATCCTTCACAAAGATCGGTCATACCGGAGAAGACAACACGATCCTCCTCGGAAAGGAGAGACCTCTTCCTCTTCTTGTCCTCTCTTGGCTCATCGGCCATCTCCTTGGGCACATTAGCAAACAGGCTTGGCATGCTCCTCCATCCCCTTTGCCGCCTTCTCCCTCATCATATGGCTCACTCTTCACATCACTTGTCATAAAACAGAGAAAGGGCTGCCTAAAGCTTCATTAGAACCCATTGCATACTTGCAGGTTGCCAAAAGTTGTTCCCAAAAATGGTTTCCATCTCCTTGTAGTTCACAATAGGACTATTAAGAATTCAAAGATCCTTAGGGTGATCCTAAATTTAGGGATATAGTAAACAAGAGAGGATTAGTTAACGTAAGAGGAATAGTAAACGAGGGAAAGGAATTAGTCATCTAGGCACAACGGACCTTGATGTGACCGAGATAGTGCTCCTCTTCCAGGCTAATCATGCACACATCTTCAACCCACTGGGCACCACTCAACTCCCTCAGCTTGGACACTTTCACCCATCTCTGCCTCCACTTCCTCGGGTGGTTATACACCTGATTTCCCGGTTACTTCCACACCGGTGAACTCGGGCGGCAACTTTGCAACCCGGTTCAAGTGCACTTCCTTAAATCCTTTGTCGGGTTCTCACCCCGTCTCAATCAAGCGGCACATGCGCCTCAACACAAAGGCTGACATTGCACTTGTCCAACGCATTGCACCCCTAGTGCGCCGGGTCACCACTCTCTTGAGCTCACGGACCCCATGGTGACTTGCCCAGCACCCACAGCACCCATCGCATCCAAGTTGATGATCACAGAACCCTCCTCCAGGTCAACCCTCGGCACCTGATGAGCCATCCCCTAAATTACCAGCCACGGTTGCCTCGATGGGCTGAATAGTTACCATGGTCATCATCATAGCATAGAAAAAAGAAGTAGGATTGAACAATCATTGCACAACTCATTGCCATAATCGGTAAACATGCATGGTTATCATCATAGCACGAAAAAAAAGTAGGACTGAACCATCATTGCTCAATACATAGCCTCGCTCTAAAAGTTAAGGAAAACAAGAATAGATCATTGCACAATTCTTAGCCTCAGTCAACAAATGAGAGATGGTTCGGATAATCAACATCATCATAGCACATGTCCTTAGCCTAACAGAATACAAAAATAGTTTATTACATCATCACAAAGACATGTGGGTAGGCTCGGCTAACATGACATCAAGTTCTACACATGATAGTGGCCCCTATTGTTCCACATTTGATTAGCAATGTCATCCCTTCTAAGTACCATTGCTTGGTTATCGGGCACTTCCTCATTAGCTAGAGCATTGGAAGTATTAGGTTCCCAAGTAGCGAAAGATCGGGGAAGACTTCATCTTCGCCATGGCCAACTATCCAATTGTGAATGATGCAACATGCAAGCACTAATTTGACTTGTGTCTTGTAGGGGTGGAAAGGTTTGTTGTCTAGAATACGGAACCGATTCTTTAAAGCCCCAAAAGCCCTCTCAATCACACCCTTAGACTTGAATGTCTCAAGTTGAACAACTCTTTCTTATTGGTTGGAGGATTTCTTCCGTATTCTTTCAAGTGGTACCTAGTGCCTCGAAAGGGTGGCATGAATCCAAATCCACATGCATACCCGGCATCAACTAGGTAGAATTTACCTAACAATTAATTAGGGTGATCACATAATTAGTTAAGGCTAAGAAGTGGAAGGGTTTTTGTTAAATCCTAAATGAGTCAGGTGACAAGTACCTTGAGCAACCCTTAACCCATCATCCCTCTCTATAGCATCTCCAAGAATTAGAGCATCATGTGCCGATCCCTCCCATCCGGCCAAGACATAGGTGAATCTCGGATCGAAGTCAACCTAACCAGAAGCACATTTTGAGTAGGATATGGCTTCCCTACCCCTAAAGGCTTCGAGATCTTGGTAGCACCCTAGCATGGACATGAGTACCATCTATTGCACCAATGCAATCCTACAATGTAACATCAATTAAAATTACGGTGTGTTCATTAATACACGGGACTATATGTTAACCTCACACACATTTTATTACCTTAAGGTATGGATACCACCTTTGGCAATTCCCCGATTTTGAGTGGTGTCTCATTTGATGGTGGCCTGATCATCTCTCCCTAAGCTCTCCAATAGCATATAGCACCTCCCTAAAATACCTCTTGACGGTTTCCATGGACCTCCTAAAGTTACGATGGATGACTCTAAACCTTTGGTTATGCCCAACAACATGGAGGAACATGGCAACTTGTTCCTCCACGAGCTGTTTATGGTGTCCCTAAGCAAGTTTACGTCCCTCGGTAGGTTACATAAGTTGAAGAAGGGAGCTCTACGCATACGCAACATGCTAACACATTCTATGTCATTGCAATTGTAAATTTTGTTAAGGTTGGCCTGCCGTTCCTGATCCATGACACTCATTGGGCCATATGTGATACGAGGCCGTGAATTATGAGCCACCCTTAGCCTACTCATGAAGTAGGCATAAATACTTGACACAAAAGCGGCGGCTTTGATCACCAACATGCGTCTCACCTTTCCGGGGTTCATCTACCGAGCAAAACCATGCAAAGCATGTCTCGGAAAAAAGGGACAACAATATCTAAGCACCGATCATGGTAAACATCACTACAATAGAATCAAAGCATCATCACCTAACACAAGTGCTCAGACATAGCAAATTTGCTTAATAAAAATCCATCACTAGCTAAGGACATGTGCTCAGATTTATTGGATGTAAATGGACATCATCGGCTAAGAAGAGTGTGCTCAACTATCATAAAAAAAAAAATCATCATAGGCTAATTCAAGAGCTCGGTTGCATCCACAACAAGGTTTCCGCAATCACGAGAAAGAACAATCATCACAAAGCATGTAAGCCAAGTAGCATTGACATGAAGGGAAGGGAAATTGCAATTTGGTTACCGCAAGATCTTGAACACGCAGAGGGGGGGAATACGAAAACCGGAAGGAGGGCAAGGAGATCGGCCAGATCTATACATGAAAACAAGCATTAGTAACCATATATTACCGGATCTACAAAATAGAATGGAGCTTAGGGGGTAGGAACTTGCCTCGTTTACCTCCAACCAAAGGCAAAACACAAATCAACCTCTGCAGAGCAAAGACTAGGGTTAGAACGGGACACAAACAGCACCAACGCATAAAAATTTTTCGAGATCTAGGGGTCGTGGTGGATTACCTGCACTGTAGGCCACGAAACCCTAGCAAATCGAGATCCAACACTGCACAAATCAACCACAATTTGGGGCAAGGGTTAGGATTAACACCTCGCTACGACCAACACCGTACAAATCAACCCTAGCAAATCAAGGAGGGAAAGAAGGAGATGCCCGACCGCTACCTCCTCCGTAGAAGGTTCGAGAGGAAGCACGAACGGAGCTCGGGGAGGACAGAGGATGGCGAAGAAGAGGATGGAGTGAGTGAGGCGGCACCGGTGAAGATATAGCATGAGCCATGGCGGGAAAAGGGGCGGTGACGATAGGGTTCGCGCGGCTGCGGCGCCCGGTAAGGCCAAGCCTTCGCGCCCCGCTGGGCGCCCAAGATTTTGAGCTCCCGCCGCGCCTTGGCTCGCCGGCGCCTTACACGCAGAAAAACGGAAGGCCATGGCGTTTCTCGATGATGCAGGCCGGGGGAAGTGGAAAAGCACGACGGGAGCCAAAGGGCCGGCGCCCGAGCAACCAAACGCACTTGTGTTGCATCCCGTGGGCCGGATGGGCCATATTCAGAAACCAAACGCATCCAATGCGATGTTGAGAGAATCGTCGCGGTGGCGGACTCGGATGTGTTGTTCTTCGTCATGGCTTTGGATCTCATGGCAAGTACATGTACAAAGGTTCAAGCGTTATTCTCCGTCGTACTCGTACCCAACAATCTTACCATATTATCCACATGTTTACGCCCAAAGACCAAAGTAAACAGCCATGTTTTGGGCAATCGATGAGGCAAGGCACATACACTACGGTGGTAGCGGGTCGAGCAACAGGAGACTCTAGGATTGATACGGCCACCGCCACCACGCGTAGTGGCTGGTCCCCGGCGGCACCCGGCGGGCCTCGCCTCGGCGAGGAGTAGCGGCAGTCGCACGGGCGGCGTCCCGCGGGCAACACAAAGGATGGCGTTTGGAGGGTTGCCGGCGAAGCTGCGCCGCCGGCTGC
This sequence comes from Hyparrhenia diplandra, assembly GCA_015847255.1. Lineage (NCBI taxonomy): Eukaryota > Viridiplantae > Streptophyta > Magnoliopsida > Poales > Poaceae > Hyparrhenia > Hyparrhenia diplandra. The sequence continues at coordinate 645,860 of JADLZK010000644.1, read as the reverse complement.
GCAGATCTGAGCCGGGGCGAACCGGCGATGAGTAAACGTCGAAAAGGGAAGGAAGGGGAGATTTATTACTACGATTACTACTCTCACGTCCCGCGGTCGCGAGTCTCAAGAAAAAGGGTCCGTGGTAGATGGTCGCCTCGAGACCAATCAATCTTTTGGTCGAATAGATGCATGATTGGATGATTTAGGCACTATGGTTTAGGGTCGCTGCAGATTAAGGTTAGTCATGTGCGGTGTTTCGACAAAGAATTTATTCGTGGTCATTTTTCCTTTACTGGCAAAGTAAAAGCAAAGGAAACTAGCAAATCCTTTATCACTTCGTCTACGCCACGTAAGTCCACGATGGGGTTTGTTTGCCCCGAGCGGATTCTCATAGAGTAGCTCTCGGTGACAACTAATTCTCTACTAATTGAAAGCTTAGAACCTTTAAGCATGACCCAAAATCTAGCATTAATAGACGGAAGGGCTCCCCACACCACCGCTCTTGTAGAAACTACCGCCGCCCTTCCCTCCCTCGTTTGTCGCTGGCGGGCCTTCGGAAGCTAGGCGGCCGGTGAGGAAGGGCGACAACGGGCATTCGACCGGAGGTGGGGATGGCGCAAGGGCCCTTGGTCGGGCGGCGCGTCGGGCTCCAACAACGTGCATCGGTCCGTCGTGGGCGGATCCGGACTCCTCGCCACCGGTCGGTCGGCGGTGAGGCGCGGAGTCCGGTCTCAGAGGTCTCGGCGATGGTGGCGGCGGTCGGTCGGTCGCGACACCTTGTTGCGAACTGCAAAGCAAAGCAGACGCGGTGTTGGTCGCGACGCGACCGTAATGGCCACGTGTGGGGTGGCCTTGTCGGCGGGTTTCAGCACGCGGCAAGGCGGTTCTTAGCGCTTGAGGCACGACGGCGGCCCGCCCGCCCCTAGAGGGCTCACGTGGCTACGGTCTAGTTTGCGGGATAAGCGTGCATCTGGGATGGAGATTCTCTGCGAAAGCCTTGATAATGACAATGGTGCCTTTGGGCGCCGTTCTTCCCGTTGGGGTGTCATCATGGAGCCCTATTTGACGGGTTTTTCTTGGGTGAAAACCTTGTCCATTCTGGATGGCGGCAGCGGCGCCATTGGTGTCATCACCTCCTGGCGTCCTTTCTAGGGACCTATCTCAGCCCGTGGCATTCCCAGTGACCAGTGCTCGGTTAGTCCGCGATGGCAACAAGCTGAGGATTCAGGTTTTGCAGTGTCCATGATGGAGGAAAGCGGTCAAGAGGAGAGCATTGGTGTGGCGGTCGGAGGGCCCCGCAAAGCGCTGGCGAGTTGCTTCCATAAATTGGTGTGGGCGTATGTGGCACCCACGAAAATGGCGAGGAGGTCGGCACGGGAGATAGTGGTCAACGATTTGCGTTGTCGAAGTGACCAAATGGTTTGACGGATGGTCCTACAAGAATGAGATTTTATAACTAAAATCTAGAGGACTCTTGTGACACTTCTACTATTGAGATAGCTAGGTTGATGAAATCTAAAGTGTGTGCGCTCATGGTGTAATGATGAATAGATATATGCATTGTTTGATGTGCATAAGATTGAGATATTAATATATTCTATTTTCTTAAAAAAGAAATGAACTAAGAGAAGTGAAAAAATAATCTTTTCTGATTTGGTGAAGTGATTCTCTATCCTAATTTTGAGAGTTTATGCTAATATAAAAGAGTCAAAGAGAATGGCTGAAGAATGAGAGATCATAGCTCTGCCAAACGGACCCTAAATATTTACATAATCGGTTTCATCAATCAATTTCGAATTCGTTCGTTTCCATGCACATCAATCATCAAGTATAATATATAATAATATATATGCACAGATTATTGCAATCAAGGTGCGATCATCATCAATCGGACACGGACTCACCCATTAAACCCCATCCTTTTCATGCGGGTACTGTACTCCCCTGCATAATCCACGAAAAGTTGACAAACGCACACGTAAAACCCTAGCGAGTAGCGACTCTAGCCTCTGCTTTTAGTTGGGATCCAACCTTTCACAGCGCCCAAAGTAAACCACCGGCATTATGGCCCTGATTGTGCAGTGTCACCGCCGGCCGGTTCGTGCTCATTTATATATTTCCAAATCGCACGATAAGTTGGTCGTCATGGTGAGGCACTGAGGGATAGGACTGCCCATGTGTTTCCATGGTACTGGACTGTGCCCTCCCGCCCTGTTTAGATCCCAAAATCCTCCCAAATTCTACCATGCAAAAAGAAGATTCTCCGTCACATCCGTCGGCCGGCATCATGTATGGAAAGACGAAATATAGGTAAAAAATTAAAATAATTACACAGTTTAGATATACATTGCGAGACGATTCTTTTAAGCCTAGTTACGCCATGGTAGGATAATATTTATCACTAACAAACGAAACGTCTTCAGTGTATGATGTGATCCATCCAAAATTTTGCACCAACTTTGTACCTTGGCAGCTTGATGGCATATACCATAGCAGTAGACTAGTAGTAGAAGATGAAGAGCCTACAGTCGAAAGGACGACGAGGCCTGTGTTGACTGTGGAGCCGGTGCCGGCTTTATGGAAAATCTTGACAAATGATTACTGCCGAGTGACGAGAGACAGCAAAAGCTGCCAATCAATTGGACCATCCTGTCTGTTTCTGTTGCAGTCTGTAAATGTTTTCACTTACAACTTTCTTTCATCATTCGTGCTCCTATATACTCCATCCGTTCCAAAATAAACGATGCTATGGGAGCGTCGTGCGGTCAAATTTTTCTCAACTTTGATTAAATTTGTAGAAAATACGCGCAACATTTAAATCTTCAAATAAATTTGTTAAAAAAACTAGACTTAAAGATCTTTCCGATGATACTATTTACTTAACATAAAAATTTATATATTTTAATATATAAATGCCGGTATTTTTTAAACGTTGTTGATATATTTTTAAGGGAGCGAGAAAGTCTTTTATTTTAGGACGTAGGAGTATATATAGAGAGGTGTTTGGCATTTTGTTTATTTTCTTACTATCCCTTATTTAGTTCCTATGTTTAGTAATTTAGAAATTAAATAAGACTAAAATTTATTCTCTAGTCTTGGAGACCAAACAAGCCCTAAATTGTGTGACGTCTAGCCCTAGATAACTTGACCCTTTTATGGGATCTGATCTGAAAAGGGATTTAACTTGAAAAGCTCGAAGGGAAGTTGAGTACAATTGTGTTGTTTTTGTCATACGAGTTGGTGTCCTGAATAGAAGAGTGGCGGCATGCTGGAGCTCCTTGGCCATCGAGCTACGCAACGCAAGCGAGCAAGGCAGCCTGCCCTCTGAAGCATGGCAAAAGGAAAAAGACGGAAAGCAAATAAGGGCAAAGAAAGGTAAGGTGAATTATAAGCCTAAAAATGCACGCTCGTCTTTGCTCCCCCGCCTCCCCATTTTCCCTTCTACACTTCCACTGTTTCACATCCAAACCTAACCTAATTTTCCAGCTGCCTTACTAATCGTCTGGATGTGCATTCGCTCCAATGGGGTTTTAGAAAGCCAGCCATCCATACCGTAGATAAGTCGGTTCAGCTGATACATAAGCCGGTTTATAAGTCGGCTTTATGAGATTCTGGCTAATAAGCTGGCGTTCTAGATGTGCGGCAGTTATTTTCATTTTTATGAAAAAAGAAAGAAGTTTTATGTTGAGAAAGAAAAGGAAATTTTATATACACAGGTCCGTGGTAATCAGAGCAATGGATTTCATAGTTGACAGTTGTATACAGAAATCCATATCACCTACGAATCACCGTTAAACCTCACCTACTTTATTTACCATCTCCTCCCTCTCCCATATCTCTCCTGCCCAAAGCGTCTTCTTCCCCAGACTCTCCCCAGCATCTCGCTCCATGCCAAAGCCCACCGCGGGCAGATCACAACACGCCATGCTCGGCCACCTGCTCCCGCGCGCCTCCATCCAACACCGGAGTGCACGCGCGCACGGCCCGGCGCGCAGCTAGTTAGCTGACTAGCTAGCGGACTAGCTAGCGAACAAACCCAGCAGCAACACACGTACGCCGCCGCGCGCCGACAACAACGCGATCTAGCTAAAAGATCACAGGAAGGAGCAAAGGTGTTGTGCCGAGGAAATCGACAAGACAATGGCTGAGGAGCAGGCCCAGCTGTGCTGTGCCACCGACGGCGGCGGCGGCGACAGCGCCAGCGCCAGCAAGCGCGACGCCGCCGCCATGCCGGTGGCGGTGGCCGTGTCGCTGTGCCTCCTCCACGACGCGCTCGGCGTCGCGCTGTTCCTCGCCTCCCACCCGCTCCACACCGTCTACCTCCTCTTCTTCGCGCGGGGCCTCCTTGCGCTGGCGGCCTTCTTCTGGCCGCTCCTCGTCTCCACGTCGCTGCTCCTCACCGTGCTCGCCACCGTCGGGCCGTACGTCGTCGGTGACTGGCCTGGGGTCAGGTCGTCCCTTGGCAGGACGTGTGGCATTGCCGTCGCCGCGCTCTGCACCGAGCTCCGGCCCGATGTCGGTGCCCCCGCCGGGCTGGTCGCGCAGCTCTGCTCCTTCGTCCTTGGCGCCACCGGCGACGCTGCCTCCGTTCTCCGCGTCGAGGAGATCATGGGTGAGCCCGCCTGCGACGTTATCACTGCAGCTTCTTGTTGCTTTGTGCCTGTGGAGGAGCAGGGCTTGTTGCTGTTTGGTGGTGAGGAGTGCAAGGAGCCTGCATTTGCGATCCCAGTAATGGATTGCAATGGTGACGGAGGCTTCTTGGATTATGTGAGTTTCGGTGATTTGAAGGACAGAATCGATGAGAAAGTTGTGATTTCCGAGGATATGAAGGGCGCTGATCCTTTGGCTGAGCAGTGTTGCTTCCCCAGAGACAGGGACACATCATTTGTGCAAGAAATGGAAGCAGAGGAAGAAGAAGAGAGTGGCATTCAGGGGCACACCATTGATGAGGTCAGCGATGGTGTTGAGGAGAAGAGATTGGAGTGTGACCTAGTGTCAGTAGAGATCAAGAAATCTGAGCCCGTGCAAGTATTGGAGATTAGGAAATGTCAGCCAATTCAAGCAATGGAGATCACAGAATTGCAGCCGCTGGAACCAATGGAGGCCAAGAAACTGGAGTTTGAGCCACTTGATGCAGTTAAGATCAAGACATGTGAGCCAGTGCAAGCAGTGCAGGTCACGAAGTTTGAGCCTGAAGAACCACCGGAGGTCAAGGAATGTGAGACAGTGCAGAAAGTACAGATCAGGAAATTGCAGCCCACACTGGAGATCAAGAAGTCTGAGCCAGTTGAATCAGTGGAAACTAAGAAAAATTGAGCTCGAGAAACCGCGTTCTTTGATTGCCCAGCGCATCAAACTATGGGAGGCACAAGTAGTATCTGGCAATGCCAAGCCATTTGTTGGGGAAAGGGAGGGAAATCCAGTGGAATTCAGTTTGAAGAATAAGTCAGCAGCCAAGTATGCAAAGAAATGCGTGCGATTTGAGGCTGATCCTTGTGCTGAGAAATGCGGAAGTGATCAGCATGCTCAAGTGTTGGCTGCTTCCACTGAAGACTGTGTCGAACAACAGCAAGAGCAAGAGTTTAAGGATGTCAAAGAGTGTATGCACCCGGAGACTGAAACTAGTGATGAATGCAGCCAAGACATGACGGCTGAAGAAATCACTCCTGCTGTCGTTGCACAGGCTGAGCAAGAGCTGCTGGAACAAGGCTGCAACGATGTGCAACCCTCTGAGCCAGATTTGCAAGAGCTGGAGTACGAGATCGCTCAACCTGATGAACAAGAAGTTGAAGAGATGGAGGAGGTGTACAATGACGTGACACAGTCTCCAGCCATGTGGAATGAGAGGGAGAGTCCACTGAAGTCGTCATCGATCGCCGGCAGAGTACACTCACGGACCTCGTCGGAGAACCTCGTCAGCGAGGGATCGCCGTCCCGGAAGGACAAGGAGTGGAAGAGGACGCTGGCGTGCAAGCTCTACGAGGAGCGCATGCAGCTCAGGCTGTGCCGCGACCGTGCCGTGGTGGAGGGCAGCGACAACATGGACATGCTCTGGGAGGCCTACGAGGTGGGCAGCAGCGGCGGCAACAAGGGCAGAGGCGGGAAGCGCAGCGGCAGCAAGGTGAAAGGCAGCACCGGCAAGGTAGAGGAAGCTCTTGAGGAAGGCGAGGAAGAAGACGAGGAGGAGGAGGAGGAGGAAGGTTCAGTGAGGCAGCTATGCTGCCTACAGGCCCTCAAGTTCTCCACCAGGAAGATGAACTTTGGAGGCGGCCGGCCGAGCTTGTCCAAGATCTCCAAGGTCCTCAAGAGGATGACTGCCTTGTCGAGGATGGGATCGTCGCGGCGCAAACAGTCTGAATGAAGGTCAGCTGTGTGGTGAAGGTGATCAATGGATGGATCTTCTTCTTGAATGTAGAACTGATGTGCTGTCACGGTACTTGTTGTGATGTTTTCAATTGCATCTCTTCTTTTTTCTAGTTTGTGTATATATGTGATATATATACCCAATGGTTTCAGTGAGGTTGGGGTAATTACAGGGCTGTCGCTTGACCTGCAGAATGTAATAAACCTTAATCCGGTGTGTGTAACTTTCGTGCTTTCAGTTAATGCTGGTGTGCCTGTGTCTCTATCAACAATTACAGTTTCAATGAAGACAAATGCAATCTATGTCTATCAGCTATACCTTGCTCTGTTTCCCTATTCTGACTTTTGAGCCATATACAATGACAGTTCATCCCAATGGCCAATCTTCAGCACATGATTTGTTCAGAGTCAGTGCTGAAAGGATTTGTTTTTCTTCAACCATAATCAATTGGCACTCGGCAGTACAACCAGCAAGCCACAGTGCTACGCCATTCTGCATAGGGCGTGCTGTATCGTGAAGTTTGTCCCTGCAATCTTGCGCGCAAAGTGAGTCTGGCAATTACATGTCCAATTTCTGCACTGAAGATACCTCCTCATGGCTTCCTGTGAAATTTCTGCATGCACGCCCGACGGCAATAATTGTGCAGCACGAAAAAGGGGCATCCGAGCAGGGGACCAATTTTGTTTTCCTTGAGCTTGGGCACTCGGCTAATCTTCTGTGCGCTGCAGTGCACCCCTCTTGCCTTGCTCTGCTTTTTGGGAGCAGGCTCTGATGCATGGAGACCTTTTCATTCGCTCACCGGTCCAAGCTCTGGGACCGGGAGGTGAGGACCAGGCCATACCTAGATGGTTAGCTTCTCAGGTGTGGAAGAACTGTTCTTGAGTTCGATTCTATCGGGGATGGATTTAGGCGCCTCTCATTTTCTTTCTTAATACAAAGCCCCTAATTCCTCCTAGGTTGGGTCTTTTTTTTTTTTTTTTTTTTGTGATGAATTGGACTAGTGGCTGGCAGTACTGTGGTCCGTGGACGTCTCGTGCACCAAACGTTATATATATATATACGTATATCATTTTCATTTCTTGATGGGCATTGCAAATTGACCGTAGTCCACAGCCAGTTGATCGAATGCAGGTTCTTCTGATTCATATTTTTTTTACTAAAAAGCCTCAGGTTTCCACTACTCACTTGGTACATGAATCGTCATTTTGCATCATGCATGCATCTAGTAGCTGAAGGTGACGACCCGAAATGACCGATGAACCACCTCAGGGCAGGAACCTAAGCATTTTTAATCTTTTTTTGTAGTTTGCATAATGTACCACTGGTTAAGTAAATACATTGCTATGTTACAATACGACTAGAACTCAGGTCTACTCAATTAGCTATGTTAAGTTGTGATTGGTTAGAGGATAACAACTTGGTTTAGCGTAGTATTCCAAACTACTAATGAGGAGGTGTTGACGAAACTGGGGCTTCACACCAACACACCGGGAGGGGCTTGAACGCCCACGAAGGTTGCGTACAACCTTGAAGCGGCCCGAGCACCGCAGCGTGGCGGCCCAAACCGATCTAGGGATCGGTGGGGCGCGTGGAGCTCGGTGACGGCCGGAAGAACCTCCAACGCACCTCGGGAAGACCCGGCGGGAGGGGCGACGCGCGGGTGCTCTAGGACCAGCGTGGCCGCCTAGAACGCCGACGAAGAACGCGGAGTTCGCCGCGAACAGCCAGGATAGAGGGTTGAGAGAAGAAGATGACCTACAAACGGGACAGGGAGGTAGATTGATTGTCGATTGGATGTAGATGGGATCAAATCGGCCATGAACCTCTTTATTATATAGAGGAGGATGGTCTTATCCTTTTAGGAAACCGTCCTTGGGCGTTTCAAGCATAAAAAACCGACCTAAACACGATCGGAAACAAATCGGTTCGGATCTCGTCACGGACACGGGCTGCGTCGGGGTGACCGGACGCCGCGATCGGCCTTGACCGGCCGCTCCGGCCGGCGGGTCCCGGGTCGAATTTCGAAAGGTCTGCGGCCGGCTCGCGGCGCGACCCGATCGGATCCCCGGACGGGCCGGACGGACCCATGGGTGCGTCCGGCCGATGGCCCGAAATTAGCTCGGTTCCGGCCGCTGACCGGACTTCGCGAGGGTTGACCGGGCGCTCCGGTCAACGCGTCCGATCGGTTTAACGAAAAGGTCCGCAAACCGTCGTGGGGCGCGACCCGCCGGGACGCTAGGACGGACGCAGGACCGGATGCGCCCAATGAAGTCCTGGTCGCATTCCGAGAGCCCTTTTTCGAACCTCCTCGAGAATTTGACTAAATGCGAAATTTGCGGTGACTTGGACCTCCAAAATATGGCTAAGTCCGGAATTTTACGATTGGGTTAGCTCTTCGAAAATATGGCTAAGTCCGGATTTTTACCGTGACTTAGACCACGCCATTTTTGGGTGTCAACAGGAGGAAATGAGGACCATCATCTACATGGAGTTGCAACCTGTTGTTGCTACCAAGAAGGAATAAGAACACTACTCCACCTGGTGGCAAGAAAAATATTGGTCTTGTTTGGATCCATGGGTTAGAGTTAGTTTAAACTAGTTGGAGCTCAACTAGCCTTAAAGTATCCAAACAGGAGGGTTAGATTGGGGTTAGTTACATCTAACCCAACCAAAAAAAACTAGCTCACCCAAGAGATGCTCAAGTTGGATCCACTAAAAGTGCATTTTCTTTCTTCCTCCACTCACACCAAATGATTGGACAAGTACATTGAATATCAATCTAACACTTCCATCCAAACACCTCTAGGGCTAGAGTTAAAGTTAGAAATTAACTCTAACTCTAACTAAGTTAGAGTATCCAAACAAGACCACTATACCTACTATTGCTACTGTCAAGAAAAGAAGGGCAGTAGCAACAGCAGGTATAGTATTATCGTAGCCAAACTACTAATGCTATCGAGAAGACTCTACTCTTACCGTCAGTCACAAATATTTTAAATAAGACGAATGGTCAAATTAGATTTTGAAAAGTCATAGAATTGCGTTTTTTTGTTGGACGGAGGGAGTAAAATGCAAAAATGTGTCGCCCTACATTAACCGGGTGCCCGTTGGATCATGGTGTCTGCATCGAACACTCTACAGTCCTACATATTTGACTGATTTTGGCTGATTGAATAGTATTTTGTGAGAAAGATAAGTTGAAATAAGATAAGCCAAAGGCCGGCCCAAGGCAGCCCAAGCTGATCTGGCCGCCATGGATGGAAGTTTGAAGGTCTGTTGTTGCTTGTTCCGATGAGGAAGATGAGTCTGTTGCTCCTGCTGCTGCGACGAAGAATCCTCCATTTGCTGCGCCGCTGCGGCAGCTCGAGACCGGCGGAGGGGAGGATGAGGGGGTTATTGAAGCAACAATTGTCCACCTGAACCAAAATGTTCAAAGGTCCATCTAGAAAAGGCGCCAAAACTAGCATAATCCACACACAACACTGGACATGCCACGTCGGCGCGCTACAGATGTTTTTGACATCAAATGAGGTACTTAAATGATTGCGATTGCGAGTTAGATGAGGAGCACTTGTGTAATTTACTCTTCATTCTAATAGAAGGCACAATATGCTTTTTTAAAAGAAGTACACAAAAGAGTATTATCGTAGCTCAGCATTGTGTACATAATTTGGCTGACAGCTCCAACAAAATCTAGCAAAATAGGGAAAATTGCCCTCCCCTTTTGAGTTTATGATGATAAGGATGCCTTTCTTCACCACTTCTCCTTCTCTGTTTTTGTTTTTTTTTAAAAAAAAGAATAGGTCAGAAGAACCTGTTTTCATTACTTTGAACCCCACATGTCACCACTTTGCTCGGTTTGATCTTGCGTATGTACCACACGAGCCCCCCAATGCCTATGGCCGCAGAGATTGAGGCGACAGCGCTTGCTGCAAGGAAATTGCCCAAAATTGTATCAGAAGTCAGGTTAATTTGAGCCTGCTGCGAGTAGCTTATCTACTCAAAGAATCGATCCAACAGCAGAACATTGCTTTTGTACAACAGCACGGTCAAAGTGTAGTTCTCACCAGCAATGACTCCTGCTGATCCATGGTGCCCCGAGCCGTGACCATCTGCAATGGTTAATACAAATAAACTCAAAATTCGTTTAAAAACAGAAGATGATTGTTGCCTTGCTGCCAGCGCGCAATTTAACCAGCGATGACACAGAAATGGGAGCACCTGCACAGTCCGTGGTGGAGTTGCGTCCGTCGGCGCAGATGCAGACGAAGCCCCTGGTGGCCGGGTCGAAGCCGCAGGTTCCCCGTCGCCGCGGCGCTTGTCCTGGCACTGCAGGCACCGCGTGGTGACGGGGACCTCGAAGTCCACGCGCACCCCATATGCCCGCACCTGGTCGTAGGGCGGGAACTTGTCCCCGACGGCGCGCCAGTAGACGCTGGTGTACGCCTCGCAGTGCCGCAGCATGGCGCGCAGCGACACCGCGGCGCGCGGGCGGTACGCGCAGCAGGTCATGTTGCCGTCCTCCAGCGCGCCGCGGCATCCGGGCAGGTTCCGGCACAGGTACGCCGCGCTGTCGCACGCCGAGTCGCAGCGAGCCGGGTACCGGTCGCAGCTGGCCGGGCGCGGCGCCACGATGACGCGCGCCTCGTCGCAGTCGAAGAAGAGGTACTCGTTCCTCGGGGACAGCGAGAAGCGCGTGCTCGTGTCCAGGCTGAAGGGCGCCGCGCCCGCGTGGACGACGCCGGTGAAGGGCCGCGCGCACGTCCACATGGACGGGTCCGTCACCACCAGGTGCGGGTCGGAGTAGTCCGCGCCGGCCACCGGGTAGGTGCCCGACGGGGTGCGGAGGCGCAGCGTCGCGTTGTCGGCGCAGGTGAGCATGTTGCGGTAGTACGGGCTGCCGCACCCGTCGTCGATGCCCAGCGGGTACCGGACCGGGATGTCACCGCAGCTCTCACGGCAGACCCCGGCGCCGCCAACTGTCGTCGATGGCAGCACCATCGCCGTCATGGCGGCGAGGATTGCAAACGCATGGAGATGGAGATGAGGAATAATCGTGTCCTCCATTGGCGGGCGGAAACAAATCTCGCAAGGGCGAAATGGCGGTGCCTCTACGTGTTGCCTGAGATGAGAGCTAGCAGGCTGCTTTTGGGTCGCCGGTGTTGCCTGAGTATGCAAGCAAAGAATCGAGCAAAGACGGGGGTAGTTTAAGGTCCGGCTAGGCTAGTGCTTTTACACTTTTGCTTTCGAGCTTCCATGAATTCTTTGATCCGTTTGCATAGCTGAAGGATCGGAGCGTCGGAGAGCTCATCTCAGTCTCAGATGCTGCGCGGCTTTCCAAAGCACTCCCATAGTAGCCGAAAGCTAGGCAGAGAATCTGTTGCTTTTGTACTACCTCCATCTAAACATATCCAACACTCGCTTTTAATAGTTAAACAATTTCAAACCTAACCAAATTAGTGTATAGAATTATCAGATTAAGATATCAAGTAAGAACTATGAGATTAATTATCAAATATGTTCAATTTTATAACAATATATCTATTTGGAGGCTATACTATTTGCTACAAATTCAGTAGAACTTAACAAAATTTGACCTGGTTCATAACTAGGATCTTACTCTTTTGGACCGTAGAAGGATTACTAAATCATGACACAAAGCAATGGAGCCATGGAAATCAGGTAGCACAGCGGACTGAGCAAGAGAAGAGAAATGGGGTTGCCCCGGCAGGAAGTTTCTGATGTTGAATACAAAGAGTACTCGGTGACATTGTGAATGCTCCTTGTTCACGTGTAGTTGAACAGGAAACTGTATTATTTTTTGAAACAGTCCGGTTTTCCGGCCTGGATATCATTAAGTGAAAGAAAGAGTTTTACAACAAAGCGCAAGAAGCGCGTCCACCTGCAACAGACTGCTACAGGGGTAGACTCACGCCGATACAACAGAGAGAACAACGACCCGAAGAAAATAAAGGCCGGAGTTCTCGAGAGGCCGTGAAGGTCATCGTTGCCCAAACAAGAAGCGCGACTCCGACTTCCGACCGTAGCCCCCGCGATCACATCCTAACCGAAGTCGAATTCCACGGCGACGCCTTCAGGGAAGGATACGGCGTCCCGGTGAACGCCGTCGTCGTCGCCGTCGGGATAGACCGGGTCTTCACCGTGGACAAATACTAGGGACACGACGCCCTCAACGAGGAACGACGCCCGCGGCGCCGCCGCCGCCGCCGACTTTTCGCCCCAAGATCCCCAGTACCGACGTCGGCCAAGAATCCACAACCTTGCATGCCGCCACCGTCGTTGTTGCCGGTCTTCAAGCCGAAAACCTCACCCGAGGAATGTCGGCGCGCGGCCGGCTGCGCAGCGGCGCCAGCGGCTGCGTCGACCACTCCCTCGCCGGCAAGACACCAAGCCGGAAAAACCAGCGAGACGCTCTGCCCGTCGTCGCGTCCGCCTGCGGACCGCGCCAGCTAACGCCCAGCGCGCTTCGTCTTGACCACCAACGCGGCGACCATGGATCTTCGGCGGCCGAGGCCAACGGGGGGGGGACGGTTGAGAAGAAGGCCGTCCCCAATGCCTGCACAAGGCCCGGCCGCCAAAGCACCACCACCGGTCGCCGCCACCGCCGATCGCCACAAGAAGCTCGATGATTCGCCAACCGGGCACCGAATCCGCCACCAAGGCGCCGGATCGGGACCCCACCGTCAAGAAGAAGGCGAGATGCTCACCACCATCCGCAAGAAGGAGGACCTCCCTGCCGACGCGTGCCGCCTCCGCCCAAAGGGCCCCGGATCCGTTCGCGGGCGAGGAACCCGAGCCCCGGCCCGCCACACGCCCGCCATCACGAAGCGTCACCTCCCGGCCGGGGGCCGTCGGATCCGACGTCGGGGCCCGGATCCGCCCGCCCGAGCCCCGGGAAGCAAGACGGCGCGACACGGCTCGAGGCGGAGGAACAATGGCGGAGACGAAGAGATCGCCGCCGCCGTCTTCCTCCACAGCGCGCCTGGGCTCTTCGCGCCGCGCGGCCAACCGGGTGAACTCACCGAGCCCCACGGCTCGGGCGAGCAGCGCCACGGGCCCACAGCACCATGCGCCACCACCCACCTGAGAGGCGCGTTGCCCGCCGCCGCCATCATCGGCCGGCCGCGCGGCTTGCCGGCGGCCAGGCTCGGCGGCGGCGCGGGCGGTAGGGAGGAGGGACGGGCGCGGCGGCGGCTAGGGTTCCACCCGGCCGCCCGTGTGGAGGGCGACGCGGCGGATGAGTTCCCAAACCAATATTTGGGTCAACTTGTAGGAAACTGTATTATCACTGAGTAGTTTTTGAAGAACAAGAAAGTGTGCCTCTTTATCATGGTTAGAGAGTTCGTGCTTCAAATTTTCTTTTCTGCGCCAATTGGGATCAAACCCTGTATTCTTTCAAATGTGGAATCTTATTAGGATCGCTTTATTTGCATAAAAAATGTAATTTCGTTGCTGTCAATTAATGAAATTTGGCTATGCCTTTGTATGAAAAAAAGAAAAATAAATTCTGCAGTTTTCCAATCAATTGTCAATGATAAGTCGTCAGCGCCAAGTTAGACACACATGGATCATTTATGCCTGACTTGTGCAACAGATTCAAGATGGTAAACAGACACAAGTGGCTCATGAATAGGCAATATTATCGCAATCATGATAGTACTTTGCCAACAGATTCAAGATGGAATCGCACAAAACATCCACAAGGATTGAAATGATTATAGTGCAAATGGTGACTCTTTCGTGGTAATAACCGACCATTGACCACATCAGTTTTACCCAACATCACATTCAGAAGCAAAGTGACTCCCAAAATACTTACAACCATTAGGACGACATTTAAAAAGCAGAGCATTGCAAGATAGTAGATATGACGAAACCTAGGCATCGAGAGATAAGGGGTGCACCACCTTACTCAAAAGGCCCACTGGTTCTCCCTGCGGATCTCCTCTTCCTCCTCAGGGGTGAAGTCATTCTTGATGTTGAAGGTCTTATGGATCTCCTCTGGGGTTTTGCCCTTGATCATGTCAGCAACAGTCTGGCAGGTCAGGTCCAGCAGACCCTTGATGTTGAGATAGTTTGCAGCCTAAAAATTTGGGGAGAACCAATCAGAAGTGTCAAACAATAATTGCGATTTATTTACACTTCATAATTATGAAAATAAAACAAAAACAATGTGACAATCAAAGATGGAAATTCAAAAGCACAACAACAATGTTTATAGTAAATTGATATAGCCTCAAAGAAATCAAGTGAAGATAAGAAGGATTATCAAATCAAATATATACAGGTATAACCTTAAAAAATACAGGTACCATCAATCGAACTACAATTTAGACAGTTTTGGTATAATAAACAGCATAAATAATAAGTTGGGTATATTTGCAGTGAACACATCGCAGAGGATGTCTTTGAGAAAGGAGAAAGAAATAAAATTAAACAAAATAAGCAATATTACCAGGTACATACTGTTATTCCCAGGGAAAGGACAAAATAAATGAAATGACAAACTTCAAGTGGCAAAACATGTTAGCCAGGAAAAGGGCAAGTACAACAAAATAAAAACTGAAATGCAACAGTAATCATATAGTAAGAATATGCAGCGTTATTGTGAATTGTGAATTAACTTTGTGTATTATGCAATTTAACTATCTATATATTGTATGAATTATAAATTTTATCTTAAGTACCAAAGAAAAGTTAAGAATAATAGGCCAAATATTCATCCAGAGCTCTCAATTTCCAACTAAAACAAACATCACCAATGAAATGAGTATTAAGACCTTGCTTTGGTTCCCTGCCTAAGTAGCGCCAATTCAAATACATATTAAGAGGCAGTAAACAATATCTAATGGTGTTAATAGGGACAGCAAAGGGAGATAGACATGTACTGATTTCCATGGTAAAGATATCATACTCATATTCATGAAATGGGAGACAGACATGTTCTGTATCAACCATTTTTGCAAGCTAAGGATCTCAATCATATTATTATATTCACTAAAAGGGAGACAGACAAATACTGAACCATTTACAAGATAGGGCTATGACAGACAAGTACTCCAATCAACCATTTACAAAATAAGGCTATCCAGTCATTCACAAAACCCCACAATTTAAGGATTTGTACCACACTGCTAAAAAACAAAACTTTGCACTAAATAAGACAGGGAAAAATACTGCAGCTAGCAAGTATTGTGTGCATATAGAAACAGAAGCTCATAAGAGAGACCAATGCATTGTGTCGTCACTAACAAAATAATGGTTTTACCACACAGATACAAGGACGACACCCTATAAGCACAAAAGTTTAGAAAATTTAGACATCCACAACAATAATTGACAAAGATAGCTTACCAATACCAACCAACAGGCAACAAAGATTATACCTCATATAGATAGCAATACTTAGATAATAACACAATCAATTATAGAACCAAGATTAAGATAATAAACCTACTAAAGCTTCAAATACTAAGCCTTTCAAATGCAAACTGTCTTTATAAAAGAACCACCTTTGGCTCTACTCACAATAATACACATTATAATCCAATCTACCACAATGCATAATTACATTGCAAACAAATAGCCACAGTCAATGCACTAAGCAAATGATAAACATTTATCAACCAGAGTCTATATAATCATCATATATGGTAAACAGCTAACAACTAAGAACAAATTGTTACAATCAAATAGCCACAGAGTCTATGCAATCTGCACATGATAAACATCTATCAATCAACCACGAATAAATCTCATGCCGATCTGTATGCAGACATCGTAGATCTAATTTGGTTCCCATACGAATAGAGAAGTGAGAGGTACAAATCCTTTACCAAGATGAGGTCGAAGAGCGTGGCCTGGTCGACCTTGACGAAGTCAGCATCCCAGTTCTTGAGGTCGTCCCCAGAGGGGGCGGTGCTGTTGGCGGCGGCTGCGCCCGCGTCGTCGGAACCGGCCTTGGAGGCCGCGGCGGCTGCTGCTGCGGCATGTACGTGCTTGTTGCAGTACTCGATGACCTTGGACAGGATCTTGGAGTTGACGTTCGGGAGCGGGATGCCGTTGTCGGCGCAGTCATCCTCAATCATGTGGCGGATGGTCTGCGACTCCATCGCCACCGCCTCCTCCACCTCGAACTCCTCACCGTCGGAGCTTTTGAGGGTTATCATCTTCTTCTCGCCCTCGGCCGCCATCGATTCGATCGGAGGGAAGTGGGTGGGGAAAGGTGGTGTTCACTCGCCGGATCGGATCGAGGACGGAACCCTAGCTCTGTAGCTGCTGCGCAGAGGAGGAAGAGAGGGCGATAGATTGGGGAACTCTCGATTGGGGGATTGCGGCGTGCGGCGGGTGGATATGTAGCGGCGAGGAGACGCGGGGGCTCGCTCTATCGACCGTCCGATCTCCGATGCGAGAAAAAGATCGAGCCGTACGCGTCCTGGAAACATGGTCGTCTATGTAGGATTAAAACGGACGAGAAAATTCCTTTTCCCCTTCCTGTTCTATATATTTTTCCACTTTTCCTACTTGTCTTTCGCAAGAAATCGTGTCTCTGTCTCTTTCATCGTGTCGTGCGGACGCGTGGCCTTGTCCGTTTCCTTGTTGGCGCTGGCGGCGTCTGTGTGGGGACGCGAGTGGAAGCGACGCAGGCGGGTCTCCTTTTGCTATTCGGGTCCGGTTTGTGCGCCCGTTAACCGGTAGTGGCCTTTGATGCCAATCAATCGTTGTCGCCGTCCACTGTTCTAATTCCGGGCGCCTAATCTGCATTGTCGTTGTCGCGACGGAAAGCTCGAGGGGCGAGTCCTCCCAAGCACCCTTTACGGCGGCGGAGGGGCTAGGTCCCAGCATCTGCGTCCTTCTCTCCCTCCTCGCATCCATCGGCGCATCCACCGGCGTCTACGTCGTTATCGGGTTCGTTCAATGTCGGGTTGCTTTTCCTCGATTTTGAACTGGTTTGTTTAGAGGTTCTTCTAGATCCGGCTGTCGATGCATTGAGGAAGCGGATCCATTCGGTTGTTGTAAGATTGGCAATGCATTTGTGTTTGGATTTGCTCGATAGCCGTGATTTGCTCGATACCCGTGTTTTTGCGCCTCGTGCGGTCGGCGTTTAGGGAGAGGTCGGTGGCGGTGCCTAGCGGCGATTCTGCGCTCCTCTTCGTGCATCAACACTTGCTGTGAGCTTCAATGCACCTGCCGCATCGCTATGTCTATGTTGGCTTTATCGGCTATATTGATTGTCTCTCGCACCTCGAGAGAAGAGGAGAACCGCTTGAATGATCCCCGCATCAACATGCCCCTCGTGAGCTCGCATGAATCTGGCCGCTTACTACTTGGTTATGCCTATGAGTGATGAAGAGAAGAAGAGAGAGCGGAGAAGCTTACAGGATAGATTGGTTGTCCCCGAACTCTGAACATAGTCAACTGTGGCGGTCTTCCGCAGTATGTATACTTTAATCTCCACTCATTTAGTTCATTACTGTATTCCATCAAGGCCAGAGAAATTACCACCATGCCCTGGTTCAACAGGCAGATTAGATTACATCTTTCTTGGATCTCATTGTGAAAGTGCATTAGATTACATATATGAGTAAATTTAGAATGTTATTACCATTTTTGGCTTTCTCAAAAACACTCCCAATGCATGTTTATATGAGTGTGGATCTGAAATAATTTGTGTGGTTCACGCTATCTCTAACCTTAGTTGGTAATTCGTGAAGACCGATTATAACAATCACTACATCTAAATTGTCTGATTGTTTGTCCATAGGTGGTAGTGATTAGAGAGAAGCTTGCAGAGCTATAAGAGTCTGAACCATTGGTTTTGATCTGGATGTGGCTACGCCACGGGCTGATGTAGTGGGTTTGGTAGCTACTGATTTCCAAATGTATGGTTTTGGTCCGGATGTTCTTTGTGTCCTAGTTGGTTTTTGCCCGATTTACGTATTTTGCGGTGGAAATGAGTGACGACGGGAAGCAAAGTATATACATGCCGGAAACTAGGAAGCATTGGCTTCCGATGAGTTGTCATAGGCTCCACTTATGAAATCTATTGGTTTATTTGCTTGTGTGTATGTGTGTGGAGGAGGCATAGGGGTGTGTGTCACCACGCTTTGCTTGCTTCTAAATCCCAATTGATGCACATTTTTTTGCTTAAACTTGCCATCGTGCTAATTGAGGTTGGTCCCTCCCGGTGATGCACCGCTGAGAAAAATCTGAATTTCGCATGTCCGCAGTTCTAGCTTGCTATCTGTTTGTCCGCTAGATTTTAATCATGCCTAGATTATCCTTATCTCTTTTGGAGATAAAAACTATGCCTAGTACACCATGCCCATTTTGGTCGACTACCCGATCAATTGTTTATTTGAAAAATTATAACACATCGTAATTTACTTTGTTGTGTTACGCAAATACCGATCATTGCCTGTCTTTCACTCTCCTTGTCTCTCTGTTGGCGTTCTATGGGATGCTATCAAAACTAATTGTGGATGCTACTTTGTTGTATTTCTACTATCTATTGTACTTTGCCTTCACACTAAAGAATGTTTGTGTTGATTTAACTAGTTTAATGGTCTTGGTGTTTCGCTTTAAGCCACTAAAGTGTGTTCCACTGCTATAGATTTTTCGTTTTTTGTTTGTTTTTCTGGAATTCCAATTATGATTAGCTGGGTGAGCCATTCATAGGTTCATAGCCGCTAATCCACGATTTTCAATTATCTAAATATTTTCTTGAGGTTTATGTAGTCATTCAAAAGAAAATCAATTGGCTAAAAATGCAGCCTCTACGCTTTGGATCGTACTAGTTAGTACCTTTTTCTAGGTTTCATTTTTATTAGCAAATCAATTGCATATCCGAATGACAACAATTTTGGTATTTGACATGTGCAATGTCCATTCTTGCCACCTATAATTTTCAATTTTGTTTAGCAATTTCCATTTGATTAAGAAGGGAAATTAAACTAGTGGCTAAGATACTAAACAAGAGCCTCTTGAAGGTGCTTGATATTCATTTGTTGTCTATCCCGTAGTCATCCCTTTTTATGTGCTTCTTGTTGGTTTCACATTTTTCCCTTATAAATATTCTCTCTTTTTCCTGTGCATGGTGTGTGAGCTATGTATCTTTACTATCACGAGTAGCTCCGTAGCTCCTTCGGTCGTTTGCATTCGCTTATTTAGTTGTTTTAGAGGTGACCGGCTCTCTATTCTTTTGTAAAATGAATGCGAGATCTTGATCGTTCGCTTATTGAGCTTTAGGGGCTCTCAATTTGCCCTCTCTTGGGTTCTTGCATTATTGGCTGCCTCATGTTGGTAATGATATTGGTTGGATTCTGTCCTTGTCGACAATCTTTACCTTGCTTACGTATCTTAGTTGCTTCGTATACTCTCAAACTATGTATTTTTGTTGCTATCAATGGGAATAGGAAGGTGCTACAAATATATGTAGGGTGAATTGCGAGATCACTATAACTGAAATCTTGGTTTTGTTTGTTGAGTGTCTTGCATACTCTCATGGTGCTTTCTCAAGTGTAAGTTGCATTCGTTGTCTTGTTAACCATAGTTCTCTCGGCTACCTTCTTGCATTATCCTGCCGTGTCCTGATATTTTGCTTGGGTTATTTCACTCTCCAAGTATGAACCGAGCTCTTCCCCCGGCTTAATTTATCGATGAAGGGACCAAAGATTGTGCTACTTGATTTTTGTTTTAGGCAAGATTATTCCACCGGAGCTAAGGTTAGCGACCATTTCTACTCGAGAACTTGGACAACTACAAAACCTTGATAGCTTGTGAGTTATCCTTCGTTGAATTTCTACTCAGTTGTCTTGAACTATGATTTTATTCTATTCTTCTATGTGCAAGTACCATTTTTACTTGATTGCACATTTATAAGTAGTAAATTACACACCTCAAATACCGCAATTATGGTGTATAATATGTGCAATCTCCGGTCTTTATATATAACTTTTCTACTATTTTGTTTTCCTTATTA
The DNA here is from genome assembly GCA_015847255.1 of Hyparrhenia diplandra. Classification (NCBI taxonomy): domain Eukaryota; kingdom Viridiplantae; phylum Streptophyta; class Magnoliopsida; order Poales; family Poaceae; genus Hyparrhenia; species Hyparrhenia diplandra. The sequence continues at coordinate 625,512 of JADLZK010000644.1, read as the reverse complement.
TTTTACAAATATCAAACTATGTTGATGCACCTGATTTGTTGTTTACACGAGAGATCTACTTAGGTTTGATTTGCCGTGTACACTCGCTTAGTTAAGTATCTTTGAGAACGCCTACTTTCGGTCAACGTTGGGGTTGCAATGCAGCCATACTATACAAGATACTTTGAAATTTTGTAGTGGTTATGCAAGGTAGCATGCTCACGATCGCTTCGTTTTCGAGCTCACCTTTTGGGGCTTCAAAAGGAGCTATGACTCAATGTTATATACTCTCTTTCATGTTCACTTTTGACTGAAAATGCATGCAAGTCCTGTTTTGGATCGAGACCCAGGTTATTAGTTTTGCCCTTATTGAACTTTTATTAGGAGTAAATTGCAAATTCAAAACACTTTGCAATTACAGTATATGACTTGTGCAAATTCTGTTTTCCATAGAAAAAAATTGTTTATTGTCTCTTGTTTTTTGTGCTAGGACAATATTTGAATCAAAATTGTAGTAACAAGTTCAATCTCTTGCCGGGCAGTCTGCATATAAAAATTCTCATGGATTAGCAAAGACCTAACTAGTTTATTTGAACATTCAATGGCAATAACATGAAATTTGTCAAATGAAAACTAGTTTCATTATTTTCAAACCTCGGTTACAATCTGTGGTAGCCAAGTAGCTCGGACAATTGAGTAAGTTGTAGGGCATTATCATCGCTTCCAAGACCAATATGCATTAAAGAATCGGTTCTTCCATTTCATCAACTCGTTGGTTGTGGACCCGCAAAAAAATAGAATTTGTCAAATCTGTCCCCTTGTTTGTAGAAGTTGTCATGTCACTTGTATTAAAAAAACTTGTGAAATCTATCTACTTGTTTGTCTTAGCTGTCCCTGTCCCTTGTGTTAAATAAAATTTGTTTGAAACAAGATCTCATAGTACAAAAAAAGGGACCCCGCGATACAAGTCGATAATACTGAATGACATCGCTTGATTCCCTATATAAACCTACATGGAGGCGGATTGTGAAAGTAACACTTTCGCCGAGGTCGAAAGTGGGCCGTTAGGCCCTCGAGGCCGAGACGCGAAGGTGAATTTTGTTTTTATTCACTTGTAATGTCCCTTGTACTTGTAGTTTTCTCGGCTTGTAATGTCCCTTGTACTTGTATTTGTCCCTTGTGCTTGTCATTTGTTTATGTCCCTTGTGCTTGTCATTCAAATTACAAAGCATTTTCATTTCTTGTACAGATTGTAGCTACTACATCTTAACTATATATATGTCTCAATTCTTGTACGCATTGTAGCTTCCCGGCCAAGAGAAGCTACAGAACTATGAGATGTCCCGGGACGCTTAGGAGCAATACTCTACAACATGGCCTTGCTTTGTCATCTCAGTCTTTGGTAAGGAATGTCAAGCATTCAATATCCTAGTTGATAAGTACAACTCTATATGTAGAAGCTAGTAATAAATATGTATTGTCCGTTGTTCCATACAAATTTTGATTCTGTTCATCAACTATATGAAATCACTAGCTCGATCCAGAAAACTCTATCTCGTACATGTCAAACTCTATATGAGCACAAAGCTTTCTTCGAAATTTTGTGTTTGCTAACACAAATTTGCTATTTGTACACCAAAGTGCTAGCATGGGGTGTTGTTTATGGTTCCATCTAAGTTCTAGCATTGATAGATTACACTAAGGTCACCTTGATGAACATCACAAAATCTTGTGTGGACAATTTCTAATTTTGGCCTAGATCAGATTCGTAGAAGCATCATGAAAAAGCTAATTGTTACCCCTTCATGAAAAGGCGTGCTTCCATCTAAGTTGTAGCATCATTAAAGATTTTGTTATGTTCATCTTAGAAACAGAAAATTTGTTTGTCCGTGAAGTGCCTAATTGTTATTACCGACTTTTGAGATGCTTAAAATGGTGAGTTTAGTACTTGTAGTCAAAGGTGCTATGAAACCACAAATGCCAATAGGGCAATTAAATATTTGATTGCATGCATGCAAAATTTTTCCGATATGATTTTCAGCTTCCCTTGTGCTATGTGACAAGTGCCGTGTCTCTTGTTTGATCTTAATCTTGTCTTTTTGTGGCAGGTCACCACCTTCTATGCACCATTGTTGTCCTATTCATGAATGTTTTGCTGACTATGCACCATTGGTGTCCTCGGGCTTGCTTGTGATGTGCTACACTTGATTCTAAAATGGTGAGTATATGTATTGAATGCTGCCCTTACATTAGTGAGTCCCACACGCCTCTTCTTGATCTTTTTCAACTACCCATTTGAACCATTGGTGTCCTCACCCCTACAAGTTTTCTTGTTGGATGTCGGGTATAAGAAAGATTGAGGGCGAGCTGAATTGGTTGAGAGGGATATTGATAAAGTTGAGGGGGTAGGAAACAGAGCTGAAGGCCAAAGGAGAGACTTACTAGTACGAAATTAGTAGAAATCAAGAACTATGGTATTGGTGTCTATCATCCATTGGTCATCGGTTTTTATACTTCAGTTATTTCTTTGTTACACCAGCCTATGTTTGTTAATTTATGGCCTTTGTCGTTGTCTTGTCATCCTCTACGACTCTTGCATACTTCTCTCTGGCTGGCGTCTCATCAGCCGCATGCTTCTCTCTCTTCTCTTCTTCTTTGCATTATTTTGGTTTGCGTGCACATGTGTAGCTTAGCAGGTTTCTGATCCTTGACATGCATTATTTTGGTTTCCAGATCTAACTCAGCTTTCCATTGCACTTGCAGGCAGCAAATTTACTGTGTCCATGAAAGAAGTTGTTTGAGTTGGTGGTTTACAGTTTCTCTTGGATGCTCGAGTAGAATTTGTGATGGAAATCTTATGAGTCATTCCCGGTTTCTGGTGAGTGTTGTCTCTACAATAGAAAAATCATGAACAAAGATAGTTGTGACCAAGCTTTATGTGCAAAACATGCTTTTTGTTAGTCTTTTGTCTATACTGTTATTGGTGTCCATCATCCATTGTTCTCAGTCTGGGTCCTCCCCACCCCAAATGCCTCTAGGCGACCAAAAAATGCTACTAGTTTTATGTGCAAAACATGTTTTCATATTTCTAGGTCAAGTTTCTTTACTTCAAACAAATATGCTATCCTATTCAAAATGCCTAATGAGTTAACTGAATATTGGCCTAGATATCTGTGCTCATTGTAATGCTCAATTGCAAACTGTTAATAGTCTAAATTCCAAATCATTGTAGTACAAATTGCGAGATATAGTTAACCGCAATTTCGGTGATGATTATATGAAATTTTGATTCCTATTGGTCCTACATTGCTCTATACAACTATGTTCAGTTGTGGCCCCGGACATGTTAGTTTAGTTATGGCCCTAGATATCCGAGCATGATCCTTGAGAGATGTCGGGGCACTTAGATAATTGATAATTGTGGTATTTTGAATGCCTAATTGCAAACTGTTACAGTGTAAATTGCAAAGCTGTTATAGTATAAATTGCTCATATAGTTAACTGCAATTTTAGTTAGGACTATATGCTATTTGGATTAGTACTGATCCTACATTGCCCCGCGCCTTGGACATGTGTGTTCGGTTGGGCATCGTGTTCGAGGTTGTACACAGATTGTACATAGGACGAGAAGCAACCAATTGGAATCGAGATAGTGGGGGAATTTGTATTCGCACAAGGAGGACAACCATGGCCAAGATTACACAAAGAATGTAAGATGAACAGAGGGACAAAAGATAGACGTAAAAATAGGAACATACCAATCCACTTTGATTGATCTTCTTTTTCTTTGTTCTTGTTCTTGTTCTCCTTTGAAATTCTCGTAGATCGATCCCGATCGGTCGGTCTTTGCAAAGATCGGCATGTCCCCTTGTGTTTCTTTCTTGCCCCCGGGTTTAATGGCACTTCGTAATTCTTGTGAATTTATCCCCAGCCTGGAGCGTGGCCGATCGGGCTCGGTTTTGGTTAACGGGTTCGACCTGGTACCCGTTATTTTTGCGGGCCCGTTAGGAAGGACTTCCGCACGCTGGGCGCTGCGTTTCCTACGGGGAAGCTCTCGCTTACGGTAGCCGGACGTTGGATTAGGATCCGAGGTTCTAGGTAGTTGCAAGATTTGGGGGTCAAAATCTTGTGAAAGAGATATAGCAAGACCCATATTTTTTTGGACTGAAATAAAAACGAAATCGGGTTGAAAAAACATACATTAGAATAGAAGAAGAAAAAAAAAAAGAATCGAGATATATAAATATACAAAAAATAAATGCGGATGCAAATATTAAAAAATAAGTTATGATTAAATGATGTAACATTATGTTACCATAAAGTAATTATCACAGTATATAGGAAATAGGGCCAGGAAGCGAGGCCACCGGCCCGAGGTGGGTGCGGCCGGCCAGGGAGGAATTAAAGTCACATCTAGCAAATAAAATACTTAGAGTTTGTTTACGCTTTTACTTCAAGGTTAGGATGAGATTATCTTTTGTTTAGGGAAAAGGAGTTGCAATTCAAGTCGAATCGAGACCATAGAAGTAGGGTAGATGTAATCTCATGGCAACAAGAAATAAACAAATCTTTCCACCTTTGCTCTCTGCCTCTCGCGCCCGCACCACCCCCACCCCCACCAGAAACGTGGCCGTCTATATAGGAGTAATATGGGCTCATCCCTATGAAAACAAAATGTCACAAGAACGGGGCAAAAACCCTGTCCTTCCGTTTTTGTAAATATAACGAACAGGACTAGAAAACAAGATGAGATAGGAATGATTTGTTCTATCCACGTTCGTCCCTAGTGCCTACGCCATGAATTGAACTCTATATTATCGTTGTGTTGGATGGGAGTGCAAGGAAAATATTACATGGCACAGTATAATTGTACAAAATGAAAGTAAATATCGGATATCCAATCACATTCATAATCTTATTCATAATCTTACCTTGCGTCTCATGCATTGTTGGTTAGTGAAAATTCATTAGTTCTAAAATAATTTAAAGTGAAGGGAGTACTCTTACATAGATTTGCATGTGCTCCTAGGGGGAGAGTTGCGCGTGCGTGTATGAGCGTATGTGTACTGTGTTCTAAAAAAATTAGATTCAATCATCATCAACTAATAAAAGAAAGAAAAGAAATAAAAATTCTAGGATCTCACATTATCTCATCGTGCGGCAGCCAACCAATCAGAGCCACCTGGGTCCCCTGGGCCACCCCACTCCACTCACCACATGCGCGGAGCACGGCAGCCGCCGTGTGGTTTGACGCGGGCGCACCCAACACTGCGGCTCGCTGACTCCCCTCCGGCCCTCCCGTCCCGACGTTATCCAACTCCCACCTCACCTGCTCGCCTCCCCTTCCACCGGGCATGGCCGCCCTCCGCCCTCGCGCCACCGTAGCCTCGACTAGCCTCCGACCGGCAGTTCGGCGAGGCGCCCGTCGCTCCTCGGGGGCAGTGTTCCGATACTACACCTTCTGGCAGCTACAGGTTCTTTTTCTGATTTTTTACAGCTTATTATGTAGCTCTGAAATTGGAAGCGGGTTTGGTGAATTCGTTTATAGTCAGGAGGCGATGTTGCTACCTATGGACATGGGAGCGCAGCGTTTGTGTGTGTGCGCGCGTTATTGGTGGGTTTGGTAATGGTTCTTGGGGGTTCTTAAAGTTTTTCAAGGTAGGGTTTAATCTAATCAAGTAGGAGAAGGATTACTTGAATACTTTTTTTTTATCCGTAGAGTTTATGTTGCAAATTGCAATTCTCAACTTCATTTTTGAAAAAAGGCAATTGGTTGATAGAGTTGACGGTTTAAATTGGATCGATCTCATGTTCAAATTAAAATTCTGCAGTAGAGAAATTTAGTTAACATTCTTGTTTCATTTGATCCTAGTAGTATCTCATGAACCGTTAACTGTACTGTAGTAAGTCATTTCTTCAGGACAATGGATTTGCTAAACATCTAGAACATTTATATGAGGTACAATGCCTATTTACAGCCTTCCCCCATTAAGCCGATACTTTGGTATTGCCTAACATTTCCTCTAAATTTGAAGCAAAATAGAAGCTTTTTTTTTCACCGGATTTATGCAAAGAAATCATGAGTCACACATCTAGTTATTCTACTGACTAATATCATGTTTGCTAAATAAAAGTTTAGGGAATTGTAGTTCCAAGAACATTAGCATATTGGTTGATTATTGTTTTGAATTATGCAACTTTGATTGCTGAATCTGCTTTGTTATCATGAACTAATTCCTCATCAACCATGTGCTAACTAATATTTTTCTCAATATTACAACAACAACATAGCCTATCAGTCCCAAGCAAGTTGGGGTAGGCTAGAGTTGAAACCCAACAAGATACCCAAGTCACGGTTCATGCACTTCAATAGCTGCTTTCCAAGCATTCCTATCCAAACATAGGTCACTAGGTATATCCCAAGCTTTCAACTGGGTTGCTCCATAAGATTGGCTAAGTTTTTTACAATGGCTCAGCAAGCCTAACCCTACTCTTCTCCTTTACTAGGGCTTGGGACTTGCTATCCTGAACACCAAAGGCACCCAACCTTAGGAGGAGTTTTTCTCGATATAATTATTGTCGAGATAAAAATACTTGACTTTAGTTGCATTTCTAGTTATCTTGCAAACTATAGTTACTTCGCTTTATTTTGGAAAGGCAATTGATTAATAAAAACTCCTTTTTAAGGTGTATTTCTTTGACTTGGCATTTTATTTGGGATCAGTTTATGTTTCATGCTTTGTGTAGCGTTAAATTTAATATTCTTTCTAATTGTATGTAAGTCAGTTCATAAGGACAATGAAATCGCTAAGACTTTGAGCATCTGTATTTAACTACAAAATGTTCCTTCAAGTTGATGCACCAAGTATTCAATGCTTAGACATCCAATACCTGTTAAGACTATCCGCACTCATGTTCCTCTATTTACTTCCTCTATACGTCTTGGTCATCAAGATTCCCTCGTTTACAACACTTTCTCCCGCATCCATCTCTCCTTTATATCTCTACTCTATACCAACTACCATCGGTGGGGTCTACTTATAATTTTATCTAAATATATCCATCTGTGATCTTGTTTTGAAGGATTTATTGAAACAAATTCAATAGTGTAATCGAATTTAATTTGTTTTTTTGGTTTGTGAGTTATAATATTTTTTTAGTTAGTACCATAAGTGGGGCCCGCTGGGACTTGCCGCTGCATCTCTCACCTCTCTCTCCTCACCGCATGGTCCAGACTTCCGCACACCACCGGATACCGCCATTCTTCCGGTATGCGCGTGCTTCCCGGAGGTTCGCGCACACCACTGCAGCTGTTTTCTGCGCGCGTGGCAGTGTCGTGGCATTTACAGGAGGTCGAAGCGGACACCGTGCAGTTGGTCTAACAGCCTTTTCCCAAATATAAGCCAATACTCTGGTGTTGCCTAAATTGTATTTTTGGCTAAACTAAGCCATTTGAAACAGAGTACAAACTTTTTTGCCTGATTTATGGAACAAAAGACACATCCTCTGTGCAGTAAAAGGAAATGTTTTCGAACTACAGTATAATAGTGACTGACCTAATTGGTTTAAGCAACTAACATAACTGTAATCTGAATATAAGTTTCAGATATTTTAATCCCACCAACATTCCATTGTATAGTTGATAATTATTTTGGTTGAGTCACTCATCTAAAATCTGCAACTTTGATTGTTTAATCTGCTTACATTATTATGAAATAGTTCCTTGTCAACATCAAAATGCAGGGAAATATTTTGAATTGGAGATCGATTTCCGCAACTAAGAAGTTATGGAGTACAGTAGCTAGTGCACAGCCTGATGATTATAAATTTGAAAGTGTTGATGCACCACTTGAGCCCCAAACATGGGAAGGCAGTTTCTTGTGTGGTCTGTTGAAGAACCTGCCACACATTTTTTCTAGCTGCAGCAGCAAAGCAGCTGCAGGAACTGTCTAACCAAAGAGAAGACACCTTGAACCGCTGGGAGCATAGTATTGGTTCTAAAGAGGATTGCCTTCACAGGTTGGTACTTAATCTCTGTTTTAAGTGATAGGAAACATGTTGTCTTAGGGGATGTGCTTTTTTGGTTCTTTCTTCAATATTTTTTTATGGATATCAACAGTCATTTTGTGCACAAACCGTGATGCTCTTTTGTGAATTTAAAGCACTGTTCATTTTTTAAAGTAAGAACTGTTTGTTTTAATAGGCTCATTATCAAATAGAACAGTAGATAGATAAATCCTCGGTCTGTAAGCTACTTGTGTTTACCTAGATATATTAAGTAAATGCTTAAAATAGAGGTGGAAGTGACTACAAGGACACACTATTTAGGTGCTGATGTTGCAACTAAGACTCTGATTCAGACTAAGACTGTGCTACTGGAAATTTGGAAAGAAAGAAAAAACTGGTGAAGCTTAAACAACTTATTGCATAGTTGTCTTTTGTCTGAACATGGTATAAATTATCACCATTATACATCTAAATTGTTATATAAAAGAATGATGGTTGTGGATTCATATTATTTGGGTGATATTCTAGTAATTGTTGTGTGTACTACTATATGTTTTTTCAGGAGTATCATCCTTAGAATGCATAGAATCTAGCTCACAACATTCATTAAGGCTCATAATCAAGAGGATACCCTGACATGGCAGTAACAAAACCTGAAAATCCTTCCTAGTGTATTTGATAAACTGCTTGCTCTTTTGGGTTTTACTATTGTATTCTGTAGCTAACTAGTTTGTTGGAAACCACCGACAAATAGGAGGATTGCTGAACTCAAGGAACAAGAGTGTCAGACAGCTATTGAGGACATCATGTACATGCTGATTGTTTACAAGTTTTTTAAGATCGAAGTTCCAATGGTTCCCAATCTATCGAAACTCATCAGCAACAGAAGATTACAATTATGGCCACCAAGGGAGACAGATCTTGAATCCATTCATGGACCTGAGGTGCTAGAACTAATTAGGGAACACTTGACCAGCATTATCAGATGGGTGCACAGAAATGGTCCCAAGATCAATCGTTCAACACTTCGCATTAAAAGACTGCAATTTAGTCGGATATATTCTGCTTCGATAATGTATGGATACTTCCTGAAATCTGTCAGCATCAGGCATCGATTGAGCTGACTCTCACTCACTCAGAAGAACTTCTACCTCCGATTCATTTTCTGAATGCTCAATTTACAAATAAACAACAGCAGGAAGATGCCATTGGAGGTTCTAGGGAAGTTTCATCTTCTTCGAGACCAAACTCTGTGGTCAACCCACACGACTTGAGGGGCTACATGATGGGCTTCAATCCAAAGACCCTGCAGCTTTGTGCGAAGCTGCGCACATTTGAAGCTTCTAATCTCATCGAGAAGCACAGCTGGGCTCTTTTTGGGGGCAGCATGGAACACTCCCAGGAGAGTGATGAAGTGGTTATACTTGATCCTGCATCCTTGAAAAGACTACTTCTTGAAGCCATTGCATTTGGTTCCTTCCTTTGGGATGTCGAAGATTATGTGGACGAGATTTATAAGTTAACGGATAGCTGAAGAAGTGCTACAAATAGTTTCTACAGCCTTGGGCTGTGGATAAATGAAGCCGGCTGAAAGAGTAGTTGCCGTTCTTTTCTCTAGCCTTGTATATATGACTAGCTGTTATGTACATGTATATACATCCTCATCTCAAGTTTGTTTTCTTTGGAGGGGAGCTTGGATGTGCCCTACAAATTTCTAGTACACAAAAATTTTGCAAGTTATGTCATCTTGGCATGATTTTCTCTAGCACTCAAAAGCATCAGCCTGTCAACACAGAGAACATCTGGCATAATTTTATGGTTCCAAAATAACTGCACACTTTGCTAATCCAGAAAGGCTTATATTTGGAATGAAATGAGTAGTATCAACATTTACACCTCCCAGGCTGATGGTTTTTGCGGTTGAAGCCTGTTGATGTTTACTTATTGTGAGAGAAACACTATCATGGCTGATAAGCTAGGCTAATCAGTTCAAGCGAACAGGGCGCCCACAATCATGTAGAAGTGCTGAGCCGAAGCGAAATTTACGGTAGATATATAGAGAGAGCAGCGCCGCTCTCGTAGGGCTCCCTCGCGTGGGCGACTCGGGCGGCGACGCCGCCGCGCGCCAAGCCCCTTACCCTCGGTGGTCGTCCGGCCGCTGTCGCCGCCTTGCTCGCGGCGGCACGCTCAACAAGGTGTGGCCGCCGCCCTCCCTCGGTCCTCGTCCATCCTCCGCGCTTCCCTCTTCCCCCTCCACCCTAGCCCTTCTTGACGGCAAATGCCGACGACCTCCAGGCTAGGCGGGTAAGGCGGCCCGATCCAGCTCCCGGGCCCCGGATCCGGGCGTTCCTCTCCTCCCCACCACTCCGACCGCGGGTGGCGCGGCCCCCAAGAGCGACAAGGCCACGAACACGGTGTTGTTCCTCCGCTTGCGACTTCAAGGACGACGTCGCGTTCGACTACCTCGCCTTCCCTACGGGCGCCACGGCGGCCGGTGGCCGGTGGCCATGATCGGCGGGGGAGGGCCGGCTCCGAGCCCCCGCGAATGGTGAAATCTCATGTTTGGTTTTGGAAATTGATGACACACTTGTGGACTAATCCTTTGCTCTAAGTGTACGGCTTAAGATAGGATTAGGTGGATGACAAGGAGCATGATGATCATGAACATGGACAATGTCGGTGGACTTGATGGATCGTCAAGCTCGATGATCGGCTTGAGAGGAACCCGAGATCAAGGCAAAGGTATTTTGATGGGGTTTTCCTTTTGTGATCAAGACACGATAGAGCGTGTGATCACATTATAGGATAGATAGCCGACTATCAAGAGGGAATGCCGCGACAATCCTTTGGTGAAGTGCTTCGGGTCCAATTAACTTGCATATTGCATTTAGGACAATGAGAGCACTAACTTCGATCTTGCCTAACTTATCGACGAGCTAACATGCATGATAACGTGATCATCTTCGACATGTTGGCAACTTATGGCAAGAGGCGGCAAGGTTGAAGCAAATGCGACAACAAGATGAAGATTTGAAAAAAAAAATGACCGGACGCGACCGACCGGTGACGGTGGTGCTGACCGACGCTCCGGCCGGTGGTGGCGTAGAGCTCGCAGCCGGATTTTGCCGACGCAGCGGGACCGGACGCTGGACCGGGATGCCGGTGCCCGGCGACCGATCCTCCGCCGGACGCATGGAAGGAGCCATCGGTGGGCCCGAGACCTTGTCGGTTGTGACCGAAAGCGAAGTGATCGGACCCACGACCGGACTTCGGGGTGAGTCCGGGTCGGTCGTCCGCCGTCACGCCTTGTGATGAGCCCAATTTGAAGGCAACGGCTCTTTTCTTTGGACGAGGCTATATATATGGGTTTGCCCGGTTGCAAGCCCCCCTCTTGCACATTTAAACACTCTAACTTGCTAGTGAGCTTGTGAGACTCCTCTCTACTCATCTCTCCATCCCCAACTCGAATTCTTGGTGAGATTGAGAGTGATAGAAGTGCATTGCTTGCATCGGTTGCATTTAGAAGCACTTCATCCTTGGAGAAGTCGCGAGATTCTTGTTTTCTTGGGAATTTGCCCGGTTCCCTAGCGGCTTGGAGCAAGAGGCGGTGTTGAGCTCGATTGAGCTTGTTCGAGGCCACACCGTGGACTTGTGAGGGGTTGAGCCTTACCCCGCGGGAGGTACGCGAAAGGCATCACTAGTGGATTGCTCGTGGCTTGTTGGACCCTCTCTTGTGATCGCTTGCTTGAGCTCCCACCGGGGATTTGGCACCGCCATTGCTTAGCAACCGTCAAGTGAGTGTGTCGCCACAACGAGGACTAGCGTGCCCGGGCAAGCACGTGAACCTCGGTAAAAATCATCGTGTCAATTGTGTGCTTGCTCGTTGGAGATTTCATATTGATCACGGTGATTGGCTTCCACCTCTACACTCCACCGCCGTATATCGATCCCTCTCTCTAGCATTTACCTTGTTATACTTGTGTAGAATTGCCTAGGTTGTTTAGTTGCTTAGCTTGCTAGAATTGTTTAGCTCCTAGTTGTTGTTTTAGTTAGACTTACTTGTTCACCTAGGAATAATCTAGCGACATAGCCTTCGTGTGAATTAGAAACAATAGAATTGACTTGTGGCTTGCATAGATAGCTTGTAGCACCGCTTATTAGCTTCGCCATCTTATTTACTAATCCGGGTGCTTAGTGTTGTTGCAAGAATTTTTAATAGGCTATTCACGCCCCCCTCTAGCCATTAGGACCTTTCACCGGGTTCTACCGTTCGCCCCGTACCCTCGTGGTGGGTGGCCCGGCGATCTTGGCCTGTCGGATCCAGGATCCCCTCCTCCTCCCGCGTCGGTCCGCCACTTGTTGCGGCTTTCCTCTTGGTGATGCGGCGGGTGACACATTAGTTCAGGGCGAAAGCTCTGCTCGGTTCTGCCGGGCGAACGACGATGATGCCTTGGGTGCCACATCCTTCCTTGGAAGTGTTGTTTCTGATCCGTGTGTCTCCTCATCAGTGCCTGCGCCTTATGGCGCGGCCGATGGCGACTAGATCGGGCACTACCAACGTCACCATCTTTGGCGATGTTGGCCGAAGTTCGCGCGATGTTGCGCTTTGCACCGCCATGGTGGTGGGTCAAGGGTGGCGACAGTCGTCTCTTCACCTACGTGGAGATGCAGGTGAAAAGCCATCCCTCGTGGGACATTGTCGATGGCGCCTTTGGCGTCGTGTCCTTCCTGAAGGCGGCGTCGAGCATCTCTTCTGCGGGCCTCTACTCGCCCGGGTTGGCATGTGGGCTGACCTTTCTTGTTGTTCGTCGTCTTTGTGCCTAATTGCGCCTCTTGCTACTCTTCATTCGGTATGTCCAGCTGGTGTTTATCATAGCCGTAGTTGTTGTTTGGTGGATGCTTTCTCGCCTGTCTTGCTTGGGCGGTGTCGCTTGTGTGGGACAAGTTGTCGTCGCCGTGTGCGTCTTCATGTTGGTGCTCCTCGCCCGTGGTCTTGGCCCTCGGTGACTCGAAGGGCGATTTGGTGGTGCTCCTCGTCCGTGATCTTGTGGGTGTTCCGCCCCTAGTGACTCGGAGGTGTGCTCAAGTTTTCCTCGCTCGTGGTCCTGAGGACCCTCAGAGACTTGGAGGAATTAATCGTGTCCTCCAACGGATGCTTGGTGGTTCCGGTGGATGCTTTGCTACCGAGGTCGTCGTCTCGTCCGGTAGATGCTTTGTTGTCGAGGTTTGGCTTTGATGGATGCTTTGATGTCTGGAGTTCTAGCGAATGCTTTGCCGCTGTTTATCTTCTACGGCACCGTTCACTACTGGCTACCTAGGTGTTGAGTTATCTTTTGTATTAGGCTCAGCTTGCGGTTGTTAGGTGGAGGCAACCTTGCCCCCTCGTGTTGTTTGCTTTTCATCTGTGTTTCAGGGCTTCGTTGGTAATCCTTGGATTACTTGGGAATTCGGGTTGTATCATCTATGTTTAGGTCTATTGATCACTCTCTTTTCTTAATGAAATCGTGGCTATGTGTCTATTCTAGAAAAAAAAAAAACAACCATGTAGAAAGAAGTTGTCGCTGCTGCAACTGTGTTTTTCTTTTCTCTTGAATTAGTAGCAGCAGGAGCAGGCTGCACCTGCTTATTCATGTGGCTAAACACACCTAAGTACCATAATTTTTTTAATTTTTTTTTGTTAAATTAAAATGGTTTAACTCTTCAAGAAAAGAGATAGTAAAGTTTGGAGTACTTGGAATAGACGGACGGGACAACGGATCAGGTGCAAATCAACCTATCTATGAAAACCTACAAACTTCCGGTCTGAGCGATAGGATATTGATACCCAGTCTTCATGTCCCTTGGATCAATATCATATGGACCAGATTATAAACATGGTTTTGTATTTCTGAGCATTCACAGGGTTCCAATTTCAGAACCATCAGATGCCTCCGCACCCCTCAAAAAAATGTCTGATGGTATACATGGAAATTTCTATTTCTATGAAGAAATAACTTCTCTGAACTTTTGATAAGAAAACTATTTCATAAAATTTCTATTTCCATGGTAAAATATGAGCTCAGTAACATTTCAAGGAAACCTTATCCTCTCCCCTATGACCTCGCTCGCTCTGGACAGAGGCTGCTGTCAACAACTAGCTGTCCGGCACCGCATTTAAGCCCACCCCGGCCTCCTCCACGATCTCAGAGAGATCTCAGTGCTTCCCTGTTCCCTCCATCAAGAAAAGATCCAGTGCAGAGAGAGAGAGAGAGAGAGAGCAAGAAACTCCATGACACTCTGAACTGCCAGAGAGAGAGAGAGAGAGATCTCAATCAGTCTCCCACAATGCCGGCAACCACGAAGCTGATCTTGCTGTCAAGGGCATGGACAGCATCGTCACTCATCCTCCTCCTGCTGCTCGTCCTCCATGGGAGGGGAGGCCACTGCGTCGGCCTGGGCATGGAGGCGGAGCTGGAGATGGACACGGAGGCGCACCGGCGGCTGTTGTGGGAGGCGAGCACCGGGCAGAGGTACATCAGCTATGCCGCCCTCAGGGGCGACGTGGTGCCGTGCTCCAGGACCGGAGTGCCCTACTACAACTGCAGGATCTCGACCACCGCCAACCCCTACACCCGGGGTTGCGAGAGCATCACCAGGTGCAGGGACTAGGTGCAGGGACGCAGATCCCTAGATTCTTGTGGCTCCATCGCTTGATCCAGGGGCTCCTGCCTCCTGCAACGCAAGGTGTTGCTGCTAATGAAATGTAATATTTTGTGCTATCTTTTTTTTCCCTCTCTTTTCTTGTCCTTCCTCCTTTCCTGGAATATTAGTAAGTGTAGTAAGGAAGGACTAATGGATGAATTTCATGTCTGAGGTGCTCTAGATTTCTATTACCTCAAATATTTTGCTTCTGGTCATGTGCGGAGGTGAATGTGGGTCTGTTAGCAGTGCAGGATGTTGATGAGCAATGCTTCAGATTATTATCGGAGAGACTTGACAAAGAGTTTTTTTTTTTTTTTGGAATATGCACTTGAAGCTGTAATAGTTTTGGAAAAATCAGCCAAAATATATCTCAAATATAATCTATATATATGAGGTAAAAGCATGGCTTCAGTCGTCTCCCCAATGTGGTGTGCTGAATGAACTACCTCAGGAAATGTCAGCGCCGTGCCTTTCAGCAGGTCTGGTGCTGAAAATGCTGTGCATTCAAGAATCCTCATATGGATGCACCGACAAGCTGCAAAAGTGTTTTCTTTTTTAAAAAATAATTAAAAAATTCAGGTGTTTACTTGGTAAAATATTTTTGAGTTTAGTTACCGTTATTGTCTCATTTAGACTAACTGAAATTAAAAGATTTGTCTAGCAAATTCTAGCTAATGCAAATAGTTATTTAATAATTCATTATTACGTCCAAGAGATTCAATGTGACAGGGTAAATGTGGTTTTTTTTTTAAATTTAAGCGAATTAAAGGGTCTCTAAGACCCTGACAAGAAATTGACTGTTGTCTGCTGCAGGTAGTCAACTGCTCCTACGTGACTGTAGATAGATATTTTTGTGCATGCCGACATTGGCCGGTTACTGGAATTTTCACACTGGCAGGTAAAAAAATTCTGCTTCCATGAGCATGGCACCCGGTCACGATCCCAGATCCGTGGCGAGTGCGAGCGAGCACCGACGCATTATCTATAGACGCTCCGGTGGACACCACCTGTACCAACCGCACCTACACCGACCGCTCCATGGAGATCGGATCGCATGGACTCGTATTCTCTGCACTACAGTACTGCAATGACACTGAGAGCAAGTTTAAAAAAAAAAAAAACATTGAGAGTGAGACCTGGAGTAGATAAAGAGAATAGTACCATGAGCCGTAGATCAGTAAGGCCTGGTTTAGATGGTAAAATATTTGCCAAAATCACAGTTCTAACTCTTGTAGCGTTCATGTAAGACTTTCGTTTGTATTTGGTAAACTTTATCTAATCATGAACTAACTGTTATGAAACAGTGTCTCTCAACAGACACCCCTTCGGCAGACGCCTATTCACGAAGCGATCTCATCCATCAAGTACAAGATTAGTGGATAGGATTAGATAGTTTTATTCTCAATGGGCATGTCCTTTAGGAGCGATCGTGTCCCTTCGCGACACCCCTTCACTTGTATAAATATATTCGTAGATCAACGAAAGACATAGTTCTTCTAATCACTTGTTCATTTACATTCACTTCTAACACGTTACCAGCACTGGAATGCTCTCTCGTTTAGTCTCGAACATGTAGATAAGAACAACATCGCTGGAGACAAAGAAGTTCACTGACGTCGATGTCGTTCTCCATGGCGATGGAAGCTACGATCTCCATGGCGATGGAAGCTACGATCTTCATCCTCTGTCTATTGCTTTTTGCAACTCATGCTTTTCTTTCCAGCGGAGAACAAAGAAGATCAGAGGATGGACGAGTGCTAATTAGAAAAGAACATGAACGGATTGCAAGCCTCAATCCTTCCATCAATGGTATGTACTGATGAATTCCATTTCGATCAAGATGTTCTTACCTCTACGCCCAGCCTTGTGCCGCGATCGGCAGTCTCATCCTCGCGGGCAGGCAACCGCGCCTGCGGTTAGCACTTAGCAATCCCTGCCGGGCAAGCCCGAACCCGTCGCATTTTAGCCTCCCGAGCGCGGAGGTGTTGAACATGGCTGTTGGCAGCAGCAACTTCTCCCTTGACGAGGGGGAGTCCTCCCTGCTGTTCGTTCAGTGCACGCCCGATGGGCCATGCTAAGCCCAAAATGAACGTGGATTCATTTCCCATTCCCATGGTTGCCTGGCCTATTATCTGTCTATTTATTTAAATTTCAGCACTAATTCGTATAAGACTATGTTAGTCCCTTTTAATTATGTGCTGTAAAAATATAAGTACTTATTACTCTTAGTCGTTGACTTGAGTAATTCAATGTACTTGTGATGTTTTATATTATTATAAAATATCCGTTTGTGGTATTATTCAAAGCATTTGTCCTCGTCGAGGCAAATCCAATAAATAATATCCCCGTTATAACAACCATGATCTTGCAAATTATCTATTTATTTATCTCTTTTTGCAATCGATCGCTTTTTATTTAAGCCCTTCTACGCTTTCCAAATTTTAAAGCGTCCACTACGCGCTTAAATAATGGATGCAACACTTTGTGTAAATTTCTCACCAATTGTATAACACGTTTGTTCTCTATTTGTATGTTGGCCATACACAAGGTAACATCATTGTTGTTACTGTGGGATCTACACTAAGTAAACACTTAGTGACTATCCTCAACGTGCGTACCCAACATCACAAATTAGAACATTTGGTCTACATCTTTTCACAAAGATGACTACCTTAAGACGTGTTCACACAAATTGCATAAGAAACTTGGCATCTACTATTAACACAGATTATGCCCACTTTGAGGCCAACACCTTTATGGTGACTACCTCCATCATGATATTATGCATGAGATTTTTTTTTTTTTTTTTTACGACCATGAATACAAGACTTATCTTGTCCATATTTTGCATCATTTCACAATGCTTTTATTTGCAGCATGCAAATATATATTTCGGATCCTTAGATCATGAAACTGCATAAGTGATATATTTGTTTGCTTGGAGCCCTCGGTTCAACGTAAATTTAAAATTTACAAGCAAATAAAATTATTATTCTAGATTGGAAATTATTTCAAACTAGAATTAGTACCTGTTCAAGGAATTTGCTTTATGGCATTTCCACTAACAAGTACGAGTATTGTTACATTGTTCAAAGTGTTTGCCCATGGCAATTCTCAATAACATGTAAGTGAGGTGTTGAATATATTGTTCAAAGAGTTGTCCTATGGCATCCCCCAATAACAATATATTCCGCTTTATTTATCTATGCAAATTACTTTTTGCACTTTAATTAAGCCCATTAGCTTATATCCTAAGCTTCAAATGCTTAATTAATTTTTAATGCAAATATTTCATGGGATTACCTCATTATTTGTGCATAATATTCTAAAATTTTGCATATTGGCAAACCACAAGGTAGTACTATAGTACTATCATGAGATCTACACTATGTCATACATAGTGATTATCTCCAACATGGGTATCCAATATCAAATTTTAGAACAAATGACCTTCACATTTAGATGTTTACTGTCAAAGCAATAGTCTCACAATTTGAGGTCTACACCATGTTTCTACAAACATAGTGACTACCTCCGAGTTGAACCACTTTCAAAGTGTGATCAACTAGTACTATTAGCATAAACTCAACATAATGGAATGACATCTACTGCACATACACATATTTGCAGATTATGCTCCCCTACTACACGATCACCAATTTGGTTTGCACCTTCAATGTGTTAAATTGCTAATATCTAATATTGAGACTATATATTGGCAATAATTATTGTACATTGTGATGATAGTGATGATTTTTCTATCACCTATCCAATATGAGGTAAACACTACATGTGATTCAAGACTCATCTTGATTTCATAATATTTTGCATATGTCAATTCAAGACACATCTTGAGTCTAAAGTTATTTAAGTAATAATTTGCTTAAATAAATAGCAATATATCGAAAGCACTATTTTGGGGTGCTACTTTCTAGCACATACAGAGTCTATGATTTGGCGAAGATTTTACATCATCTATTCCCATAGGAATGGATCCCAAAACATTAGCAAACGACTTTTTGTCGCCGCTTCTGTGTAGAATGGAGTCTATAATCAAGTATCACCTTGAATCCCCAAATTTTTGCCTTTATGCTATACAATTTATTCTCAAGTAAATTCATACATGATAAAATCATGTTAGACTTGGCTAATATTTCCAATTTAGAATATTTCCAACCTCCCATTGGATGGAATTTATTTTCCTAATATGAGCGATAGCAACAATATCATTGGGGCATATGGCATAACAACAGCTTATTGGTCAACCCCCAACCAAATGCTCAGTCCATTCTCGATATTGTCACACTTGCGTTTATGCATTTTTATGCAACTCCAACACTTGAATTTCTTCAAACCGTGTATTCAAAGGAGTGAGATCCATCTACCTTTTGCATGTCCTTCATTGGGATTTGAACAAAGGATGTAATATTGCTCAAATCATAAATGATTGTTTACTCATTCATTTATCAAGGATCTTTGATCCATGGCAATTTACGTAATAATGGATTGTCATGAATGCAAAAGTCATTTTTCATTTAGAAAAGTGATAAAAGTGTGTCAAATCTCATATTTTTCACCAAAATATGATTGTACAATCCATGTACGTAAATGCCAAATCATACATTTGGCTCAACTATCCCCCCCACTCATTGAAGGCAAGTGAGTTCGTTGGAATAGTTTGAGTTCACTTCAACAAGCAAATGCTTGTAAAGTCTCCATATTTCTATTGGAGATATTATTAGCCTAATACCATACTTCCACATGTAGTATGATGTCTAAATAATATCATGTATGTCATACATGATATATATTCTATATGAGTGTAAATTCCTTTGGATTCTCGCCTCACTCTATAGAATCATTTGGGATTCAACTAGATGGAAAGGAATCTTATATAGTGGACCATTGTCCCGCTAACACAATTATGAGAGATTGTACTCTCGCAGTATTCAATTAATCGTGGATGCATCTATGTATCCTCGATTCCATAAATACCCCATGGTATTTTCATATAATCTAGTTGCATGGTTTCCGCACGTAAAACTCAATACTAAGGAGTGATGGTAAAAATCTTCACTCTACCTAGTGCAACATATACGAAAAACTAAATAATTGTGCAAATTGCTCCATATCGTCCGGGGTGTATTATACATGCATCAATCCCATATTACATGTTGCGTAAACAATAGTTTTCTCTCTTGATCCCATCAAGATTTGGCATATTTGCCTTCATCATTCTATATTTAGAATGACGAAAAATTTTTTATCAATTCTATTGGCCATAACATCAATATGAGCCACCAAATTTCTTGAAGAAAATCAAGAACATACATGTGACTCCATTTTTCATTTTATGTACCATAAAGATACTATGTAATGCACATCTATGCATCTACAATGTTGTCCTAAATGTGTGCCTTACTCATAAGGTACCACAAATTTACCAAATCAATTTGCTCAAATTCTTCAATTTAGAGCAAACAATTACGACGCAGATCCAATCCATTTATATGGAATAGTTTGGTTATGGGGACTACATCATTAAGTATCTTTTGATTCATACATAAATCGGTCCAAATTGAATCTCTCATCGAGAGAATCAATTATTTGATGACCCAAAATAGAATTGCAATTTGCCAACATCTAGTTGGTGACATGGATTTACACACCGCATCGTTAATTCAAATTCAAACCGCATCTCTACAACTCCCCTCTATTACAAGATGTACGTGGATTTTTGGGTCGTAGCCAAACATTTCCCATTCACATCGAGTATGTTTTCACATACCCATATCACCACTCCAACATACCAATGGCCATTTGGGATCCCGATTAGGTAATTCTATAAGGATTTTATGCATTGCCCGTATGTTGATCACGATTTGAGGATAATTCTAGGCATTAGGGGGAGACTTATACCACACAAAGAATGCCAAGAATCAAAAAAGCAATCCTCACATCCATGTACTAAAGAATCTAAACCTTATTGTTTAGAATATCTTAAATTTGCATCATAGTGCAAAGAATCTGCCATAATCATTTATCGATAATAAGGGTGTCACAAAATCCTCTTATCCTGCTCATAATGTGCCCGAAAGAATGGAGGTACCAAAATAAAACCATTCAACTCCCACTTCCAAAGAAGAGGGGGAGAAGTACGGCCGCTCTAAAGGATAATGCTCCAAGTAAGCATTTGAGGATATCGAGGACTAAATCCTCCAAATCAATCCAAGCCAACCTCAAGTTGGTAGACACCCAATAGTGGATAAAATCCAACACCAGACCAAATCCACAACCCGCATCAATGGTGCACCCAAATTCGATCTAGGGACATTGGAACACCTTGACTCCATATGGGAAATGACTAGGAGTCCAAAAGGTTTAATATTTTCACTTGCTAAGTTGATTCCAAGCAACGAATCAATCATTTAAAGACTACAAATTGTCGCGACATATACTCCTCAAAGATTGTCTTTCACCTTACTGGATCCTGACCAAAAGTCCTAGGCAGAGTGTCTTCACATTCCAATTTGGTCAAACTAAAAGGTGGCAATTAAGGAGAATTGCTCTTGTTCAATGATGAGAAGCATTACCACAATAATATCTTCTCTCACATGGTTTCTTTTGAGAAACATGGTGATGAGCAATAAGAGTTTGTAGCATATGGTTTCGCGAGAGACCTAGCATGGCATACCCCATGGTATGTGTGAAAATTAAGTTTCCAAATCCAATAATCGGTCGAACAAATTTGAATAAATTCGAATGTATAAGTCCCAATGGACTTCACATTCGAATCCAAATACAAATCGCAACATACATAGTGTATAATTTAATATACAATTTCCATCATATGAACTGGAGATGGAGGATTTGGGTCGACCAAATAGGCTTACAACTTGTGCACCGTCCTTCAAGGATTTTAGTGCATCAATGAGCCTATATCCGTAAAAATATTGAAGAAATTCAATATATATGGACAAATCATATCATAACAAAATCCCAATGGTTGTTGGTTCTCTAGAAATAGAGGATCCATTTAGACCACGGGATATTGGAGAAAAGATATTGGGACCGAGATTCCATATCTTAGTGTCATTGGAGCACTTATGTATCTTGCAAATTGCATCAAAGCCCGATATTGCATTTGCAATGACTATACTAGTTAGGCATAGTGCAAATCCATCTCACTTGTCATTAAACGGAGAGAAGCATATCTTCGCATATCTCGACACAAAGGATCTTAGTTCACTCTTTAAGAGAAATCATGATCCCAATATGATTGGATACATAGATACCGGTTGCTTATCCGGTCCCCATTATGACCAATTCCAAACATGGTTTTGTATTCTTACATGGAGGTACAACTATTTCATGAAGTCTTCTAAACAGACTCGATTGATTCCTCTACTAATCATTCTCGAAATTATTGCTCCATTTGAGGCATCAAATGCATGTGCATAGCTTCATTGAATGATTAACCACATACAACAACATCATGTGGTATTGATTCGATTGAATCACCTACAATTATCTACTAAGATAATTCGCTTGTGTTACATAGATGCAAATAGGTTACATCATAAAGAGTAATGTCACTAGCACATTGCCCCTAAGTCGTTTTATTCCCATGAAAGTGTGGAAATAAACATCTTGCAAATCAAGTCATGCGATAATCTCGCGACCTAGTTATTAAGTCGTTACCATATTCTATGTTTCAAAATTTTGTACATAAGATTGGTATGCGATGATTCCAAGTTTGCAAGAACTGGGGGAGACATCTCTTAGATGTTGACCTGTACCAAGATCATATTATACTCTTTTCTTTCATAAGTTTTACTCACAAGATTTCTTGTGAAAGTTTTTAATGAGGTAATATTAATATAAGCATGTGTCATATTTTCTATTTTCCCCCACCTGGGTTTTTGTGGGAAATATCGAAGACACATATTGCCCTCATAACTCATCTATGGTTTTTCCTTGAAAAGGTTTTTCATGTGAGTTATCTAGAGGCAATACCGATAATATGTTGTCATATTTTCTCCTATTTTTCCCACTGGGTTTTTACAGGAGTTTTAGCAACATATCACTTTATATTGCTCCTCATATTTTTCCTAAAAGGTTTTTGGTGGAGTTATCTTTATGTCGTATCTCCAATATTTTTTCTCCACTGGGGTTTTTAATGGGATACCAATGACATAGTGATTTATTTAAATCACAAACAAATATGCTATTTTCTCCTTATTTTCCGATAAGGTTTAAAGGAGTTTTTGTGGCATATCCATATATTCCTCGATTTTTCCCATTGGGTTTTTCGAGGACTCTAGCTTACAAATGTGCATTGATCTCAAGAAAGATTCGATCGAGGGGGTTGTTATGAAACAGTGTCTCTCAACAGACACCCCTTCGCGCACGCCTATTCACGGCGATCTCATCCATCAAGTACAAGATTAGTGGATAGGATTAGATAGTTTTACTCCCAATGGGCATGTCCTTTGGGAACGATGTCGTGTCCCTTCGTGACACCCCTTCACTTGTATAAATATATTCGAGAGATCAATGAAAGACATAGTTCTTCCAATCACTTGTTCATTTACATTCACTTCTAACACTAACTAGGCTCAATAGATTCGTCTCGTGATTTATAACAAAAACCGTGTAAGTAGTTATTTTTTTATCTACATTTCTTTGCTCAGAGATTTCTTTTGGTGTAAAGGCTATGTTGTTGTTGTTGTACTTTTCCGAGATTTCTTTTGGTGTATTTAATATGATGTGTGAGAGAGTCTAAAAATTTGCAAGTTTTTGGCAAAACTTTAGCCCAAGGCCCAAGTAGTTTTCAGCCGGCTTTTTTCAGCTTGTTTACCCCCATAACACTACTAAAACAGACAAAACCAGCCGGCTCATCGATTTATTATTATCAGACCAGCCTCTACGTATGTGGATACTGGATCCCACGCTTAATGTCAATATTGTGAATTTATATTGGATGCCCTAAGCATGTCAGGCACATCAACCTCATGTACACAAGGTGCACACCAAGAGGCGCTATTAGTTCGTCAAAATGTTAACTCAACAACAGCAGCTCAAAAAAAAAAAAAAAAATGACACTTTAATTCGCAGTGTCCTCTTTTAGGTCAATTCTGGGCTAGGCGATACGATCTCCGGAAAGTTCATACATGATAATCAATCCACCATCAATAATCAGTCGACCACCATAATCAAGAATGCATTGTAATGCCAAGAGCAAGACCAGAAACCACCGAATTATTATTGGCAAACACCTGATTGACATTCTCAAATGATTCCCTGCGAACTAGCAAAAGAAAACCTGATAAACCCGGGAAGGCTACCAAACCAGAGGGCAGGGGGGGCACTTGTGAGCCTATCCTGCTGACGTTGTAGAGAAGATCCATAAGCCACCATCATCATAAGTGTGGCGGTAGAGTGCCATGGCACCCTGCGCCGGCAAAGAAAGACATTGGTACAAGAGGGCCTTGCCACACATGGGAAGCATCTACTCCTTGTACTTCATGCTCTCAAGTGTGAACCCAGGCATGTCGAAGGAGTCAGCAAACTTCTCCACCTGGATCTTGAGGTTCTCAATGTCCTTGTTGTTCACCAGGCCTTTGTTGAAGTCCTTGAGGAGCTTGCCGTACTCCTTCTGGATGTTCAGGCACATGGTCACCGCTTGGTGGAGGAACTCTCCAATCTGCTCAAAGTCCTTCTCCACTAGACCCCTCGAGGTCATTGCTGGCGCACCTGAAGTGGATAGCAAAGATGTGTCACTAATATTGTACTATATAGCAAGAATAAATGAGAAACTTTGTTTAAGCATTCCAGGAATGTTGTAGACTTGTGTAACAGAATTTCTTTCCAGAGCTTAATATGAGATAATACCAGCAGCGCTGAATACACATGAATACATGTTCTACTCTGAAGATTGGGTTGCAGTATTTTATTGTAGAGACATTGTTTTCCAATAGAGTTCTTAGTTGTGTTAGAGTGTTAACATGCACTTTCAGTGAAAAGCATTAGAGGACGATACTGGACAACCAATAAGTCTTGGTTCACACATGTAGGCCATGTATTTTGTGACGCCAATAAAGCAAGGTTTGGAACATTGGATCTTGACAACCAACTCATTAACATTTGCAAGAGCTAATGTACTCTGTGAAGGAAAAATGTGAAGAACTGTAAAGTGAAATGGAACCAGAACTATTAATCTAACTGCAACATTTCAAGAGAACAGATGATTCTTCAGGAGTACATCCCTTCACAGGAAACAAGGACCAAAGAAAGGCACAAGCATCATTCCATATGGATTTGGGACAATGATAACCAGTGTATAACGGTCCAATAAAATATACATGCAATTCAGAATTGAAAAGATTATACACTTGGCAAAAAGAGGGCTTGTGTATGCATCATGAACAAATGTCTGGAAAATATTGAAAGTTTAACGCTTTCAGGAATCATTTTTTGGGCCTGTTTAGTTACCATGGGGAGGCCAAGTCAACTTTTGCATGCTAGAAATCAGGGCCATCACTTTGGTGGCCAAGATTTTTAGCTTATTGGTCACCAAGATGAACTATGTGGCCAAATGGTCTAGTCTAAATTTTGGCATCCAACCAACAAATTTTGGCTTGGCAACAATGGGCATACCAGGGCCAAGACGCCAAGGAAATGTCTAGACACATCGCCTCTTCATTGAGAAGAAGGGCAAAGATCATCCCAATTTCTCAAACTGACATGTTGATAGCAATGTTGTACTCATACTTTACTGAGGCTTGCACCACAATAAAAGTAATGAACAAATTAAATGATACTAACCAATACGGACACCACCGA